>JAPVLO010001253.1:0-321880 GCA_027257055.1 Cephalopachus bancanus | reverse complement strand
CTCTAAGGGAAACATTTTGCTGATGTGGCAGATATGAAACCAAAAATGACAGAAGCACTAAAAGGTATCAAAACTGAGAAGTTCAAACACTGTTTTGAGCAGTGGAAAAAGCATCTTGACAGGTATATTGCATTAAATGGAGAATATTTTGCAGATGACTGAAGTTTAAACATGTAAGAATAAATACACAATTTTTTATCAATAAATTTCGGTATTTTGAGGCCCCTTGTAAGTGAAATCATTAGAGTAACCAGCAAACACCAGCAAATGATTTCTGTGGAAATAATTAAATGAAAGGATATATAATTTAATCACCTCATCTAAATGTAATCAAATTTCCTTCTTTCCTTCCATCCCCAAAATGTTCTAATTTTGCCTTCCCACTGTTCAAGCCTGATTTTTTGTGCATTTTTGAAAAGAAAAATAAACCTCAATTTAAATATGTTGTGTGTATGGTAGATGGTTAGATTAATAACAATATCTTTCATCTTAAATTTTGGATAGCAAAACTAACAAAAGACAAACTTTCACTGCTTGACTACTTGTCAGGCAACACTTTGGGGAGTTCTTTACCAAATTTCTAGCTGAGAATCTTCACATTTGAGAACACTGCCTTGTGGATAAATCAGTGTGGTCTAGTAAGTGAGATTTTCATAAAGACTTCTGAATACTTTTTTTTGAGTTGGAGTCTCACTCCTTTGCCCAGGCTGGAGTGCAGTGGCACACATGCTCATGGCCACCCCAATGTCAACCTTCTGGGCTTCGGCAATCTTTCCATCTCAGCCTTTCAAGTAGTCAGAACTACAAACACACGCTACCACGCATGGCTATTTTTTATTTCATTGTAGAGATGAGGTCTTGCCAAGTTGCCTGGGCTGGTCTTGAACCCGTGGGCTCAGGCAATCCACTCACCTCAGCTCTCCAAAGTGCTGGGATTGCAGGCTGAGCCACTGAGCCCAGTCAGACTTCTGATTAGCTTTAACTGACTTCCTTGACATGGGAAGATTTTACTGCCATGATTAAAACTATTTGAGACTGATGTGGTAGCTCAAGCCTGTAATCCCAGCATTTTGGGCAGCCAAGGCATGAGAATCACTTGAGCCCAGCAATGCAAGACCAACATAACAAGACCTTGACTCTATTTTTAAAAATTAGCTGTACATGTCAGTGTGCACCTGTAGTTTCAGCTATTTAGGAGCTTGAGGTGAGTTATGTTTATGCCACTGCACTCCATCCTGGAGAACAAAGTGAGATCCTGATTCTAAAATAAAATAATAAAATAAAATAAAATAAGAAGTAACAAAAATTTGAAATTAGCTTCATGCATTAGGAAGATTTAATGTTGTTGGATGTTACAAAAATTCCAACTGATCCTTCTCCTATGTTTTATCAACAGGCATAATATCAAGATCTAGTCTAATAAATATATGACAGCATTTTGCCCATATTAATTGTAAAAAGTCTCAAGATACAATCATTTCCATCCTTTGTGGTAATATCCTTAATGCCAATAGGATAAAAAATTCTCAGTGGGTCAAGTGTGGTGTCTTATGCTTGATATCTCAGCACTTTGTGAGGCTTAGTTGGGAGGATCACTTGAGCCCAAGCATTTAAGACAATCCTGGGCAACATAGTAAGTCCTCATCTCTACAAATAACAATAACTAAAAAAAATTAGCTGGGAAGAGTGGTGTGTGCCTGCAGTCTCAAATACTTGGGAGGCTGAGGCAGAAGGATCATCTGAGCCCAGGAGGTCAAGGCTGTGGTGAACCATGAGCATGCCACTGCACTCCAGCCTGGAGGACAGAGTGAGACCTAAAGTTAACCCTTTAGTGTGTTGGGAATTCTAACGTGGACACCTATAATTTTTAATAGAAAAATCCCTAGATCAAACAGTGAATATACATGCAATTCCAGGCCAAATGAGATTTTGAAAGAATCTACTGGAAACAGATCAATACACGGGCTCGGTGTTTTTTTCACAACTGAGGCCACCTGTTGTTCTCAAAAAGAACAGATTCTGTTTGTCATGATTGACTTAAGTAAGTGCAAAACACGTGAGCGATCCATGCTTCATGAACAAGAGTCAAAAAAATTCTCACCCATGTCAATTAAATCAAATCTGATTGAGTTAAAGAGGAGGGGCGGAATGTGAATGACGTGGGTGGAGAGATCTTCTCCAATAAAAGCCCCTTGGAGGTCAGTCTCACTGCAGGTCTGAATTGTCCGTGGAAGCAGCCAGAAGCCAGGAGAGAATCTGGTGGAGGAGAGGTGAGTTCAATTGTATGAAATTGTTCATACTACTCAAATTTCTACAAAGAGCTGGCAAAAAGAGTAGGCTGGGAATGGAATGGTTTATTAACTAAGCAAGTGTCATCTGAGGCCAAATGTAGACCATGAACACTTTGGACACCTGGGGATGCTGGAACCTCTCTTCTGACAGAAGTAGGTAGGACTTATCTTTTCACTACCCAGGCTAGAGAAAATCTTTATTTCTTAGTCAGAACTTTATGAGACGGTGAGTAGAGTTTCAGCCGCTGACTTACTCAATCTTTTAGATTCTGCCATGGGTTTTGTTTTATTTTGCAAATTTTCCCTCCCCATGGCACATGGGATACACCATTCTAACTCCACTCTCTGTTTCTATAACGTCAATATTTTTGGATTCCATATTAGTGAGATTGTTGATTATTTTTCAATCTCTTATATATTTTACAAACATACTGCCCTCAAGGCTCATCCACATTGTTGCAAATGGCAGAATTTTCTTCATTCATTTGGCTGAATGATACTTCATAGTATATATACCACAGTTTTTAAATCAATTTCTTGCCCACAGACAGTTGGGTTGTTTCCATGTTTGGGCTATTGTGAATAATGCTGCTCTGCTGTTTTTGCTACTAGTTGTACCAATTTACATTCCTACCAACCTTGTACAGGAATTATTCTTTCTTCAAATCCTTACAAACACTGTATCTTATCTTTTTGATCTTGGCCATCTCAACACATGTGACATAACATCTCATTATAATTTAACTTGCTTTTTCCTGATGACTACTGAAGTTGAGTACATTTTTAGAAATTTGTCCATTTGCATGTGTTCTTCAGAGAAATGTTTATTGAGGTCCTTTGCACATTTTAAAATAAGAACATTCGCTTTCTTGTTAAGTTGCATGGGTTTCTTAAATATTTTGAATATGAACCCACTATCTGACATATGGCTTGCAAATATTTTCTTTCATGTGTCTTCCTTTCATTTTGTTGCTTGTTTCCTTTGCTATGCAGAAGCTTTTTAGTTTGACATACTCCAACCCATTTATGTTGGCTTTTGGTGCATATGTTTTTGGTGTCATAGAAAGCCTAAAGTCTGTGCCATATCGAGGTTGGGCAATTGAGAAGACTGAGTGTCTCCAATGCTGTCCAATATAAATATAATGTGACCCACATATATAAGGATGAATTTACTTTCTCATGGTCACAGAAACCAAGCAAAATAGAATGAGCCTAATTAATTTTAATTCACAAAACATTATTTCAACAGATAATATCACTTTTTTTAGATTGGATAATATAGTTTATTGAGAAAGTTAGTTAGAGAGAAAGGAGATTTGCCTCCCGCAGGTAGGGGAGGGGACCAAAGCTTTGAAAAACATAGCAGCCATAGCCCAATTAACACATGGCCTAGTCAGTGCTTAACAAAAACAGTGGCCATAAGTTCAAATTTTCAAGACTCTTAAATAGGTTAAATTTTCTTTTTCTCTCCGTGCCTTCAAAAGTTGGTGTGAATTTTATACTCAGTCCACATCTTCTTGACATAAGTCCCATTTCAGTGGCTGAGTAGCCACTTGTGGCTTGTGGATACTCTATGGGACAGCTGAGGTATGGAGACATTGACCACTTCGACTTAAAGCTTCATGGTGAACCATGTCCTACCCTCTATCTAGTATTTCAGATATCAGAGATCTGGGTTATTGAGTCATTTATATCTGTACTTGTGAGACATCTTTATTTCTGAGTGCTAGTAATTAAAATAGTAAGCAGTGATATCTTTATGCATGTAAAGATAAAAGTGTCCCAAAGACTCTTAGCTATTTAACTCAAGGGAATTCTCATACTGGGCTCCTTTTCTCCCCCAGACATTGACCATGGCAGAACACTTCAGAGAAGTGAGTCAATGCTATGTCTGCCAGACTTATCTTGAAAATCCCATGCAGCTGAAGTGTGGGTATGTCTGCTGCCTCTGGTGCATCAACTCTCTGCCTAAGGTGCCTAATGAGGAAGACATCCTGTGCCCCTTCTGCCCAGTGGTCTCTCAGAAGAAGGACATCAGACCCATCTCCCAGCTGGGGAAGCTGGTGTCCAAGGTCAAGAAACTAGAGCCCCAGCTGAGAGCTGCTCTGCAGATGAATCCAAAGTTGAAGAAATTCCAAGGTAAGAAATCTGCAACCTGTCCTCAACTTTTTTTTTTTTTTTTTTTTTTGAGTTGGAGTCTCACTCTGTCGCCCAGACTGGAGTGCAGTGGCCGCTGCCGGCCACCGCAGCCTCGACCTGCTGGGCTCCAGCGATCCTTCCGCCTCAGCATTCCGAGTAGCCGGAATTACAGGCATGCGCTACCATGCCCGGCTGATTTTTTGATTTATTGTAGAGATGAGGTCTCGCTGCCCAGGCGGGTCTCGAACCCGCGGGCTCAGGCAATCCACTCACCTCAGCCTCCCAAAGGCGCGGGATTACAGGCTGAGCCACCGAGCCCGGCTTGTCCTCAACTTATTAAAGGCCCTGGAAAAAAGCAGCATGCAAATTTTGTCCATCACATCTTTAACAGCAATCTGCAATTTTTATGCTCCCAAAAAACAGTTGTTCTTACTGCTCAGTACAGGTTTTCAAAGAATCTGTGGCAGCTTATAACAATTATGACAGCAAAGTATTCTTTTCCTTTGTGTACCTTATGTAATAAAAGGAAGAAACATCTTAATTAAAATATTCAGTAATTGAGCCTGGCATGGTGGCTCATCCTTATAATCCCTACACTTTGGGAGGTTGAGGAAGGAGGAGGATTGTTTGAGCCCAAGAGTTCAAGACCAGGCTGGGTGACAGAGTGAGACCTTATCTCTAAAAGCAAAAAACAAAACAAAAATAAAAAAATAACTAGATAGCCAAACAATAAACAACAACTTGGGGGGGGAAAGACTTCTGCTATGACTACAGTGAATTTTTTGCAATTATTAATATATTTCATGCATTCTCTACATAAAATTTGACCTAATTATGGTTCTGTGGAATTTTTTTAGAAAAATTCTAATTTGAATAAAAATTGGAATACACAAATGAAATTGAATAAAATATTTGGGTCTTTTTAGTCAGGAGGGGAGAACGGAAGTCACTATTGTGTTTTTGCTGAACTACTATTTTTTTTCTCCACAGTGGACATGACCTTGGAGGTAAACTCAGCCAATGACCACCTCATCATCTCTGATGACCTAAGAAAGTTCCGCCGTGGGTGTTTCAGACACAACAGGGAGGAGCACGCTGAGAGATTTGACACTGCATCGTGTGTCCTGGGCACCCCTCGGTTCACGTCTGGTCGCCATTACTGGGAAGTGCACATGGGCACAAGCAACGCCTGGGATGTGGGTGTTTGCAAAGAATCTGTGAACCGGCGAGGAGCAATCACACTCTCTTCAGAGCTTGGCTTCTGGACAGTGGGTCAGAGGGCAGGGCCATACCTCTGGGCCAGCACCAGGCCTCTGACTCCTCTCTGGGTTGGTCCCCGGGTACACCATGTGGGAATTTTCATGGATGTGGATATGGGGGTCCTTTCCTTTTATAACCTTAGGGATGGGTCCCATATCTTCACATTCACCAACATTTCAGTTCCTGAGCCACTGCGTCCACTTTTTTCTCATGGAGATGTGACTCAAGGGTATCTGAATGTGTGTCCTGGGATGAATTAGGACATTTTCAGTTCTTCAATTCACCCTGGGCAAGGCATATCAACCTTTAGACACACACATCTGAAGGAAATGGTTGTATGCTCATGACCAAAGTTGAGAAATTGCTGCTTGGTACACTTAGGGGACAAAGTATAGAAGATAAATATTTGTTTTCCAATAAACTATGAATACTGATTATATTGATTAGGAAATTATTTCATATCAGATATGTGTCATGTTTTTGGAACTTATGCTTACATTTCTCCATGAAATATTTTAAGTTTGCATATTAATTTGTAGATGTTTTCCTTTTTATTTCTATAAGATTAATTCAAAGTGTTATGAGTATATAAACTAATGATGTGTGACCCAACAGATTGATTTATAAATTATCAAAATACATGACCTATAAAAAGTAGAATGTATATGTGTCTGTGTTCATTTTTTACCAGCAACTGAAACACCACACATTCATTTCAGACACATGTTGAACATTCACCAGGGTAGACACATGTGGTCAGAGACACATCACATGGACATTAAAACTGAATTAGTATACACCCTGTTCTCTAATGCCAACAGGATTAAATTATAAATTGGCAACAAGAAGAAATTCATAAAATATTAAACCCTCACATGAATAAATATGACACAAGCACTTCTAAAAACAGATCAGAGGTGACATTACAAAAGATATCCCAAAATAATCTGAGTTTTATGAACTCAATTTCATAAGATGGGCATATGCCACTGCAGATCAGAGGAAAACTTACAGGAAAAAACAAAAAGTGGTGGGGGAAATTCCCTCATCAGGGCCTAAGCTCCCATTTTAAGCTGAGGAATTCAAGTACAAATTAAACAGAAGGAAGAAAATAACCGCAGTGGCAATCAATAGAACTCTAAATGTAAAAACACAACATCAAGTTTAAAAATGTTGGAAGGCTTTCCCAAGATCACTGTAGTCAATCTTTACCTATAGTGAGAGAGATAGTGAGGGTGAATTAAGGGAATGAGGGAGGAAGAGTGAAATATGTAGAGTGGGAAAAGAGAGTGAGAGAGACTCAGAAGAGTGTGGGGGGAGGGAGAAAGACGGAGAAAGAGTGGAGGAGGGGGGACAGAGAGAGGTCGGGGTAAGAGAGAGAAGGAGACAAAGACCTTAAAATTAATCACAATAACAGAAGGGAGGGTTTGGTAGTCATGGGACACTGCTGGTGTTAGGGGGGGCACTTAACAAAATAAAGGGTACCTGGTCCTAAATGAGGGAAAGTGAGGACCAGCTGGAGGCCCAAACTTCACTTGCATGTAAATTACTTACGTACCTAATCCTGACTTGTAAGCCACATCTCTACAATAAAGTTTTTAAATAAAAACATAAACAGAAAAAAATCTCAGAGAATAAGTGCATAAAGAAAGCAAATATTTTTGAACTTCTAGGCAATGTGTTTTATGTAAAGCGTTATTATCAAATAATAAAAAAGTTTAAAAAAGATTAGTCTACAGTGAAAAAGCTATCATGAGCTAAGGTACATCCTGAGGAAAACCCTTTGTGAGTCCATGTAGGTTATGTTCACGTTGTGTATAGAGTCTGCAGTGTGTCCAGTGATGTCCTGGCCCTCACACTTACCACCCACTCTCTGACTCAACCAAAGCAGTCTCCAGTCCACAGGCCCCACTCAGGACAGGTGCCCTGGTCAAGTGCACAATTTATCTTTATTCCATTTTCCATGTTTAGAGACAAACATGCTCACTACTGTGCACAGTGGCCTACAAGACTCAGCAGAGTGACACTCTGTGTGGGCCTGGAGCCCAGGAGCAATTGTCTGCACCACGACGTCCTGGGGTGTAGGAGGCTCTACCATCTAGGTCCAAGTTCACTCTGTGAGGCTCATACAATGACCGAATCTCACAGCACACGTCTCAGAACAATCCCTGCCATTAAGTGATGCATGACCACACAGGTGGAAGGACACATCACATAACCTGTTGAGATAGGCTTTTACACTCAGCATGATCCATTCAAGTCACTGTGTGTAACAGTAGTTCATTCCTTCTCATTGCCAAGTTGTGGTCCGTGTTATGGATTGGATCACAGCTTAAACTTTCACACATTTGAGGACATTTGAGGTGTTTCAAGTTTGGGGCTATTGGGGTTTCTGTGAAAATTTATGTGCAGTCTCTTGTCTGATCATGTTTCTATTTCTCCGAGATAAATGCCTAGAAGTACATTGATAGGCTGAATGATAAGTGTATGCTCAGGTTTACAGGAAACAAACTGTTTTTAGGCATAGATGTACCCTCGTTATCTTTTTAACACTCAAAGCTTTTCCTGACATTATAAAATATGATCTGTAGCAAGTATTTTTTTGAATTCAGGTCTACTGTCAAATATTGCTAGACTACCTGGGCTCCTGAATGCATTGCCAAAATTTTCAGTTTTGACAATAGAAATAGGACTGAGTTTGACCTTAGGTTTGTGGCTGAAGATCAGGAAAAGGATGATTGAAGGGAAGGGTGGATTTCTGTTTAACGTTCGTGTAAAGTATTTCAAAGAGCTGGACTCAAATTTGACTCCATAGCTTGAGATCCCGATTGGCTGAGGGAACTGTAACTGGGATGCTGGTGGAGTGAGGTGGAGAATTGAAGGAAATGGGACAGGTGTGCTTCAGGATATGAGACCAGTGGGGTAAAACCATCTTCAGGACAGCAGCTGTGGCAGTGAGATGGGCCTGGAGTCATAAGACTAGATCTGTCCAGCTCCTGTTTTTATAACAATATTATATTTGGGCCACTAAGAAACCCTATAACCTATGCAACTTGAATAAATGTTCCCCTCACCCCTGGGGCCATCCTGGACACATCTTCAAAAGCTTAGAAATGGAGCCTTGTAAATATTATGTAAGTTTTGGGAAAATTATCAAAGAATGGCCAGTTTTACTCCCTCTTCTGAAAGAGGGATAAGAAGTAAAGGCTTTTGGGGGGATCGCTTAATCTCACACTTTTCCTGCAGTTAAGAGGAAGTAACCCTTACCCCGTGGGACACTCTCATAAATTTGTTATCTTGAATTGAGGGGAAAGGTTAAGGAACAAAAACTGGTTAAGTTGTATGTAGATCATGATTAAAGTTTTTTTTAATTAGTTTTTATAATTTTTTCCTCTGCCCTCATCCTTATCATCACAGGAAGTTTTACACAAGAAATATAAAGTAAGAAAGGGATTTTTTTTTTAGTTGGAGTCCACTTCATCGCCCAGGCTGGAGTACAGTGGCATGGTCATGGCCACCCCATTGTCGACCTGCTGGGCTCCGGTGATCCTTCTGCCTCACCTTCCAAGTAGATTGAACTGCAGGTGCACATTATCATGCCTGGCTCATTTTATTTATTTATTGTAGAGACGAGGTCTCACCAAGTTGCCTAGGCTGTTCTCGAACCCGCAGCCTCTGGCTACCCACTCACATGGGTCTCCCAAAGTGCTTGGATTACAGAATAAAGGGATTTAAGATGAGGGTTTTCTTTCAAGGGCTTCCTAGAGATACCTTTTGATGGCTTTCCCTTGACAAAAACTCCAAAGGGATCGTGACTCTTTCTGTTCAATTTGTTACTCCACAAAGGTCACGGATAAAAGAAATCATGCTTCACACTTTTTTCCAAATGCATTTTAAACTTTAATTACCTCATATAATCCTTTTAATACTCTTGTGAGACAGTGTAGAAATTTTACAGAGAAAGTGGTTGACTTGATCAGAGTCACAAAATACAATCAAATGGGAAACCCTTACCCTAATTTTCCAGGACCTCTGACATGGTGGTGGTTTCTATTAAACACATTTATGTAGAATGTGGTTAAAGGACTTGCCCAGAAACTACAGCTGATGTTTACACAGTTGTAACCCTTTGGAAAATTTGAAAAATATTGAATGCCAACTCAAGTTAGTCTTCGTTGAACCTGGCCTATCACCGATTTCTCTGCCTTCCTTTCCATCCCAGAACTCAGATACAAAAAGCAGTTTGGTGTTTTTTTCTCATATGGCCTTCAGCAACCTCTGGGTTTCTGCACTCACATTACTTTCTGGAAGCCTGAAGAAATACAGAGAATTCTGTTAATGCTACCTGATCAGCAGTATTCATC
Source organism: Cephalopachus bancanus (assembly GCA_027257055.1). Taxonomy (NCBI): domain Eukaryota; kingdom Metazoa; phylum Chordata; class Mammalia; order Primates; family Tarsiidae; genus Cephalopachus; species Cephalopachus bancanus. The sequence continues at coordinate 311,826 of JAPVLO010001253.1, read as the reverse complement.
AGTGACATGGCAACATGGTTGCATCAGTGCTTAATTCCCCATGTGTCATCATCCTTTAGGCATTCTTGGGAGTGTCTCATGTCACCTCTGTGACAAAAAGAAAATCTGCTCTCAACTAAAAGACCTAAGATAGAGATTTTTTTCCACCAAGTATTAGAGCCTAAGGCAAGAATTGCACTGGGAAGACTGTTTTCAATAGTATCAGTATAAGCATGGTAACTGCTCACTATTTTACATGCATATATCATTACATCCTCATGACAGATGATGCCATTAATGACTCTGTGAACACCAAGGCTGAGGGTCCATGTTTTAACTAAAATACATTTAACATAGCCAGAGAATAGACACATGCTTAAGATGTGCTCACAATGGTGGATATAGCTTATCCAAATCAAGGAGGGGATTTATAGTCAACTTTTACGTATTTTGTGTCCTCTCTGTATGCAGGTACGTAAAAAAAATCTCTAACCTACTACATACAAGGAAAAATATCCTTGCCACTGTAAGTCTCAATTCTAGTGGAAGGGGTTGGACAATAGACAGGATATATGAAGTGGAGCTTTCAGAGATGAGGAGAGTCCTCAGGGAAAATAAAGGAGCTAAGTGATTTGGAAAGTTTGCAATGTTTAGAGGTTTTTCTATACATCAGAAAGTTCGATACCATATTCATATTGTGAAAAAAAATTATTAGAAAAGGATAAGGAAAAATAACTCATAGTAGGGTCTCAAGAATATTGAATCTGTGATCTTATATGCCTAATCCATACTTATACTCCACATCTTTAAAATAATTTTTTTAAAAAGTGTTCTAAGATAAATATCCCCATTATCCATTTGAGAAAATGGAAGGCAAGTGGGAAATGAGTTTCCCTGCCTGTATTTGATCAATGGGTCAGTCCAGGACGTATATACTTTGTGTATAATTGAATGGTCAGTAACCCAAATGTTGCCTTCCTTTAAGAAAATAAGACGAGCAGAAATGGCATGCTAGATATTACCTGCTATCTATGTGGACAAAATGGGAATGGAGATTATGATAGGAGCTTCTAATTTGGCTCCAGTGATCCCCTCTTTTTGGTCACACACTTGTCATATCCTACTCTTGAGTATAGGTAGGACCTGTGATTTCCCTCAGATCAATAGGCAAAACTGATGAGATGTCTTTTGCTTGAGGAGTTCATGAAACAGTTGTATCTGCCTTGCTAACAAACTCACTCTATTGCCTGGCAAAATGTGGTGAAGAGAGTTGGGTTAGAAAGGTCCGTTTGGCAAGGAAATGGGGGTCAATGCCAGCCATCTAGATGCTGAGACCCTCAACTCTACAGACCTACAGGAACTGAATTCCACCAATGACCTCATGATTTGAGAAGCAGATTGATTTCTGTCTATCCCAGTTACATCCTGAGATGTGGCCTCAACCCTAGATGTCATCTTGGCTGTGGCCTCACAAGAGATCCTGCCAAATACAACTAAGCTGTGACTGGAGTCTTGACAATCACATAGACTGCAAGATAATATATGCGTGCTTTAAGCCAAAAGTTGGTGGCAAGTTATGTGGCAATAATAAGCTAATAATAAGCTAATAAGCTAATGGAGAACAGAAGAGTTTTGGTTTTATATTCTTTTTTTTTTTTTTTGAGTTGGAATCTCACTCTGTCACCCAGACTGGAGTGCAGTGGCCACTCCCGGCCACTGCAGCCTCGACCTGTTGGGCTCCGGTGATCCTTCCACCTCAGCCTTCCAAGTAGCCGGAACTACAGGCGTGCACTACCACGCCTGGCTGACTTTTTGATTTATTGTAGAGATGAGGTCTCGCTGCCCAGGTGGGTCTCGAACCTGCGGGTTCAACCAATTCACTCACCTCAGCCTCCCAAAGGCGCGGGATTACAGACTGAGCCACCGAGTCTGGCTGGTTTTATATTCTTTATGAGAAGGAATTTAATGTACTTGGAAATACAAAATGACAGACTGAGAATTGGTCATTTTCCTTCTCCCGCCCCCCCAACCCCGAGACATGGTTTCATTCTGCTACCAAGGCTGGAAGGCAGTGGCACAGTTATGGCTTACTTCAACCTCCAACTCCTGGTCTCAAGCGACCCTCCTGCCTCCACCTCATGAGTAGCTGGAACTACAGGTGTGCACCACTGCTCCTGGCTATTTGTAAAATTATTTTTGTAGAGAAGAGGTCTCACTGTGTTGCCTAGATTGGTCGCAAACTCCTGGCCTCAAGTGATCCTCCTGCCTCGGCCTTTCAAAGTGCTGGAACTATAGGCATGAGCCACTTCACCTGGCTGATTTTTCTTCCTAGCAGTGAAGAAAACAGGAAAAACAATATAAAATATTTAAAGATAGAATCTAGGACAATGTTTTTCTGTATCAAGTATAACACGTAATGTAAATCATCATGCTTACTCATCAATGGCTACATGCTTGGCTTTAAAAACTCAGCATACCTTCTCAAGTTACCAACAGGGAAGGCCACTCTGCTCATTTTTTTTTTTTAGGTGTTGGAAATTGGCAATGGGTTTCTTCATCCTCTCAGATGTCCTAGGGCCATCTCAATACAGAGTTTTCCCCATGACCAAGGAAAATAGCATCCAATTTACCCAACTTCTTCAGGTATGCAATCTGGGTGTCCCAAGCTCTCTGGAAGTTTTGCAATTCCTTCATCATCCAATTTATTTTTAAGCAGATTGAGTCTTTTCAGTGTTTTGTTGCTGATAAGAACATAGACCAGGGACTCACAGCAAGCATCCGTTAATATGTTTTCTTCTAGCCTGTAATGAGGAGAGGTGTAGGTGTAATGGGACCCGATTCTTGGGGGCAAACAGCAGGCAAAGTAGATGCGTGAGAACAGGATGTTTACAAACCACCTCCCTTACATGTTTTGGACAAGAGAACTTGTCACGGAAGAGTGCCATTTCAAACTCCCAGCTGTTATGTCTGAGTTTTAATGTCCCAATCCACTTCCTCTTGTACTTTCCCACAGATTTTTCTTTTTATCATTTTAAAATTTTAATTTTAGATTCAGAGAATACACATGCATGTGTGTTACATAGACATGTTGGGTCTCAGGTTGCCCATTCCCCAGTGAACGTTGTACCCAATAGTAATTTCTGGACCCTAACCCCCCTCCCTTGCTTTCATATTGGAGTCCCCAGCATCTATTATTTCCATCTTTGTGACTATTTAGCTCTCATATATGTGTAAGATCATGCAATGTTTGATTTTCTGTTTCTGACTTCGTTCACTTAGATTGATGGTCCCCAGCTCCATCCATGTCACTGCCAAGGACATGACTCCATTCTTCTTTATGGTTGTATAATATTCCATGGTGTGGATGGACCACGCTGCTTTCAGTTTTCCTCACAAGGGACCTACCAAATATTCTCCAATTTGCAGTTTGGGTGTCTCAAAGTGTGACACAACTGCTCCACTCCTGCATCACCTATTGCTCCCGAGCTCCTGGCTTCTCAGGTTTTCATTACTAATAATAACTGAGGTGATATATTGACATGTTTCACCTGTAAAGAAACAACCACACAACCTGCAAAAAACCAAACACACACTAGAGTCATGATGGCCTGTCTTAAAAGCTTTGTATCACCAAGTGTCAAGTGCTCTTGGGCCTGTCTCATGACCTTCATGAATGAGGGACTCATCACAGAAACAAGAGCCATGTTACAATGTGTGGAATGTTTACATCATACAGGGCAATCATTCAGAGTTCTTAACACATGTGATAACACAAGGATCACAAGGTTTCTATCATTCTGATTTTACAAACATGGAAACTGAGATCAATGTTTTCACACAGATAACAAGAAGTCACATTTCCAACCCATGTCTTTGTGATATATCTATTTTTTGATCAGGGTCTCACACTGTTTGTTGTCCAGGCTGAAGTGCGGTAGCATGACCACAGCTCACCAGAACCTTGACCTCCTGGACTCATACAATTCTTCCACGTCAGCTTCCTGAGTAACTGGGACTACAGGTGCATGCTACAATGCCTGGTTATTTTATTTTTTATTTTTTGTAGAGACAGAATCTTGCTATCTTGACCAGGCTGGTCTTGAACTCCTGGGCTCAAGCAATTCTCCTGCTTTGACCTCCCTAATTGCTGGTGCTACAGGCTTAAGCCACTGTGCCTGGCCTCATCTTTGTGATACTGTAGAATTATCTTAGTCAAATTCCTCTGACATTTATCTTTCCACCTTCCAGCACTCATGTCAAAACTCAACATTATTTAGAAGATCTAGTATACTGTGTTTTTTTTATCACAGAGCTATGCTGAATGGTTCATTCTCTCACTCAAATTAAGCAATGCTCTTATAATTGTCCATATTCTCCTGTGTGATCCACCATCTTGTTTTCCACATTCACATTATATATGCCCATAATCAGGCTTTCTCACCTCAGCACGTTGGTCTTCCTGATGTGCCTTGAGAGCAACAGGCTGTTTCTATGTTGGCATCCCCACATTATCATTCATTCTGCCTGGAAGTCCCACACGAGACCACCTGATTCAGTCCTCACCTCCTCCAATCTCTTCTCAATATCCCTTTGCTAACAAGGTCACACTGACTGGCTTTGCTTAGCGATGGCCACACCCCACCACCATCATTCTTGATTACGTATGCTCCTCAAACGTCAATAAAAAGTGTTCATAGAACTGTTTACTGTCTGACACAGGGGTTGATAATCTTTTTCTGTAAAGGTACAGATAATATCTTAGTCGTTATGGGCTGCACACAGTTTCTGTCACAACAACTTTGTCACTGTAGCACAAAAACATTCATAGGCACCATGTACAGGAATGACTATGTTTCAATAAAACTTTATTTTCCAAAACAAGCAAAGGGCTATCTTTGGCCCTTGGGTTATGTGCTTTGTTGACCCCTGGCCTAACAAAGCATAATTTATTTTTGTCTTATTTATTTTCTATATCCTCCAGTGCCAATTTAAGATCCATTAATACATGTATATTTGTTTTGTTCATTGATGCATTCCTGCCACCTAGAATAGTGCCTGACATTTAATATACATTCAGTAAGTATAAGTGAATAATTAGCTATCAAAGCAGATCCCAGAAAATTCCATATATTTTTCATTTAATAATTATGAAAGTTGGGCATGGTGGACCATGTCTGTAGTACAGCTACTCAGGAGGTTGAAATGAGAGGAATGCTTGGGTCCAGGAGTTTGAGACCAACCTGGGCAACATAGCAAGACCCTGTTTCTTAAAAAGTAAGTTATGGAGAATTAGCAATGTTCCAACCACATCCATACATTCAAACGTAAATGAAAAGAATGGGTAATAAACAACGCAGACTTTTGCATGCCCTATGAGATCTCACAGAAGAGGTCCCTATCAAGGTTTAGGCAGGTAATAAACAAATGGATGGTTATACAGAAGACACTTCTTGAAGAATGACAAAAGCCATTAGTTTGAGGTCTACAGCACAATTCAGCAAACTATGGTCTGTGAGACAAAATAAGACCACTTTATGTTTTTGTAAATAACATTGTGTTGGAACACAGCCATATCCATTTTTTTGACATATTTGTCATGGCTGCTCTTGAACCATGAGAAAGTTGAACAATTATAACAGGGACCTTAAGGCCCACAAAGCCCCAAATATTGACATGGTTATCCCCAAGAGTCATGCAAAAAGACTTACTCCAGCTCATGTAATGGACAGGTTGGAAGGAACAAGGGCAAAGTCAAGGCCAGTACACCATGATCTCATAAGCAATTTGCACTCAGGTCTAGAAGGACCAGAGTCTTGTTGAGCAAAAGAACTCTCCCGATGTTGTAGCAACAATCTTCAGTGAGACAGCAGAAGAGCAGCCTGCAGGGGTTTGCAGATGAATCAGAAGGAAAGAGAGTCAATCACGCAGTCTTATCTCCTGGAGGAGGCACGTCTGTGGCCACCACCCAGAGCCTCTGCCTGTGATGGTCCTTTTGGGAAAAGGAGAATAAAAAAGGCCTGGAAATAATTCAGAAGGTGAAACACGAAATGGGTGATATGAAACAGGGCATGAGAAAAATCAAACTGCCTCATCCACTCGCTGGATAATCTCCCAGGACTTCACTTCTGTGATGTGGTTTCCCTCAACTCTTGGTGAAGTGTATTTGGTTAAGTTTAATCCTGAAACACTTCAGTTTATAATTTCTGTCCTTCTAAAAGAGTCACCCTGCTGCTCATAAGTGAACATTGGAGCTGTTTTAAATGATGAGAAGAGAGGAAAAGGGGAAGAAAGCACTCACAGAGGAAGCCTTAAGTCAACCCATTTTGGGCATCCCCAGTTTTGCTTGTTCAGCTTAATTTGTTGCCAATATGTGAACATTTGCTCTACTCTAATCTGAATTTTCAACACTATTTTTAAGAAGTTGGGAATAGCCATGCTGCCTCTTGTTTCCATGTGGGGAAAAGCCAGAGTTGGCAAAGGACAGGAGACAGGTCAAATCCCCTTCTCTGCCTGATTTTTGTCAGCCCTGAGATAGGAATGGTTTTTATATTTCTAAATGATCCAAAAAAAAAAAAATCTAAAGAAAGATGAGCAAGGCAGTTCACACCTTTAATTCCATCACTTTTGGAGACCGAGGCAAGAGGATTGCTCTAGTCCAAGAGTTTGAGACCAGCCTGAGCAACATAGCGAGACCTCTTCTCTCAAAAACAATAAAAACTTTCACCAGGCATAGAGGCAGGTGCCTATAGTCTCAGTTAATTGGGAGACTGAGGCAGGAGGATCTTCTGAGCCCAGGAGGTCAAGGCTGCAGTGAGCTCTGCTCATGCTACTGCACTCCATCCTGGGCAACAGAGTGACAACCTAAAAAATAATAATAATAAAGGAGAAAGAAATATCATAATGTATGTGCTATCTACAGCCTTTTCTTGCTACAACAGGACAGATGAGTGGTCACCAGAGAGACCAAGACCATACAGCCCATGAAGCCTAAAATATTTACTATTTGACTCTTTGCATAAAAATTTGCCAAGTTCAGGCTCACAATTCCTTCCCTTTACACACAGCACATGGGTCCTGTTGACTACAAGGATCAACTCACCTTTTCATCCATCAACTATGTCCCTGAAAGTCCTGTCTCTTCCCATCAAGTGATGTTAAAGAAATCCAAGGCACCCTTGACATCACTTTTGCTAACTCTTCAATGTTTTAGACTGATCTATGTATAGCTTTGGTTAGACCAGAATATCAGGATACTGTATTTTAGATAGAGCAATATAATTTTATAACCTTTTATAAAATTTAAGATTTCAGTTGTTCTGAACACTGAACTGAATGACCTTGAGATTTAATAAGCTGTTAGCCTATTGCTAATATTTACATTCACGTGTACTATTCATTAATATTGTCACACATATTTGTCGTCATGTTCTTCCATTTGTTTATCTCAGGAGAGTACAGCAAGTCTCCTACATATGAACCTTCAAGTGGCAAACTTTCAAAGACACAAATGTGTGTTCACACACCCAATCACATAAGTCAGTTCACATGTCTGGTATACATTGTTACAAGCATGCATCCTCTACATGAGGTTGTGCTTTTGTGTACTTTACTGTATAGTCCTTCATGGAGCACAGCAGGACAGTATTACTTATGTGAAAAGTACTATAAACCTATTACAGTACAGCACTATATAGCCAATTGTGTCAGTTGAGCACTTAGGCTCACTTATGAATGTGCTCTCTGAACAGAATTCTTTTGTATGTTGGGAACTCACTGTATTTCCTATAGATAGAATGTCTGGGTAAGAGTAGGATATCATTCTTAAGTTACAGAGTATTTAAAACACACAGAGCTGGGCAATACAACAGTGAGCCCTAATACCTGTCATGCAGCCCTAAAAATGATCAATCCATGAACTGTCTTGTCTGTTCTGTGTCTCAACCACTTCTCTCCAGCTATATTTTGAAACAAACACCAGGCATCACATTTTTCATCTGTCAATATTTCTGAATGTATCTCTAAATGGTAAAATATATTTTCATATAATACTTTAATTACACCTAAAATAACTTTAATATAGATTTGATCATTTAAGTTTGGTTCAATATTGACTCTGCATGAGAAGAAATCAAATATCTCCTTTTATCTACTTTCACTAGATTCTAGGTGGGGATTATAGATTTTTTTTTTAATTGAAGTCCTCAAAATTGTAAGTATATTAATTGGGCTTTTTTGAGAGAACACACATGAGCTATATTCTTGTCTGTATAGTAACTTCTGATTAATTTTTAAAATTATAAGCAAAAGCACAAACTAAGTATAAGCCAAAGGAATTCCCTGTAAAAGCTTTTTATAAACCATCACTGTCAACTTCTTGGGATACGATTTTCCAGCTTCCAGATTTGGTCATGACCATAATCTTAACGTTTTACAGACCTTTCCTCACACTACTTTTATTTCTTTCATTGCTTTTAGGCATAGAAATTCCTTGCCTACTTAAAGGTAATAAGTTGCCAAAACAGAAAAATATTTCTTCATTAACCTAGATTGATTAGTTATTCATTCATTCATTCATTCATTTTTGAGTTTCAATCTCTCTCTGTCACCCAGGCTGGAGTGCAGTGGCACAATCATGACTCACCACAGCCTCGACCTCCTGGGTTCAGGCAATCTTTCCACCTCAGTCTCCCAAGTAGCTGGGAAAACAGGGGCACACCACCATGCCCAGCTGATTTCTTTATTTTTTGTAAAGGTATAGTCTCGATATGTTACCCAGTCTGGTCTCATTCCCCTAAAATCAAGCAACCCCCACTTCTGGGCCTCTCAGTGTGCTAGGATTACAGATGTGAGCCACCATGCTCAACTTGGGATTATTTTAAATATAGATGTGAATTCTGAAAAACTGCATACCAACAGCTTTCCAAGGTGATGAAAATGTTCCAAAATTAGGTTGAAATTGTTGTGAAACTCTATACTTTAAAAAACACATTGAGTGTATATTTTAAGGGAATGTATTTTCTGGTCTGTGAGTTTTATATCAAACCAGTAAAAAAATAATACAGTAGGAAACAAAACAAACAAAAACCTGATACAAGAAGAAGATAGCTCTATTTGGAGTCTCATATCATTGAACCAATCATCTCTGTCCCTTTTAAAATGAGACTTTCTTTTATCACATTAGCACAAGGAGGGAAAGGCAGTTTCTGGGCACTGCTGGGGGGATGAGATGTTCCAACACAAAGGGTACCTGGTCCTAAACCAAGGGGAGTGAGGGTTGGCTGGAGACCACACTCCACCTGCATGCAGCTATCTTGTATGGTTAACCTTGATGTGTAACCCACATCTCTATAATAATAATAAAAAGAATTAATGATACCATCCTTTATAATATACAAGTAATTCATATTGACAATCACTCAAGAGAGGGGGCAAAATATATCCTAGACCACCTGAGACTTTAAAAGCAATTATCTAATTATGTAGCAATAAATAACAAATTTTAAAAGTCTTGTTTCAGTTCAGATTGTCATGTTTTGGAAACTAGTAAGTCCTGGAAAACAAAAAACAAAAACAATAAAAAACAAAAAGAACCTGCCACATTCTTTTATCTTTCTGGGGTTTGAAACTACAGACAGGGGTCGGTGTTCCTAAACACACTTGACTACTTATTCAGCTTTGTTTTCTGAACATTCTTGAAAATTGCCACCCTATTTTGTTTTTGAACCATCATGTCTTCCTTTTGCCATATTTTTTTAGGCCATGTTTCCCATACCCCAACCATCTGAAATTGCTTTCCTAGCAATGTTTCCAGAGCAGAGAAAGATCATCTTATGTAACTGAAACAAATAAGGACACAGGAAGAGCCTACCATCCACCATCTTGAAAGAAGCAGAAGCTAGAAAAAAATGAATTCCTATTTCAAGGCAATCAAATGCCAACATCCCCTTACCTCCCTTGCCATTCTTCCTGTGTTCTTCATGACATCTATTCTGCATGATGCCCAGGTTATATGCTTGCAGTTAAAATAACCATACAGCTTCCCTGCTCTTATACAGCCAGTTGATGTGGCCCAGGGGCTGTTTTTGGAATCTCCTTAATAACCTATTTTACTCTCTCTGCAAAACCTGGAGTTCGGTAGTGCTGTGATCCCATTCTCTAGAATGGGAAATACACATTGAAAAAAAATTTGCACATGTTTTTGCCAACATTGGAGAGTTGGCAATGTGTTGCAAGAGTTGTCCATCCAGAATATTAACCCAGACCCAGAATATTAACCCAGACCTAACTCCAAGGACCAAGTGCTTTCAGCTGCTATATGATGACCAACAAGTTCACAAACTCATCCTAAGAAAAGTGCTCCATGCCTCACTGCTGAATATCACTGTGGTCACCTTTGAAGTACTCTCCTTGGGAAGCTATGCATGGACACCAGTGCCCAGTACACCCATCAAAGCAATTTTGGAACTCTCTTTCTGAATGGCCATCAGAGCCATCATCCTATTACCCTTGATGTCCTGAATGTCATCAAAGGTCTTTCTCTCAATATTTCCTTTATCTTTAGGTAAAGAAAAACGTCATTGGGGGCCAGATCAGGTGAGGAGAGAGGGTGTTCCAACACAGTTATTTGTCCCATGCTGCCAATGTAAGTGCATAGTGACACACGCAATTGTCAGACCTCAACAATTGACAATGTCAGCTCTGATGGCCATTCCAGAAAAAGTCTTCCAAAATTGCTTTGACAGATAGACTAGGTGCTGGTGTCAATGCATAGCTTCCCCAGGGAAGTACTTTGAAGGTGATCATGGTGATATTCAGAAAAGAGGTACGCAGCACTTTTTCTAGGATGGTTCATGAATCTCATTGTCAAACTCCGTACTTGGTTTCACCATCTCCCTCTGTTGCAGTCTGACCACATGCCCAGACACACAAGTCAGAACATCTGCATGGTGGGTGCATCTAAGTCAACTCACACCAGCGAGTTGAGAGCACACTCTGGCTGCAGCAAAGTGTTGCACAGTATTTTTACCCCATCGTGACTCAGGGGGTTGCTGGATAAGGTCAGTTTTCTCAGATTCTTGCTGTTGACAAGGAATGAGGCAATATCTCCACACACACTAGGCTGCAGATTGTATTTCATCAAGCTGTAAGAGGAATTCATATTGATGAAATGATAAAACAGGAAATAAATGACTCCCTCTGCTATTTATTTATTTATTTACCTTTGAGTCGGAGTCTCACTCTGTCACCCAGGCTGGAGTGCAGTGGCACCATTGTGGTTTGCCACATCCTCCAACTCTTGGCTCAGGGAATCCTACTTTTTCAGTCTCCCAAGCAGCTGGTACTACATGCATGCACCACCCTGGCTATTGTTTTGTAGAGACGGGCCACAATATGTTGCTCATGCTGGTCTCGAACTCCTGGGCTGAAGTAATTTTCTTGCCTCATCTTCCCAAAGTGCTGGGATTACAAGCATAAACCACTGCCCCCAATCATAACTTTTAAAAAAAATTAACCAGGAATAGTGGTGCACACCTGTAGTCCCAGCCACTGGAGAGGCTGAAGCAGGAGGATTGTTTGAGCTTAGGAGTTTAGGGCCACGTTGAGCTGTGATCATGCCACGGTACTCCAGAGTGGGTGTCAGAGCAAGACCAGGTCTAATAAATAAATAAACAGATAAAATAAAATGGATTTTTAAAATGACCTTTCCCAAGGTAACTTTATGCTTTGCTGTCTCACTTCTCCAGCTCTTCATTTGACATTCACTTCTTTAATGAGGTCTTTGCTAACTGTCAGTCAAACAACTAAAAAATGGCATCCACTGTATTTCAGACATGGCTCTAGGTTCCTGGGATTCAGCAGTGAATTGGAAGAAATATGATGAAATTTTAGCACTGTAAAAAAGAAATAGATGTGTAATGTGCCTCGTAGACAGTCAGCTCTTTATTTAAAAAAATAAGAGTAAGTTGCAGACAAAGGAAAGGTTGTGTTCTATTTCTGCATGAGCCACCGGCAAGAGACATTCTAATGAATAAGGCAGCATTTAGCAGAAACCCACGAGATTTTAATCTTTTGATCATCTCTAGGGGAAGAGAATCTCTGGCAGAGCAAATTAGCACAAGCGCCCAACACAGGAGGAGGCTTGGTGTTATAAAGACCTGAGACAAGCCTGGTCCAGGCACCACCACAGGATATGAACAGGAGACATGCAGGAGACAGGTCAGAGTGTTAGCCGGGCTACCCATAAGGCAATGATACATCCTATGTGGAATTAAAAGGGAAGCCATGCAGGGGTTGAAAATGGGAGGACAGAAGAGTCTCTAGATCAGACTTAAACTGAAAACCAAACAAAACATGTCCATCCACACTCTCTCCTCCATGTAGCAAGCAAAATCAGGAACAAGAGAATAGGTAGGACAATGCTGAAGAGTTCCAGGCAGAGATGATGGTGGGTTGCTTGATCATATTAGCAACAGAGGGAGGAGGGAGGAATCCGTTGAGCCTATTCTAAGGACAGACCTGACTAATATGAAGGAGACCCAAAAAACCAGAATTATCTTTTGGAGGGCGGCCCCTTGTCATGCAGGCTTCCCCACTAGGTAAGTGTTCTTGGAACCCATTGGCATCTGCGAACCAGCTAGTGTTGTTTGAAGAGACTTCATTCAGTGTCTGTGAATTTTTTTTTTGAGATTCTTTCAATGAGTTTGTCTATATCATGATGGGTGATTTATGAGAACCTGCCCATACCGCGCTGAGTGTTCAACCATTTTTGCGAAAACAGCATGACCCCCATGCCCCACCCTCCCTGTTCATCTCATCTTGGCCTGGCAACTTTTGTTTTTGGTTCATGGATTTAAAAAGTCCTCAAAAGGGAAGAGTTTTGCCAATGTGGAAGAGGGAAATCAAAAAGTGGCAGAAGCATTAAAAAGACATCAAAATTCATGAGTTCAAAAACAGTTATGAGCAGTGGAAAAAGTATCTTGATAGGTGAACTGTATCAAACAGAAAGTCCTTTGAAGATGACTGAAGTGTACACATGGAAGAATAAATACACAATTTTGGGGGTACCCCCTCATATATCTGAGTCAAGCTATTAGAAAATCTGTATTTGAGACTGGGTTCAGTGGCTCAGTCTGTAATTCCAGCACTTTGGGAGGCTGAGGTGAGTCAGTTGCCTGAGCTCATGGGTTTGAGACCAGCCCAGGCAACTTGACGAGACCTTGTCTCTACAATAAATCAAAAATTAACTGAGCATGGTAGCATGTGCCTGTAGTTCCAGCTACTTGGAGGGCTAAGGCAGAAGGATCACTGGAGCCCAGCAGGCTGATGCTGGGGTGGCCACGAGTGTGCCACTGCACTCCAGCCTGGGCAAGGGAGTGAGACTGACTCAAAAAAAAAATCTATATTTGAAATGTCTATTTAAATATCAAAGTAACAAGATAGATATTCTGGAAACAAAGCCTCAATTCCTCAACCAATTCATCTTTGACAAAGTCTCCAACAACAACCACTGAGAAGAGGAGAATCTATTCAGTAAATGGTGCTGGGAAAACTGGCGGACCGCATGCAGAAGATTGAAACAGGACCCCTACCTATCACCATACACACAAATTAACTCTAAATGGATCAAAGACCTAAATGTAAAACTTCAAACTCTAAGAATCTTAGAAAATGCAGGAGACACGCTTCCAATGGAAATTGGAACTGGGAACCAATTCCTATTCAGAATCCTAAAGGCCAATACTTGAAGAAATGAAATAGACAAGTGGGACCTCATCAAATTAATGGGCTTCTGCAAAGCAAGAGAAACCATCAAGAGAGCAGGGAGACAGCCCACAGAATGGAAAAAAAAATCTTTGCCAACTGTTTATCCAACAAAGGCCTAACATCTAGGATCTACAAGGAATTCAAATGTGCCAAAATGAAAGAAATAAACAGCCCCTTTAAAAAGTGGGCAAAAGACATGAATAGATACTTCTCAAAAGAAGATATACGGGCAGCCAACAGACACATGAAAAAGTGTTCAGCCTCACTCATCATCAGTGAAAGGCAAATCAAAACCACATTGAGATACCACCTAACCCCTGTAAGAATGGCCATCATTAACAAAACAAGCAACAACAGATGTTGGGAGGGATGTGGAGAAAAAGGAATGCTTCTACACTGCTGGTGGGAAAGCAGACTAGTGCAACCTCTTTGAAAGACAGTGTGGTGATTTCTGAAAGAACTAGAAATTGACCTTCCATATGACCCAACAATTCCCCTATTAGGAATATACCTGGAGAAACTCAAATTATTCTACAAAGAATGTACTTGCACACGTATGTTTGTTGCAGGTCTATTCACAATAGCAAAAACATGGAACCAACTGTGTTGCCCATTGAAGCTGGACTGGATAAAAAAATGTGGTACATATACACAATAGAATACTATACAGTCATAAAGAAGGACAAATATATGAACTTTGCAGCAACTTGGATGGATTTGGAGTCAACCATACTCAATGATTCATCACAGAAACAAAGAACAGAGTTCCTTATGTTCTCACTCATAAATGGACCTTGAACAATTATAATGCTATAAGAAAGGGACTGGCAGCAGTGGGAAACTGTCAGGGAGGGGGGGTGGGATTGGCAGTTGAGGAAAACTGCTAGGGGAGGGAGGGGCATACCTCATCAACAAGGGTACCTGCATGATCAGTGTTTATATACCTAATCCTGAAATGTACCCCACATCTTTATAATACAAATTTTAAAAATAAAAATTAAAAAGACCATCTTTTCTCTAATAAAATAAATATCAAAATAGATATGTTTAGAAGTTCTGTTAGCAAGAGTCTGAAACCAGGAGAAATATATATGTCTGTAAATATACATGTGAGAATCTTCTGCAAATGGAGAACACTTCAAGCCATAAATGAGAACTCACAGGATGAGTATAGAGAAAAGATGTTGAGACCCACTAGGAAACATCCCAGAGATCAGAATTCAGGAAGCTGAGAAACAAGGAAAGGAGACCAAGAGGCAGAAGTGAGGACTAGGGAAACCCAAAGCCCAAGAGAAAAATGTGTTTCAAAATAGAGGGAGTGGGGGAGGGGTGGAGGTAGGAGTGGGGCTGACCCCAAAGTGGCAGTAGAGTGGGGGTTTAGCCAGGACAGTTTGATGGAAAGAAAGGATGCTGAGGGAGATGACGTAAAACAATGACTACAGAGGATCATGGAATTTAAACTACATCAGAAGGAAAGTGAGGAAGGAGGAAAGGAAAAGACAACAGGAAGTTGCTGGTCCAATGTCTGAAGACCCAGGAGAATTAAAGAGTGGCTGTGCAGTGGCTCACAACTGAGCCAGGAGGGTTTTCTGGGCTTAGGAGCTTAAGACCAGCCTGAGCAATGCAGTGAGACCTCATCCCTACAAAAATAAAAGTAAATTATCTTGGTGTGGTAGTGCACACTTGTAGTTTCAGCTACTTGGGAGGCTGAGGTGGGAGGATTGCCTGAGCTCAAGAGGTTAAGGCTGCAATGAGCTGTGATCTTGTCACTGCACTCCAGTCTGGGGGACAGAGCGAGATCCTGGACTCACCAAAAAAAAGAGGATGCATTTGTTTACAAGGAAAGTGGCTTGAGAAGACATGAAGTGCTGTTGGAACATGGATATTGAAAATGAGAGCACAGATGAAATGAGATTATTGTAAATAAGGTGTAGGGCTGAGTTGTCCAGTACTGGAGTCACTGGCAAGTACAATTATTGACTACCCAAGGTTGAGGTAGCATGCCTGAGGCCCTGAATTCTTAATTTTGTTGTTTTCCTTAGCTTAATTTTAAAAGTTAATTCTAAAGATACTAGAAGACTTAAGTATGTGTAGACTCCCTTTGGCATATGAATTTTTTTAGATAAGATCTCATTCTGTCACCCTGTCTGGAGTGCAGTGATGTGATCATAACTCACTGCAGCCTCAAACTCCTGGACTCAAGTGATCCTTCTGGCTCGGCCTACTGAGTAGCTAGCTAGGCATCTATCTGCCTGTCTGCCTATCTATCTATCTATCTATCTATCTATCTATCTATCTATCTATCTATCTATCTATCGAGATTGGGTCTTGCTATGTTTCCCAGAAAGGGCTTGAATTCCTGACCCCAACCTCTCCTGCCTTAGCCTCCCAAAGTGTTGACATTCAGGTATGAGCTACTCTGTCCAGTCAAATCAATTTTTCAGTCATATGTTTTATAAAATCAAAATAGAGGTTAAATATTCCTGATGAAAATTTACCATCAGAATGATAATGTTCTATGAGTATAACATACACACTAGATTTTGAAGTCCTTATACAAAAAAAGAATGTAAAATCGCAATCATTTTTATATCAATTACATATTGCTATAACTGGATACTTTGGGTTATTATTCAAATTAATTTCATCTGTTTCCTTTTACTTTTTAATGTCATTTTAAAACTATTTTTGTTGTCTACGTAATATTTCCATCAGAGAGTGTTTCTCCAGGGTTTGACCAGGGTAGTCCAGGCCTCAAAATGAGCAAATGAACTAGATTATTTCAAAATGTGTAGGTCAAGGGTGTGAGAAGACAAGTTATACAGAAGCTTGTTGTAGAAACTGAAATCAACCAAGATGACAGGAATAACGATGGTGAGAGAGAAATGAACCACATGCTAAAAATCTTTAAAAAACGAATGGCATCAAGGCTGGGAGCAGGCAGCATGACTTAACCAGCACCTCTGCCCTTCCTTCCACCCAGCCCTTCCTTCACACACCCAAGCATTCAGCAGAGACTGACTCCCCTCCAATGATGTATGCTGCACACTGGGTGGCTCAAGACCTCATGCAGAAGAGAGAAGATCTTTAGGGAAATGGTCATACAGTTCAGGCTCAGGCAGTGCAGATTCTGGTTATGAACCATGGCCTTAAACACGTCATCAAAATCTGACCCCTCTGAGAGATAGGACAACCTGCAGAAGACGAAATCATTCAAACTGTCCAGCGAAGGTCACACGCAAAGTATGAGCATCTTCCCTGCAGCTAATCCTGCCTAACCCTCTCCACTGTAGAACAGAGTCTGGGTACTCGGTATTTTCTCAACACTGCTCTCCACCTTAGGCTCCTAGTCAGCTCGGAAGACTTCTGCTAATTGCAAGATCAGGTTATTGCATTGAAGTCATCCTCTCGGTCTTTTTTATGGGTTTGCTTCATTGGCCTTTCTCTAAGCTGGGTCCATGAGTAGAACACTAAGAAAACACATGTCCACATGCAAAATTAAGCGATGCTTTTCTATATGATGGGAGCAAAAACCATAATGTGGGGGTGCCAAAAAAGCAAAGCAAAACAAAACAAAAAAACCACATATACACATTTTAAGTATGACATTCGCTCAAAAGATGGTGTTAACAAATGAATGCTAGCACCACCAGGCGACAGGTGGACATTCAAGGAAAATGGCAGAAACAAGATGAGCGAACGTCATGGTACACATTGCTACTGTAATTCAATCCAACTTGGAAAAGTATCACATGAATAAAATGTGCATACTTTTTTGGCACCCCCTGTATGTTGATGGTCAATATATCTACAGGATCTGGCACACATTAATAATTCACAAATTTATGGAAAAATTAAAACTGCTTCACAGAGTGAACCACTATCATCCCCACTCCTCCCCACACCAGGAAAGAGTTTCCATGATGTCCTTGAAAATTGAAGCAAAACATCAGGGTAACGTGTTCCATCATTATCCCCTTAAGGACCACTTGGGGAGAAGAGTTAGGAACCCACAACGAACAAGAGAGATGTGAAAGTGAGATGAGAGAGATGCAAAAGGGAGATGAGAGAGATGTAGAAGAGAGGTGACAGAGACATGAAAGGAGACGAGAGACACAGAAGAGAGATGAGTGAGAAGTGAACAGGAGATGAGAGAGAGATGCCATGACAGGGAGACACGAGACCCAGAAGAGAGATGAGAGAGACGTGAAGAGGAGATGAGAGTGATGATGTGGAAAGGAGACAGGGATACATGGCAGAGATAAGAGAGATGTGAAAGGGAGATGAGAGAGATGATGGAAAGGGCAATAGGAGGGATACATGAAAGGGAGGTGAGAAAGACACAGAAGGGGAGACCAGACAGAGATGATGTGAAAGGAGATGAGAGACACAGAAGAGAGCTGAGAGAGACATGAATGAGAGAAGAGAGATGAGAGAGATGTGAATGGGAGTGAGAGATGTTGTAAAAGGGAGACGAGAGACATGAGAGGCAAGGGAGATGTGGAAGGGAGACGAGAGACGCAGAAGAGAGATGAGAGAGACACGAACAGGAGATGAGAGAGATGATATGAAAGGTTGATGAGAGACACATGGCTGAGAGACAAGAGAGATGTGGCAGAGAGATCAGAGAGACATGGAAGAGAGATGGGAAAGACACAGAAGAGAGACAAGAGAGAGTGTGAAAGACAGACAAGAGATCAGAGAGGCACGAATAGGAGATGAGAGAGATGTGAGTGGGAGCCCCTTGTAGTTCACTCAGAATTTGTTCCTCCAGTTCAAACAGTCAACAGAGTTTTATCTGGAAGTTTTGAGAAGGTAGCATCACCATTTGCAGAAGAAGCGTCCTGAGTTGTGGCAAACAGGTGCCTGCCTGCACCTCCCTGAGTGTTCAGCAGTTCTAGGTCAAAATGGCATGACCCCATGCCCACCCTCTCTATTCACCTGATCACACCCCAGTGACTTTTTTGTTGTTGTTTGCTTGTTTGTTTCCCAGAAAAGTCCTCAAAGGGAAATGTCTTGCTGATGTGGAAGAGGGGAAATTTTTTTAAAATGGTAGAAACACGGAAAGCCAGCAGCATTGACGAGTTCAAAAACCATTTGAGCAGTGGGAAAAGCATCTCAAGGGATACTGCATAACACAGAGAGTGCTTGGAAGGTGACTGAAGGTGAACCATGTGAGAATAAATGCACAACATTTTATAAATAAATTCCATTTCTTTCTGGGTCCCCCTTATAGTTCCATAGCACACACATATACACTAATGACACCGCACTTCATGTCTCTTCAGGAACATTCCACCCTGCCATTTGGATGCCTAACAGACCTCTCAACGTTACATCAACAGCCTTAGATAGACCTCCCTCAAACTTGTGTGCCAGTCCCACATCTTCCCATCCTAGGGGCAACTGTCGCCTGGCCGCTTTTCCACCCAGAGACCCTGGGAACACTAGACTCTTCTCTCATATCCTCTCAGTCCATCCAAGAGCTGTTCTTTGCTAGCACTCCTCAGAGTCAGCCCCTCGCCAGCCTCTGCTGCTCACACCTTCAGCAGATGCACCACGGAGTCTCACCCAGAAGATGGAAACAGTCTCCTTGGAGCTCTCTGGTTCCACCCTGCTCCCTGGCTTCCTGATTTTTTTCTTTTTTTGGTTGGGGTCTCACTCTGTCACCCAGGCTAGAGTGTGGTTGCACAATCACAGCTCAATTACAGTCTCAATCTCCTGGGCTTAGATGATCCTTCTGCCTCAGACTCCTGAGTAGCTGGGACTACAGATACCATGCCTGGCTAAGTTTTTCAATTATTTTTTTGTAGTGATGAGGTCTCGCTATGTTGCCCAGGCTGGTCTCAAACTCCTGGGTTCAAGCAATCCACCCGCTTTGGCCTCCTGAAATGCTGGGATTACAGGCATGAGCTACCGTGTCCAGGCTGATCTGCTATTTTTAATATGGTGTCCAGAATAAGTCTCTTAAAATGAAAGCATCTCTGCAGAAAATGCCTCATCTTACTCCAGAAAATCCAGTCCTGATGCTGGTTTACAATGCTATGATCTCACTGTGCACACCTGTGAGCTGTTTCCCCATACTTCCCCCCCACAGGCTGGTCTAAGTATGTGGGTCTCTGAAGACACTAAGCTTTTAGTCCATGAATCCTCTCTCCCAGGGGATGACCAGTAGTGTATACTTAGCTCATGCCGTCACCTCATTCAAGCCTCTGTTGAAATATCACATCCTCTGTGTAGCTTATTACCACAGCTTCCATCTCCATCACCACCACCATCTTCTCCTTATATTGCTATTCTTGCTATTATTTTTACCCATAGCACTATTGCCCTAAAATATACTGTGAAATGCATGCACTTATTATAATTTGCCAACTTCCCATTTTACTGGATAGACAGCAGAGACAATTGTCTTTTCCCCATGAATATATCCCAAGGGCCTCGAATGGCACCTCAAATAAGGCAGAAAGAAGGCATTCTTCTGGAATGAAAGCTAAAGTTAACCAGGTGAGGTGTTGTGGCTCACACCTGTCACCCCAGCATTTTGGGAGGCCAAGGCGGGTGACTCGTTTGAGCCCAGGAGTTCAAGACCAGCCTAGGCAGCATAGCGAGACCTCGTCTCTAAAAAAAATAATTTTTGAAAAAATTAGCTGGATGAGGTGGTGCATGCCTATAGTCCCAATGACTCAGGAGGCTGACGTGGGAGGCTCACTTGAACCCAGGAGGTCAAGGCTGCAGTGAGCTATGATTGTGCCATTACACTCAACCTGGCTGACAGAGCAAGACTCTCAAAAATAAAAAGTAAATAAAGAAATGAAAAGAAAGTAAAGCTAACCACTGGGCTCCCAGAACCCCAGGAACATCCTGTACCATTCCATGGGCTGACTAAAATATACTGTGAAATGCATGCACTTATTATATTTGCCAACTTCCCATCTTACTGGTAGACAGCAGAGACAACTGTCTTTTCCCCATGAATATACCCCAAGGGCCTCGACTGGCACCTCAAATAAGCAGTGCTTCTTGTCAAGTTCCTCGAAATGGAGACAAATGTTTGTTCTCCCAGTGACCCTCTTTGGGCAAATGTAGCCATCCTTTCACCAGACTCTAAAACGCTCCTGGAAAGTAAGCTGCTCAACACCTGCCCTGCTTGAGAGCCCATGCCTGCTCTCTTCCTCAAAAGAACTCTGTGCTTCCAAGAACAGAGGCGATGCTCAGGTCCCCTTGGCAGTTCTAGGAAACTGTGTGATGACAAGATGGACAGGTCAGTGAGAAGCAAGCAGAAGTGACACGAGGAGGAGTTCTAGAAGATTCCTTCAGGGTGATACTGGAGTTTAGAGATACAACTTTCCCTCTTTCTCCTGTGGGTTCCCACCTTGAGGCAGCCATGATGACTGGACCTTCAACAGCCATTGTAACCAAGAGCTCTTGGCCACAGACACACTAAAGATGACTCAAAAGTACCAGAAGGGCCTAGACCCTGAGGAACCGGCCTGAATGTGTTTTGGCCATAGGCTTCCTACCTCTACCCTTGTCATAAATACAGCAAGTTAAGCCTCGTTGGGGGCAGCGGCACACACCTGTGATCCCAGCACTTTGGGAAGCCGAGGCAGGAGGACCACTTGCATCCAGGAGTGTGAGACCAGCCTGAGCAACATAGAAAGGCCTCATCTCCACAAAAAATAAATTAAATTTTTAAAAATTACCTGGGTATGGTGATGTGTGCCTGTATTCCCAGCTACTCGGGAGACTGAGGCAGGAGGACCTCCTGAGCCCAGGAGGGCAAGGCTGTAGAGAGTCATGATCATGCCACTGCACCCCAGCCTGGGTGACAGAATGAGATGCCAACTCAAAATTTTTAAAAAAAGGAAAAAGGAAAAGGAAAAAAAATTAAGCCTCATGTGTTTCAGTCCCTCTAGTGGGGAGAGGTTTCCTGACATGGGGTTGCACAAAACCCAAAATGAGATAACCTCCTTTCACCTGAACAACGTGTGTTTCATCAGTCTTGGACTCAATTGTCTTCTATTTTCTGAAATAACCACCCAGGACTTCTGGACTTCCTCATGCCCAGCAGCCCTTCCCGACATCATGTATGTTCCCCTGCCTTCATTCTCATTCCCAGCATTCCTTTTCATCAGGGGATAAGTATTTCCTCATGTATTGGCTTCCCCCAGAGGAGGAAAAGGAGATTGCTGCTACTCTTGGGGAACTGCTAAGGTAGAGAGCGACATGATACCTCCGTGAGCATTTCAAGCTTACAGTCGGGGTGTCTCAGGGCCTTCGACAAAACCCTTTCCGAAGTGTCATCAAGGTCACTGTTGCAGATTTCCAGCTCCCGGAGAGTCTTCATCATGTGAAGCAGAGAGCAGGTGTCTCTCCAGAAGAGCAGGCTCTTCATCTAACTGCAGGGAAGGAAAGTGGCATTCTCCACGGGGAGTCATTCAACTCCAGCTATTTGAAAGGCAGTGCCTCTGGGAAGGTGTCTTTTAAGAGCCCCTGTACCTGACTCAGACTCGATACCAGGCAGGAAGAAAGCAAGCATATATAAACCTGAAGGACATTATGCAAAGTCTAATAAGCCAGACACAGACAAATACTTCATGATTTCACCTATATGGAGAACTGAAGAAAAAGGTGAATACAAGGCTGGGTGCAGTAGCTCATGCCTGTCATCACAGCACCTTGGGAGGCAAGTGGGAGTGGGTTGACTAGCCCAGGAGTTTCAGACAAGCCTGAACAATCTGGTGAGACTTCGCCTCTACAATAATTTTTAAAAATAGCCAGACATGGTAGTACACATCTGTAGTCCCAGGTACTTGGGAAGCTGAGGTGAAAGGATGACCTGAGCCAGGAAGTCAAGCCTGCAGTGAGTCATAAGCATTCCACTACACTCCAGCCTGGGTGACAGAGTGAGACTCCAGGAAGGACAGAAGGAAGGAAAGAAGAAAAGAAGGAAGGAAGGAAGGAAGGAAGGAAGGAAGGAAGGAAGGAAGGAAGGAAGGAAGGAAGGTAGGAAGGAAGGTAGGAAGGAAGGAAGGTAGGAAGGAAGGTAGGAAGGAGGGGAGGGGATTCAGCAGGAAGAAAACAAGGAAAAAAACTCTCAACATTTTTTTAAGATTTCTCCAAAAAGATTCAATGCCAGAAGTCATGGAAGCAATTTATACAATATTATAAGGCATGACTAGAGAGTATTTTGTCCAGTCAAGCTTTTATTTGTATATAGATATCCAAGGCCCAACATGGTAGCTCATACCTGCAATCCCAGTACTTTGGGAGGCTGAGGTGGGTGGACTGCTTGAGCCCAGGGGTTTGAAACCAGCCTGGCCAACTCCATCTCCTCAAAAATATTTTTTAATTAGTGAGGCATGGTGGTGGAAACCTGTAGCTTCTGCTACTTGGGAGACTGAGGTGGAAGGATCACCTCAGCCCAGAGGTGAAGGCTGCAGTGAACCCCAATTGTACCACTGCACTCCAGTCTAGGTGACACAGTGAGACCCCCAGCTCAAAAAAAAGACATTCAAATAGTCCTGACATAATAGCACATTAAGGACTCCCACACCTGTTTGGGGTGGAGACAGGAAGGCAGCAATGAAGTGTCCAGCTAACCAAGAGCATGGAATGACTGCTGGGGATGCTGAGGATGGGGGGTATGTGCAAGCTCTATGCAGGCTTGGACACAGAAATAAATCTAAATTTGGCAGGCGTGATTGCTGTCAAGAGGCAATGAGAGAAACTCAAGGACATAAAAGGTACATACCAAGGGGAAGGAGGGAGAAGGCAAAGGGAATAAAGAAATATGTCTGTCATAGTGAGGCAGGAGCCATACTATGATTTTTTTTAAGACATGGGGTACAATTCAGCATTAGGCATACAAGTGGTCATCATACAGGTAAAGTTTGGGCCTTGCTTTGGTCCCCACATCACTTGGTTTGAGATCAGGCACCCTTACTGATGTTATGTGCTAAGGGAACATACCTCAAAAGAGTAAGAGCCATCTATGATAAACCCACAGCCAGCATATTGCTAAACAACCAGAACCTGGAAGCATTTCCCCTGAAATCCAGAACCAGACAAGGCTGCCACTCTCACCCCTCCTGTTCAACACTCTGTTGAAAGTCCTAGTCAGGCCAATCAGTCAAGAGGAAGAAATCAGGGGTATCCAAGTAGGAGAAAAGGAAGTCAAGTTATCCCTCTGTGCTGATGATATAATCCTATACCTCGAAAACCCAAGAGAATCTGTCAGAAACTTCCTTGCATTGATAAGGGATTTTGGCAAAGTCTCAGAGTACAAAATAAACATGCAAAAGACAGTTGCATTCTCATACACCAACAGGCGGAGAACAAAATAAAAAGCATAATCCCATTCACAATGGCCACAAAAAAGGAAATGCCTCAGTATCCTCCTAACCAGAGAAGTGAAAGATCTTTACTATGAAAACTACAAAACACTGCTCAAAGAAGTCAAAACTGACACAAACAAATGGAAAATATTCCATGCTCATGAACTGGAAGAATCAACATACTATAATATTTAACCAGGAAGACACAAAATTTCAGCAACTTAGTATTTCATAACTTTTTTCCTCAGCATTAGAAGAAATGTCGAAGGTTCAGAACTCTGTAGCCCATTATCTTCCATTTTTTATTTTACTTCTAGATTTGGACATTCATGTAAAAACATTTTATTGAGAAGTCACTATGCTCCTACTAATAAGGACCTAACTGACATTTAGGGGTAGAGTTACCTATTAATCCTAGTTATATCTTGAAGGTGTGGTTTTAAATGATGACTCTCTAAAAATAAATGTTATTGTGTGTATCTGAGGTTTGCAGCATGCTGTTATGTGATACATATGGATAGTGAATTAGGGGAGCAAATTAGCCATCTGTTATCCCACACAGCCACATTTCTGTGTGACAAGAGCAGTTAAAAGCTACTTATTTGATGAGTATTCCCATATGATACACTTGCGTGAACTGTCATCCTCAAGCCATGTATTAGACCTCTAGACTTGCTTAGTCTACCTGCCTGCTACTTCATTGGAATGATCCATTTCTGAGATGTCCTTGTTTCTTGACTTTTTATATAGTGAGCCTATATCATTTCACATTCAAAAGACTGGGCATGGTGGCTCACGTTTATAATCCCAGCACTTTGGGTGGTCGAGGCGGGAGGATTGTTTGGGTCCAGAAGTTTGACACCAGCCTGGGCAACATAGCGAGTCCTTGTCTCTATAAAAAATAAAACAATAAAACAATAGCCAGGCATAGCGGTGCATGCCTGTACTTCCAGCAACTCCAGAGGCTGAGGAAGGAGGGTTGTCTGAGTCTGGGAGGTCAAGGATGTGGTGAACCGTGATGGTGACACTGCACTCCAGCCTAGGTGACAGAGTGAGATCCCGACTCAAAAAAAATTTAAAAAGCATAAAGAAGCTTTGCCAGACTTTCACAGGATTAAACACATCTGAGGTCGTGGTCCAGGTGACTTGGTGTCTAAGCTCCAAGCAAAGAGAGGGCCCAAGAAGACACGCAGGGAGAGTTCTCAGATTTTGTTTCTCTTTCCCACTACTGATCATCTAGGAAGCTGCTAGAATAAAGTGCCATTTCCAAGGTACTGGGCTGTCACATGCACACCGCATTAGGCTTGTGACTCCATCCTCGGGAAAATAACATGTACTGACCAGACCACATTGCAGAGGTGAGTAACAGACTCTTCATAGGTGAACATGCCCATCAGGTGTTAGTGAGGTAGACATGACCCCTTGACTCATGGAGGGGAAAAGGCAGACCCCAACAGGACCTATTATTTGAAACTTTATGTATTTTCATTTTTATGTATTTATTTATTTACTGAGTCAGCATCTCACTCTGTTTGCTAGGTTAAAGTGCAGTGGCTCACTGCAGCCTGAACCTCCTGGGCTCAGACAATCCTTCCTCCTAAGCCTCCTGGGTAGCTGGAACTACAGGTACAAATCACCACTTCCAGCTAATTTTAAAATATTTTTGTAGAGATGAGGTCTATTTTGCCTGGTCTTGAGCTCCTGAGCTCAAGCAATCCTCCAGCCTTGGCCTCCCAAAGTGCTGGGATTACAGGCGTGAGCCATCACACCCGGCCTGAAGCTTTATTTATTAACCTCCATTCCTACCATTAAAATTACTCCCCTACCTAGGTATATTGACATAAATTACTTATAAAACTCTGGGAGAATTCCTCTGGAAACTGACACATTGTAACCCATTGGGAGGGAGCTCTGGAATGAGGACAGTTTAAGGTATTGTTAATGTTACTTGAACATGTTTATGTAAAGTTTGGTAAGTGAACGTGAATCCAAACACAACATGTATAGCGTGCCCTTATTGTCTGCACTCATATCTGTCTACCTGCACAGAAAGTTCCAGAAGAATAAAGATGTTAACCCTGGAAAGAGCTCAAAAGATAAGACTTTTTCTACTTGTATTTTTTTGGTTATTCTTTGAATACTCTATGCTATGTATTAGATTTCTTTTCTGGCTGTACATATATTTTATTTATGTGGGATAAGATGTGAAAAATGAAAGCCAAGTCCAGCTCAACACTTTGGGGGAGGATTTCTTGAGCCCAGGAGCTGGGGACAAGCCTAAGAAGCGTAGTGAGACCCCATCTCTACAACACTAAAAAATTTTTTAAAAATAGCCATGTGTTGTGGCGCATGCCTGAGGTCCTAGCTACTCAGGAGACTGAGGTGGAAGGATCGCCTGAGCCCAGGAGGTCGAGGCTGTGCTGAGCCATGATCATGCCACTGCACTCCAGCCTGGGTAACAGAATGAGACCCTGATTTAAAAAAAAATAGTTAGCCATTGTAACTGTCTGAAAAATCAGACCTGAGGGATAGTAGTAAACCTGAATCCATGTTTGTGCAGAGATGGCAGCCACTTTACGTATGTTATGGACCTGCCTCGCTGGTCCCTGTAAGTCTTTTCAGACGAATGCAGAGTACACCACAGATGGAAAAGATATGACAAGAAAGCCTGGAACTTGAGTTCTTTATGGCCAGGCACAGGGGCTCAAGCCTGTAGTCCCAGCACTTTGGGAGGCTGAGGCAGGAAGATCACTTGACACCAGGAGTTTGAAACCAGCATGGGCAACATAGTGAGACCCCAGCCCTATAAAAAAAAAGTTTAAAAATTAGCTCTGTGTGGTGGCATGCACCTGTAGTCCCAGCTACTCGGGAGGCTGAGGTGGGAGGAGTGCCTGAGCCCAGGAGTTCGAGGCTATAGTGGGCCATGATCACACCACTCAGCTCCAACCTGGGCAACAGAACAAGATCTTGCCTAAAAATAAAGAAAATTGAAAAATAAAATCAAAAAGCTAAAAAAGTAAGGTCATTTGCATTTAACTTAGAGTCTTAGCTCTGCAGTGGACTCTGTGGCAGTCCAAACCACACATCTTCTTGTTCAAACTGATTATTAAAACTCTAGAATTCCTTGCCACTGAGATCATCTAGATACCACAGTAAGTCAAAGTCTGCAGAATCCGATTCTGCCATCTTTCTTCTCCCACGAGGTCAGACTTCAGAGAGAGGGGAACTCCAGGGATAAGAAGTCTAAAACACAGATGCACAATCATAATCAAGCAACACAGTAGTACCAGCTCATCCCAAGTTGGCATTGTGGAAAATTTCTGTGCTCTGATATGAGCTCCTTTTTGACAAGTCATCTATAACATGCTTGAACATTTTCTTGCTGGGTCAAGGCCTTTGTCAGTTGCTCCTGATAGACATCTAGGTTGAAATAAATGTGGAACATCCATTATGTTAAAAGGCAGCATCCTTGTTGTCCAAATCACCTCCCAATGAGTGAATAGCATTTAGGCTTTGATATGTGGGTGTAACTTAAAAACGTTTTGGAGCAAAGTGCTTCTTTTGTAACTAAGTGTCACCCCCGTACAGCTCAGAAATCTACACTCATAGTCTCTTGCAAGATATGCTGCTGTGTATGAGACTGCCCTGTGTGGGCATAATCTGTGCAGTGCATGGTTGTATTCTGGTTTATTATATTATAAAGATGTGTGATACAAGTCAGAATTAGGTACGTAAGTAGTCTACATGCAGGTGAAGTTTGGGCCTCCCACTGGCCCTCACTTCCCCTGATTTATGGCCAGGTACCCTCTGTGATTTTATGTGCCCGCCTTTTCCTCCCCTGGCAGCGTCCTATGGCTGCCAATCCCACCCTTGTGCTATTGTGATTAATGTTCAGGTCCCACGGATGAGTGAGAACATATAGTATTCAGTTTGTTTCTGTGATAGATCGCTAAGAATGATGATCTCCAATTTCATCCAATTTGCTCCAAAGTCCATGGTTTTTCCTTCCTTATGCCTGTGTAATACTCCATCAAGTATGTGTACCACATTTTCTTTATCTTGTCAACTTTTGATGAGCATCAGAGTTGGTGTCATGTTTTTGTTACTGTGGATAGTGAGACAATAAACATGGGATTGCAGGTGTCTTTTTTTTTTTTAACAATGCCTACCCTCCTTGGGGATACATCATTATGCCTAGATACCTATGAGGATTCCCAATGAAGTGACAACTGTTTCCATCATGACAAGATGCTGTGTTTGTGGTCTTGCAGTCTCTGGAAAATCTAAGTGTTAGGACATGCTCTGTCATGTCCTGTTGCTATACAGATGAGCCAAAGATGGTCCCTAGGTCAATTTTTCACTGCACACTGAAATCCGTTAGCTCAGAAAGCCCACTGGCTCTTAACTCAAGTCAGTGCACATCCAACTGTTTTAAACAAGACCGACGTGAGCAGATTTTTAGCTTTGTACAGCCTGCCTGATTCAATATGTCACACAACTGCTTCCAACATTTGCCAGCAATAGATACGTCCTAAGTCAAAAATACTCTAAGCTGCTACTGCCCTTTGGAGCACCATGATCCAGACATCTTTCTTCCCACTCAGCTGATAAGAGACATCATCTACACACATAAGTCATCTCTCCAATTTTCCCACTCCCCAAGAAATCCCTCATCTTCTTCCTTTTCTGAATAGGGACCCATGCACTGCAGCCCTAGGACAGACTCCTCCCATGTGGGACACCCCCCCCCCATGCAAACCTGTCCAAGTCCTACCCATAAAAACATGCACATGACACTGCCACCTCTTGTTCAGGTCCCAAAGCCCCCAAACTCCTACACCTGTGAGTTTCAACATCCATCTGATCTGGATAACTTGATGCTCAGTCACATGGAGTTGGCATTGCAAAACAGTGTCTCAAGAAGGATTCATTCCAGAGCCTTAACCCAATGTCACCAAGGAACTCAGATTTTATGACAAGGACGGAGAGGGAGATCAGATGAGATGTGGATAGATGGGTGTTGGCTGGCTTCTCTGTGGCTTTGTGGCAAATGCTTTGATACATATGATACACATAAAAAGGGACACAGAGCTCCTCTGAGGGGTAAATGAGAGCTAGAGAGGGGCAGGTGTCTACTCAAAGTTAGACAGCTCGATCTCCAACCATGAAATAAACCCAACTAGACACCCAACTGCAAGTGGATTGTTGTGCACAAAGAAGTTGACAAGGGGGCACACAAAAAGATGAACAAATGAAAAAATTGTGGAGTTCTGATAAGATGGTGACAGCATAGGTGGAATTGTGAGATTCTCTGAACTTGAGTTCCCAAAAAGACTCTTACTTTCCTTTCTCCACTCCCCTGCCCACCACCAACTGCACTGGTCCAAGGCCCAGAGACCCTTGGCCCCACACAAGGCCAACTATTGCAGCCCCCGGCTGCTGCTGCTCCACTATAGGCAGCCCCTGCCCCAGTCGCATGGAAATCCCAGCTGCATCCCCAGCTACATTGTCTCACCCACCACCAAACCACCACCTGCGGAGGCCCTTGGATACTGCCTTGTGGAGATCTGGGCTCCCTTGCTGGCTACACTGATCTTCCCAGCACTCAACCACCCAACACTCAGACACCACCAGCTCCCACCCTGACTGGGCTCCTGGTGCTCACTCCCAAGAGTTCCAGCTCCCCACCCTGGGTTCTGGGCCCCCACCCAGCCCTATTTCAAGCTGCCATCATCCAGGGAGGCTCTAGGCACCTGCCTCTCAGAGATACCAGCTCCATTTCTGGCTGAAGTACCCTGTGAGGGGACCAAAGCCACTGTCATCGCTCACCACCTGCCCCTTGGAGCTCCGGTCCCACTCTGGCTGAGGCACCCAGTGTGCGACCCCATGGCTGTGTAAGGGAACAGTGTATCTTAAGGAGGTGCTGATCAGCTGCTCTCAGCTCCAGAAGAGGGAACTCCCAGCCCCCTCCTCCACCCCAGGCTGCTGGTAGCACACCAGGTCCAGCACCCAGCTGTGCAGCTGATCTCTGGTGCTTCACATACCACCACAGCCCATCATAGTGGATCGCCCATGGACCCAGATGAGCAGAGAAAAAGGATTCGCAAAAGAGGTGCTGCACCCACCTCAGTCATTTTCCAGGCAGAGATTTGCATTGCCCCGGCCACCTGTGAGCTGTCTCCACCTTGGTTTCTAAGGTAATGTCACTAAACAGGAGACAAAAGCCCCTCCCCTATGCTGAATCAGCATCGCAGACCTCTCAGGCAGCAAGCTAAAGGAATAAACCTAAGTTGTGAGTAAATCTATCTGCCTGCAATGAAAGCAAAGGGGAGAGGCTAGAGATCAGGAAAGATTCCAGAGCTAGTCTAATTTCTTTTTTTTTTTTTGAGTTGGAGTCTCACTCCATCACCCAGACTAGAGCACAGTGGCATGCTCCTGGCCACCGCAGTCTCGACCTGCTGGGCTCCAGCGATCCTTCCACCTCAGTCTTCCGAGTAGCTGGAACTACAGTCATGTACTACCACGCCTGGATAATTTTTTGATTTATTGTAGAGATGAGATCTAGCCAAGGCGGGTCTCGAACCCATGGGCTCAGGCAATCCACTCACCTCAGCCTCCCAAAGCACGGAATTACATGCTGAGCAACCAAGCCCAGCAAGTCTGATTTCTTATTTTGACTTTTGATTTTATCGTGTTCACTGTTTTGCTCACTTTTGTTTGCTTTTTAATTTAGACTACTCATTTGTGTTGGGGAAAAGCACATCAAAAGGCATGATTTTATTGGTCTGTCTTTTTGTGGTTACCAGTATACTTTAGGGAATTTTGTTTGTGTGTCTGTTTTTCACTCTTCTCTGGCCTTGTGTCTCTTTTTCACCCATTAGTTGGTATGTATGTCTGCTTTCCCTCACTCTTCTATCTTTCTAACTTCCTCTTGACCCCCCTTCTTCCATTACTTTCCTTTTTCATACCTCCTTTTGTTCCAGGGACCAAACCTACACCCCACTGCATGGACAGATTGTAAGGCAGGGGGAAATAGGTTCCAGTGTGCCCATACACCTGTTGGCCAATACTGGGATCAGCAGATAGATTCTGAATCACAGCTTCCCCCTCAATTAAACCTCAAAACTGCAAAAAGTATACCCCCAGCCCACACTCTAGCCTCAAAAGTGAACAAAACCGGAGGACCTTCATAAGGAAGAGCAGAAGATTGAAGAAATGAAGTAAAAGCAACCCCACCTTCCATGAAAAACAGAATTAAAGAAATGGAGGGAAAGGAGGAGAGAGAGGAAATCTACACAAATGATGAAAAACCAAAAGAAGAATATGGGTCTCTCCCAGACCCCTGGGAGGGCAGACACTGAGAAAACTGACTTTGGAATGCAAACAATGAAGAGTCCCCAGAATGACTGGTCTCAAACTACAAACCTAGATATAAAAACATTAATGGAGAGATTAAAAAGAATTGAGGAGAGACAAGAAGAAACTGGGAAGGAGTTGATAACTGAGATAACAGTAATTAAGAATACTATGAATGAAATAAATAACAAACTGATAAGCATGGAAAGCAGAGTTAGCCAAGCAGAAGAAAGAATCTCAGAGCTTGAGGACCAAAATATAGAACTAACCCAAACTGTCAAAAACATAGCAAAGAAGCTTTAAAAGACAGAACAAAACCTTCAAGAGATAAATGACTACTTCAAGAGAAAGAATCTAAGAGTAATTGGCTTTCCTGAAACAGAAAGAGAAACAGAGGCCCCCCTGGAACAAACATTCCATGAGATTATTGAAAAAACTTCCCTCATCTCATCAGTGAAGTGAAAATTCAAACACAAGAGGTTCAGGGAACCCCTGCAAGACAACAAATGAGAAGACCAACTCCCAGACACAAAATAATTTGCCTAAACAAAGTAGGTATAAAAGAAAAAATTCTAAAGGCAACAAGAGAAAAAGGCCAGATCACTTACCATGGAAGACCAATTATAATAGCAAATTTATCTACAGAAACCCTGCAGGCTAGGAGAGCTTGGAGCCCTATCTTCAAAGTTCTAAAAGATAAACAATTTCAACCAAGAATAACCTACACAGCCAAGCTAAGCTTCATCAGTGAGGGAGAATTAAAATCTTTCCTAGATATCCAATCACTAAAAACGTATGCTGCCACCAGACCACCTCTACAAGAAACACTTAGAAAGTATGAAACACAGAAGCAATGGAAAAAAGAACAACAATGTTCTTCACAAGAGCACAGGAAAAAGAGTAAAACACACACAATCCAACCCCAAAACCAAAAGAAAGACAACAAACAAAGAGGAACAACATCAACAACTCTGTAAGAATTTTATGATAGGGACCAACTCTCACATTTCAATAATTAGCCTGAATGTGAATGGACTAAATGCACCACTGAAAAGACATAGAATGGCAAAATGGATAAAATATCATCAGGCAACAATCTATTGCCTTCAAGAGACCCATTTCACTAAAAAGGACATGCACAGTCTCAAAGTGAGAGGATGGGAAACAAATTTTCAGGCAAATGGAACACAAAAGAAAGGAGGAGTTGCAATACTAATCTCAGACAAAATACCATTTAAGCTACCAAAAGTTTTAAAAGACACAAAAGGCCACTACATAATGATAAAAGATTCACTCCATCAACAAGAAATATCTATCCTAAACATATATGCACCCAACATAGGAGCACCAACTTTCATAAAGCGGCTTCTAAGAAAACTCAAGAAAGATATCGACTCTAATACCAGCATAGCTGGGGAATTTAACACCCCACTCACAACCCTTGACAGATCATCAGGACAAAAAAAATCAACAACGAGATCCAGAACGTCAGTGTGACTCTTGACCAAATGGACTTAATTGATACCTATGGAACACTCCACCCAACGACCACAGAATATACGTTCTACTCATCACCGCATGGAATGTACTCTAAGATCGACCACATTCTTGGCCATAAATCAAGCATAAAAAAATTTCCAAAGATCAAAATTTTGTCATGCACCTTCTCAGAACACCATGGAATAAAAATAAACATCAGCACCAACAAGGTTCCCCCCAAACCCACAAAGACATAGACACTCAATAGCATGATGCTAAATAACTCCTGGGTCAACAATGAAATCAAAACAGAGATTAAAAGATAACTGGAAACAAATGAAAATGAAGAGACGTCTTACCAAAATCTCTGGGATGCTGTGAAAGCAGTAGTAAGAGGGGAATTCATATCTCTACAAACCCACATGAAGAAAATGGAAGGATAACAAATTAACAGTCTAACAAGTCACCTCAGGAAGCTGGAAAAGCAAGACCACCAAAACCCTAACTTCAGCAGAAGAATCCAGATCACCAAAATAAAAGCCCAAATCTGGGACATAGAAGACAAAAAGATAATATAAAAAAATTAATGAAACAAAAAGCTGGTTCTTTGAACAGATAAACAAAATCGATGGTCCCTTAGCTAGACTGACCAGGAAAAAGAGAGAAAAAGTTCAAATAAATACAATCAGAAACACAAAAGATGAAGTCACATCTGACCCTGAAGAAATACAAAAGATCATTAGAGACTACTATGTACATTTGCATGGAAACAAACTGGAAAATCTTAAGGAAATGGAAGACTTTCTGATATCATACAACCTGCCTAGGTTGAAACAAGAAGAAATCGAGATGCTAGATAGACGAATAGCAATCAAGGAAATTGACTATGTACTAAGAAAACTACCTACATAAAAAAGCTTTGGACCAGATGGCTTTCCAGCAGAACTCTATAAGATGTTTAAGGAGGAGCTGATACCAATCATACTGAAAGTATTCCAGGCAATTGAGAAAGATGGAACCCTCCCCAGATCTTTTAATAAAGCTAACATCACATTGATACCCAAACCAGGTAAAGACCCAACAAAGAAAGAGGACTACAGGCCAATATCCTTGATGAACATAGGTGCCAAAACTCTCAACAAGATCCTAGCAAACTGGATTCAACAGCACATCTCAAAAATCATCCATTATGACCAAGTAGGCTTCATCCCTGGGATGCAATGCTGGTTCAACATTCGCAAGACAATAAATGTAATTAAATACATCAACAGACGTCAGAACAAAAACCACATGATTATATCATTAGATGCAGAAAAAGATTTTGATAAAATACAGCACCCCTTCCTGATAAAAACCCTTGAACACCTAGGCATACATGGAACATCTCTCAAAATAAAAAAAAATCATCTACGAGAAAGCCACAGCTAGCATACTCCTAAAGAGACAAAAATTGGAAACATTTCCCCTGAAAACAGAACAAGACAAGGATGCTCACTCTCTCCCCTCCTGTTAAATATAGTATTGGAAGTCCTAGCTAGAGCAATCAGAAAAGAGAAGGCAATCAGACATATCCAAATAGGAAAAGATGAAGTAAAGTTATCCTTCTTTGCCGACGACTTCATTGTGTACCTTGAAAACTCAAGAGAATCTGTCAAAAACCTCCTTGCACTGATAAACAACTTTGGCAAAGTCTCAAGGTATAAAAAAATGTGGAAAAGACAATCATATTTCTTTACAGCAATAATAAACAGAAACCCAAATAAAAAGCACAATTCCATTCACAATAGCCACAAAAAATGAAAAACCTTGGCATCTTCCTAACCAGAAATGTGAAAGATCTTTACAATGAAAACTACAAAACACAACTCAAAGAAACCAAAGATGACACAAACAAGTGGGAAAATATCCCATGCTCATGGAATGGAAGAATCAACATTGTGAAGATGTCCATTCTACCTAAGGCAATCTAAAGATTTAATGCAATACCCATCAAATTACCAGGAACATTCTTCTCAGACCTAGAAAACACAATATAGGAATTCATAGGGAAACACAAATGACCAAGAATAGCCAGAACAATCCTCAGCAAAAAAAAAAAGTAGGAGGTTTCAAACTACCAGACTTCAGACTTTACTATAAAGCTACAATAATCAAAACAGCTTGGTATTGGTACAGGAACAGGCATATAGACCAATAGAATAGAATTGAGATTCCAGAAGCAAAACCACAATTTCTCAACCAACTCATCTTCGAGAAAGCCCCCACCACCTACCACTAGGGAGAGGAGAACCTATTCAGTAAATGGTTCTGGGAAAACTGGCTGACCACATGCAGAAGATTCAAACAAGACCCCTATCTATTTCCATACCCCCAAAATTAACTCTAAATGGATCAGAGACCTAAATGTAAAACCTCAAACCATAAGAACCTTAGAAAATGCAGTACACACCCTTACAGAAATTGGAATTGGCATCAAATTCCTGAACAAAACCCAAAACGCACGGGCCATAGGAGTTAAGATAGACAAGTGGGACCTCATTAAACTGACAGGCTTCTGCAAGGCCAAAGAAACCATC
This sequence comes from Cephalopachus bancanus, assembly GCA_027257055.1. Lineage (NCBI taxonomy): Eukaryota > Metazoa > Chordata > Mammalia > Primates > Tarsiidae > Cephalopachus > Cephalopachus bancanus. Next base: position 276,332 of record JAPVLO010001253.1, on the reverse strand, counting down.
ATGTGTGCAGGGAGACAGTCCACAGACTGGGAAAAAGTATTTGCCAACTCCAGGTCTGACAAAGGCATAACATCTTGTATCTACAAGGAACTCAAATGTTCTGAAAAGAAAAAAAACAAATAACCCCATTACAAAGTGTGGAAAAGATATGAACAGACACTTTTCAAAGGAAGACATTTGAGCAGCCAATAGATACATGAAGAAATGTTCAATCTCACTAATCCTCAAGGAGATGCAAATGAAAACTACACTGAGATACCACCTAAACCTAGTCAGAATGACAATTATCAATTACTCAAAAAATAACAGCTGCTGGAGAGGGTGTGGTGAAAAGGCAACACTTCTACACTGTTAGTGGGAGTGTAAACTAGCGGAACCTCTGTGGAAAGCAGTGTGGCAATTCCTAAAATCTCTAAATATCGATCTCTCATATGTCCCTGCATTCCCCCTACTGGGAATATACCCTGAAGAACTCAAATCACTCTATCAAAAAGATACCTGCACACGTATGTTTACCACAATTTTTCACAATAGCAAGAACCTGGAACCAACCATGCTGTCCATCAAAAGAGGACTGGATTTTTAAAATTTGGTACATATACACAATGGAATACTACGCAGCCATAAAAAAGAACAAAATCATGAATTTTGCAGCAACCTGGATGGGACTAGAGTCTATAATACTGAGTGATCTCTCACAGAAAAAAGATCTGAGTGTTACATGTTCTCACTCATATAGTGGACCTTGAATATCTATTGTAATACTATAACAGAAGGCTTGACAGTGGTGGGAAACTATGGGGGGATAGGGAGGTGAAGGGAGGTGGGATTAACGGTAGTCAGTATTGGTCTGGGGAGGGGGAGACACCCCTTATCAACAAGGGTGCCTGAATGATGCATATTTGTATACCTAACCCTTAACTCTATCCCACAATTTCAAAATAAAAAATATGATTAAAAAAATAAAAATAAAATAAGCAGAAGTCCTAAGTAGGCGTATCTCAAAATAAGTAATAGGAATGGTCAATAGGTTTTTTTTTAAGTTCAGAATCACTAATCATCAGGATAAAGAACAATGAGATATCACCTCACTCCTGTTACAATGGCTATAATCAGAAAGAAAACACATGTTGGCAAGAATATGGAGAAAAGGGAATGTGTACACAATGTTGGTAGGAATACAAATTAGCATATAGTATGGATGTCCCTCAAAAAAAGAAAACAAAAATAGAACTGTTGTATGATCCACCAATTCCACTGCTAGGTATATATATCCAAATAAATGAAAATAGTTTGTTGAAGAGATATCTGTACTCCCATGTTTATGGTAGCACTATTCATAGCCAAGATAGGACTCAAACTGTCTATCAACAGATGAATGGATAAGGAAAATGTTGTATATATGCACAATTAAATACTCTTCAGCCATAAAAAAAATTGTTTGCTTATTCTTACATGTTTGAACTTCAGTCACCTTCAAAGTACTCTATGTTTGATGCAATACACCTATTAAGGCACTTTTTACACTGCCCAAAACTGTGTTTGAACTCATCCATTTTGATGCCTTTTAGTGTTTCTGCCATCTTTTGTTTGACCTCTTCCACTTCAGCAAAATGTTTCCCTCTGAGGACTTTCTTCATCCAGAGAAACAAAAAAGAAGTCATTCAGGGCAAGATCAAGTGAATAGGGAGGGAAGGACACAGGGTCATGCTGATTTTGGTCAAAAACTTCTGCCCACTCAGGGCAGCATCAACAGATATGCTTGTAAACCACCCCCCATGAAATGGGCAAACATGTTGAAAGACTCTCAAAAAATTAACCGAAGTCAAATGCAGATTCTCACACCAATGCTAGGTGGTATGCAGATGCCAGTGGGTTCCTTGAACTCTTATACTATTGGGACCCACCTTCCAGAAGATCATTCCAGGGTTTGGGGGTCCTCCATCACACACCAAATGCTATGTGGAGAGACACTGGTATCTCAGACACATTTGACACAGATGCCCACCTGAAGGGCAGAAGTGGGCAAGGAGCTAGCAGACCCCACACTCGAAGTGCACCATTTTGATAGAGAGGACAGAGCTGCTATGATCTACGTGGCAAAGTCCTCACAAGCCCCCAGCAAGGTGCAGAAATGGACCGACTGCTGTGCCCTATGGCGCCTATACTTTACAGCAGTTCTACATGACGTCTAGCACCCAAAAGGGTAGAAAACACCACCACCATCTGTTTCAAAACACCTTCATCACTCTTAAAGAAAACCCTGTCACCATTAGGCAGTCACTCCTCATGTTCCTCTCCTCCCCAAATGAAATCTATTTGAGTCCACATGCAGGCTTTCATCGGAAGGGGGTATGCTCTGGATAAGACTGAGAGTTGCAACACCTCCTATGGAGCAGATTGAAGGAGAAAATTGGGGTGGTCTTAATAGATGCAGAAAGGGAAAGATGGAAGACTCAATATCTATGCCTGCTCTTAGATGGTGCTTTCTAAATTAGAAAAGAACCCCATGAAGGAGTCCAAAAAATAAAGAAAACAAACATATATACATATCTTACAGAGATTGCATTTTCCTTTAAGGAATCAATCCCTTGGAACTCAGTAGAGCATTTCAAAAAGCAGGAACGCTGTCCCTGATCATTTATAATATTTTCTTCCTGCCTTTTGCTGCAGCATGGATGAGGCTAGAGGTCACTGTGTTCAGTAAAACATGCAAGGCACAGAAAAACACATGTCACGTGTTCTCACTCATGTGTGGAAGCTAAGAAACGTTGATCCCATAAAGGTAGAGTAGAATGATAGTTCCCAGAGGAAGGGAAGGGTGTGGGTGAGGGGATGCATGGGTGGGTGGTCAATGGGTACAAGCACACACTGAGGTAGAAGGAACATGTTCTCATAGTTGACAGTTGGGTAGAGTGACACCAGCAAAAAAATATTCCATTCTACATCTCCAAATAGCTAGCAGAGAAGATGTGAAACATTCCGAGCACAAAGAAATGACAAATCCTGAGGTTTTGGATGCCCTAAGTACCCTGATTTGATTATTGCACATTCTAGGCATGCGGCAAAATGTCACATGTACCCCATAAATATGTAAAAACATCATGTATCAAAATCTTAAAAAAACAAACAAAATATCCCCTTATTCTCTAACATGCCACACATCACCTGGGAGAGAGGTGTCTGTGATGAGGCCACAGTGATGTGTTAGCTAGATTTAACCTTTGCACAATGTATGCACGTAGATGCTTCAAAATATCATGGGCTACACAATGAATGCATACAATTTTATCTGTTAATTTAAGATACACTTTTACTAAGTAAAACAGATTGAAAAGTAAGAAAATAGGAGAACAGAGATGATGATGTAAATAAAAAAGGTTTATTTACTTTAAAAAAGGTTTTAAAGTCCAAGACAGCAAATTGGCAAGAAAGGAAACTTACCAACCCCGGCCCCAGGTTTCTGTGGCCAGCTTCCCAAGCGTCCAAGTCAAGAAGTGGAAAGAAAAAAACAGCTATGCCCTCCCAGTGATGGGTTAGTCCATCTTATCATTGGGTCATGTAAGTCCTTGATGACTTTCACAGGGGAAGGGAAATACTGCTACACCTGGGCACTTCCTCTCCAAATGGGCTGCCTCCACCATCTTTCCCCACCCAGGCCTCTGTAGGGCCTGCTGATTAAAGAGGGTAAAGACCCCACTTATGACAGGTGGAGCTTGTGGGCATTTAACCGAGAATCTTCAAAACAATTAGCTTGAGCCCGTGGGAAACAGCACTCCACCAGTCATTTCAGTTTCAGATAACCAATTGTACCATCAGCTCCAGTGGGGAACTCTGTGTAACCTTCATCTCACTTGGCAAGTATCCTTTCTAATTGGAGGGCGCTGTAAGTACTTGTGGAATGAGTCCAGCCATAAGAATGTTTAACTGGAGACAGAACTGGCGGGGGCAACTGCTAGAGCCTTAACTGCAGGGTTGTGGGCTTGGCTGCATATTGGAACCACCGAGGGACCTTTAAGGATGACTGATGACTCCATTCCGGTGTGGGCTTTCATCAGGAGTGGCTGTGCTCTGGGTAAGACTGAGGGTTGTAACTCTGCACATGGAGCAGATTGAAGAAGAAAAGTGGTGTGGTCCTAATAGATGCAGAAAGGGAAAGATGGAAGACTCAAAATATATCCTGCTCTTTGATCGATCTTTGTAAATTACAAAAGAAAGGAATTTCCTTAACCCCATGAAGGGTTCCAAAAAAAGCAACCCCAACCTCATGATGAATGGGAAAATGATGAAAGGATGTTCTTTTAATAAGATACAAAACAAACAAGCCCTCCGTTGGCCCTCTCATTTCAACATGGTGTGGAACATAGCTCCGATTCAGTGGGACATGAAAGAGGCATTTGAAAGAGAGAAGAAAATTATCATTATTTCAGATTATTTGATATGTAAACTCCCTCCCCCACCATATCTATAAAGAAAATGTTAAGATTAAAAGTAGCTTTGGTAAAAATAACATCAACTTAAAGATTCGATTGTATTTCTGTAAATGATATTAATTAGAATTTGAAATTTGAAGAATTTGGCTTTTGAAGAAAGATGTAAAATAACTAGAAATAAGCCGGGCTCGGTGGCTCAGCCTGTAATCCCATGCCTTTGGGAGGCTGAGGTGAGTGGATTGCCTGAGCCCGCGGGTTCGAGACCCACCTGGGCAGCGACACCTCATCTCTACAATAAATCAAAAAATCAGCCGGGCGTGGTAGTGCATGCCTGTAATTCCGGCTACTTGGAAGACTGAGGTGGAAGGATCGCCGGAGCCCAGCAGGTTGAGGCTGCAGTGGCTGGGAGCAGCCACTGCACTCCAGTCTGGGCGACAGAGTGAGACTCCAACTCAAAAAATAATAATAATAATAATAACTAGAAATACTTCTAATAAGAGACTGTAAGCCTTACTGAATATAATATAAAACAGCTTAAAAATGAAGAATTAATGAAGTTTTTGTAGAGGAATAACCATTATTATAAGGATGTTAATACTGACCCAGATAGATCTCTATATTCGGCAAAATGCCCATAAGACCCTAATAGAAATGGTTATGTCAACATATTCTAAAACATATGAGGAAAACAGGGAACTTGAAGAAGCCAGACTAAGCCTGAAACACAGCAGGTATGTGTGGGAAAGTGGGAAGTGGGAATGCTGATTAAGTGGAACTCCCCCCCACCCTGTTAAGACTTGCATTAAAACTAGAGTGACTAAGACTTGTGGGTTTCAGGATGGACAAAGGAACCAATGAGACCAAACACAGAGCTCAGAAACAAACATAGAAAGAGAGGAAATGTCAGTTCATGACAGGTTGCTGGGCAATGGGGCAGGTGAATTGTTCACGAAATACAGTTGCCACTATTTTTATTTAAATTGAGAAAAAATTAGATCTCTTATCCCTCTCTTAAAGAAAAACAACTGCAAGCAGCTTAATACTTCTGCATGAAAAGCAAAATGCTATTACATTTCTAAAGACAATCTAAGAGATCTTGATGACTTGGAGTAGGGAGTGAGTTTTTTAAACAAGACCCCAAATTTGCAAAATATAAATCTTGATCGATTTGATCTTATTAAAAATAACTGTTCAGTGAATGCCCACTATATAAAGTAACAAAAATATAAAGCACAGACTGAGAGAAGATACAGGTGTCATGCAAAATGAACCAAGCCACTGTTTCAGAAGACATAAAGCACTTGTATAGGCAAATAAAACCAGAAATAATAACCAAAAAATAACCAAGCAAAACAAGGAAAAGGAATTTCACACAAGAGGCAACAAGTGGCTTGTAAGCATGAGAAAAATGCTCAACTCTATTAATAAGCATAGGAAGGCAAATGGAAGCAATAATAAAATACACTTCCTACCGTTATTTGATGTTTTAAAATGTGGACATCAGAAGTTGGCAGTGCTGTGCAGCCATGGCAACATTCACCTATGCCAGATGCTAACAAAATTTGGTGAAACTACTTGTGACAAGGCAAAGGAAGGAACCCGTGCCTTCATGATCCCGTGGTTCCACTCAGAATCCAAGAGTCTTGTGAACAAGGGGGTAGGAACAGTAGTGTTCAAAACAGCATCCATTCTACCAAACATGGAGAAATGCCCAACAACCTACCATGAGAGAATGGACAATTGTGGCCTACTCACATTTAAATCCTGTAAGGCAATAAATATAAATGCACTTTAGCTAAAAAAAAAAAAAAGATGAATCTCAAAAACAAGGATAGGTGAAAGGATTAGGTAACAGAATTATACACTGTGATTCAAAATGGGGGGGAGAAGTAAACATATCTCCTAGAGGAACATGTCAGTAGGGAAAATGAATAGAAATCCAGGGAAATAACATGTAGTTCCTAACATGAAATTTACTTCAGTGACAACCACTGAGGGGGAACAGCCTTGCAACTGGGGCCACACGGAGTATGCGAAGGTCCTCCTTTTCTCCTTCTCAGTTTGGTCCTGGACTGGATGCATTTGTGTTGGGACTATAGCTGCTTCTTGATTTTTTTTTTTCATTATTTTGTTTACACTTCTCTATGTGTATACTTCAAACCATCATCATAAAAACACAACTCAGGATTCTTGTAAAGAGAAAGCAAGATTGTCATCATAAAAGGATAGCTCCTGGCACATTGAAATTTTCAACGAATATCAGATTTATATATATATATATATATATATATATATATATATATATACACACACACATATCATGGCATATTATTCAGCCTGAAAAAGGAATGAAATAATGTTTTCTGCAGCAACTTGGATGGCTTTGGAGATCATCCTAAGTAAACGTAGGAATAGAAAACCAAACACCGCACATTCTCACAGATAAGTGGGAGCTAGACCAAGGATTAGCAAAGACCCAGAGAATGGCAACATGGACATTGGAGACCCAGGGGGGAGGGGGAGAAGGGGCGAGGGGGTGAAAGACGACCTACAGGGAACAATGTGCACGGGGGGGCGGTGGGTCCAGTTAAGGACCAGACATCTTTGCCCCTATACGATGCAACTGTGTAACCAAAAACTAGTTGCACACTATGAAGATGCTGAGATTTTTTTTAAAGCAAACAAAGCACTAATAGATGGTGCAAGTTGAATCAAAGATGCCAGAAAAGTGGTAACACTTTTCAGGTAAAAGCACCTTGTCACCTATAGCAGTCTAACCTATGAGCAGATTCCAGTTAGAGCCCTGAAACTTATCTATTGCCAGTTTTAATTGGATGAATGAATGAATGATCCTATAAAAAAAGTAAGGGTCATGCACACACAGGGAGTTAAAGTGGAGGGAAACCCATGCTCAAGGGTGAAGTATTGGCCTCAGGTTCAAAACACTCAGCACCTGTCCCGCATACTCGTCACAGCAGGATCCAATATTCCCTGGGTTCCTCTCACACGCTGGGCACAGTGACAGCAGAAAGATGCTCGTAGCCTCCCACGTTCTTCAAGGCTCTTAGGATGTGGGAAAGAATCAAGCATTTAGACAACAGAGTCACCCCCACTCCCCACACAAACCGTCTTGGAGAAACTGAGGAGATTCTCTGTAGCCAGAAGCCCTAAGTCAGACTCTCGGTATAAAATATTTCTACAGGACACTGGGGCCATGGGCTGGACCCAAACCCAAGGGAGGGAGATTTATTTCACCTGTTCCCTGGGCCTGCTCATGGAAGGTCCTCCTGAACCCATGGGAGGGGAGTGGTGGTCGGCGGCCAATAAAGCAGCACCATAGACCTTTTCCTCCCAGCTCCAGCCGCCACTCATCAAGGACCCCCGGGAAGGCCTGGGCAGTGGGCGAGTGACTGCACAGCTGCACCTCCCTCTTCTCCAGTTTATTTCCTTGGTTGCTTTCCGTTTTACTTGTCTCCCTCAGCCTGCCCCTCTCTGGACGCCTCTCCTCCCAGCCAGGATGCTCCACTATGGTTACCTGGCTTTTCCCTGCTCTCAAGTTAGTAGTGGCGTGACCTGCAGGTGCTTAGAGGTTTCCTATCAGTGGGTCCTGAAACCCGTGAGAAGAGTGGGGGGACGGGAGGGGAGACGGGGAGTTGAGGGGTAGGGAGTGGTGAGGACGTGAGGGATGGGGAAGTGGGGGGGTGGGGAGGGGGGTGGGGGGCGAGGGGGGAGGCGGGGATGGAAGTGGATCAGAAACACAAGGAGAGAAAATAACCCACTAAGGACACATCAGGATGGGAGTCCTTGGCGCTTAGAGGGTAGTGTGTTCTTGTTAGAGTCTCAGAATCTCCTGGGGTGGATAGTTAGCAACATAAAGCGGAAACCCGAGAACACAGCTGTCCATGGATGGAGTAAGGAGATAACGTCCCACAGACAGGGAGTCTAAGCCCGTTTGACACTGTGAGTTTGACCTCTCACCTGAGGCAGAATGATATTGACGGTGTAATTCTTGGATGTGATGCATCAAAAATTCACACATTGTTTCCTTTGATTTTTTTTTTACATTTTATTTCAATTTCTATTTTATTTTTATTTTATTACAAAGATGTGGGGTCAGGGACTAGGTATCTAAGCAATGTATGTGCAGGTGAAGTTTGGGTAGAGGACAAGACTAGCCTTTACCTTTGATTTTTCGTGTACTCATACTCATTGCATATATTTATGAGATAGAGAAATATTTTAATATGTGTATACAAGGTGTCATGATCAAAACAGGGTAATTAGCATAACCATCGCTCAAACATTTACCATTTCTTTGTGCTGGGAAAAGCCAAAATCCTCCTTTCTGTCTGTTTGAAAATATACAATAAATTATAGTTAACCTGTTCGCTCCCCAGTGCTGCAGAACTCCTTCCCCCTATCTAGTTGTAATTCTTAATCCCTAAAGCAGCCTCTCCTCATCATTCCCTCCTCCCAATTCACATACTTTATAGCACTTATTTTGACTGTGATATAAATGTTTATAGAGGTAATATCTTTCCACATCAATGAAAGTTGATCTTTACTATTTCTTATGTGTTGAACCATTCCCCAACCTTAAAAAAAAAAACAACAAATGCCTAGTACCTCAGAAGATGACACAGTCAGGTGATTGTAGATATAATTAGTCAAGATGAGGTCATCCTGGATGGAGTAGGGGGCCCTTGTAAGAAAATTACCACCGTGAACACAGAGATAGAGTGACATGTGGCAATAAAGCCAGAGATGGGATCTATGCTGCCAGCCAAGGGATGGCAAGGATTGCTGGCAATTCCCAGAGACTGGGAAGAGATCAAGGAGGAATCCCAGGATTTAGAAGGACCCTGGCTCTGCCAGCATTTTGATTTTATATGTCTGGTCCCTGGACTGATGAGGTGAGACATTTCTGTTGTTTTCAGCCACTTAGTCTGTGGAACTTGGTTATGGAATCCCAAGGAAACTCGGGCACTATTTTAAACTTCACACATAAAAAACAGAAGATAAAAATTGTTATTTTTTTTCTTTTTTTTGAGTTGGAGTCTCACTCCATTGCACAGGCTGGAGTGCAGTGGCACACTCACAGCCACCCCAGCATTGAACTGCTGGGCTCAGGCGATCCTTCTGCCTCAGTCTTCCAAGTAGCCAGAATTACAGACATGCCACCATGCCCAGCTAATTTTTAGATTTATTGTAGAGATGAGGTCTTGCCAAGGTCTCAGGCTGTTCTTGAACCCCAAAATTGTTATTTTCTAAAAATGTATATGTTTGAAAAAAGTCATCAATTTGTTTGGCATAAAAATTGTAATAGTCTCTATTTTTGATGTCTGTACAATATGTAGTGATATCTCTTCTTTCATGCCTGATATTTGTTGCTCCTGCCTTGTTTTTTGTTTTGTTTTGTTCTTTCATCAGGCATGGAGGCTATCAAGTTTTTCTTTTCAAGGAATCTACTTTTGACTGAGTCTATTACAGGCATGTCCAACTCATGGCCCAGGGGCCATATGTGGTCAAGCACAGATAGCCATGCAACCCACAACATCTTTTAGCATCATGTGCTTTTCAGCATCTGTTTTCTTTGTGACACCATGCGTAGTTCCAATTTTGAAGTTCCAAAGTGGTACTGTGCTTGAAACTAAACTTAAGTTATGGCAAGCTCAAATTATAGAAAATAATTCCACACCATTTGTTACATTGGCTAAATGCAATCCTGTGAACTGCCAAAAATATGCACCTTTGCTTTCTGTCCAAACACAGGAATTTGAAAGCAGATTTCAAGATTTTCAGTCAAATAATGCATTATTTTGCAATGTTGGCTACACCATTTTCAGTTGACATTAATGTTCTAGCTGCAAATTTTCAAGTAGAATGCATAGAGTTGCAATCAGACATTTAAGTGAAAGAGAAATTTGACCATCTCTCGTTATTGGACTTTTCTAAGACCTATCTTCCTAGAAAATATTCCTGGCTTCATAGTCACACCTTCTATATGACATCATTTTCCGGCAGCTCATACATTTGTAAGCAGCTGTTTTCAACGATGAAGAACAAAATTCGAACAAACATTTATAATGCACACCTTGAGAACTCACTAAGAATCACGACCACTTTCATTGAACCATACGTTGATAGATTAATTTTGCAAAAACAAGGTCAAATATCCCACCAGTTTTATGGTCTCATTTTTCTAAACTTTATAATAAAATATAAAAAACAAATAAGTCTTATTATGTATATATACTAACTATATTATATAATTTATGTGTGGTCCAAGATAATTCCTGTTTATATGATTCAGCCCAGGAAAGTCAAAAGATTGGATGCCCCTTATCCAATACTTTAAGTTTTATTTTATTGATTATTATTTCCTTCTACTTTCTTTTCAGAAGTTTTGTTGTCTTTTAAATGTGTAATTAGCTCAGTAATGTTCAGCCTTTCTTATAACTCTGAAATAGTACAATTTTCTATGTCCTAATGTAGCTGCATTCCATGCACTTTTATATTTAACATAAATATTCAGTACAAAATCTTATATTCAGTGTTTTCTGTTTTTCATATGTTACTCAGAAGTATATTTTTAGATTTTGAAATCTAGTCATTTTATCATTTCTGGCATAAACTATAATCAGCATGTTCTGTGTAGTTTATATTATTTGAAACATTTTGAGGATGCTCTAAGGACCAGTTCGTGGTTTGTAGATGATACACCTTAAAAATTTTTACCGTTATTGGGTGAAAAGGTCTCTGCCCAAAAGGCAAAATTTGTTCATAGTCTTCAACTCTTTATTTTGTTTTTAACTTGTTTCATTATTTACTGGAACAAACTGGTAAGGTATACAGCTATGATTAGGGTCTTATCTATTTCTCCTTACAGTACTGACCATTTGTATATTTCAAGGTCATATTACTATATTACATGTGTAATTATTCGATCTTCCTGGTAGTTCTGTGGTTACACAGCATCTATATTTATCACTAATATTTTGGCTTGAGATCTACTCTTCTGATGTTAATATTGCTACACCAGGTTTTCTATTTTTAAGTCTGGAGTAAGTTAATGACATTTGCTTCTAATTCAAGTTGCACAATAAGTAGAATGGATATAGTTTGGTGAATAAGATTAGTTATGATACCTTGCATTTGCATGACATGCTTTTTTATTCAGATTTTTCATTTTTTAACTTAATTTGTATTGCAACACTATTGTACACATTTATGTGATACAGTATGATATTTCAATGCATGTATATGTTATATGGTGATCAAATCAAGGACATGACCATATTTATTCCTTTAAACATGCATTATTTCTTTGGTGCTAACATGCACAATCTTCTAGCTATCCTGAATTATACAACTCATTGTTATTTGTTGTGATCCCCTGCTGTGTACGAGAACATTGGAATGTATTCATTCTGTCCAGGAGTAACTTTGTATGTCTTAACCAACCTCTTCTATGCCTGCCCTATCTCTCCCCAGCCTCCAGTAACCACTACTGTCTACTTCTGATTCATCTTTTTTTGATTTCCCCATGTGATATCATGTGGTATTTGACTTTCTGTCCCTGGCTTATTTAACATAATGTCCTCCTGGTTCATAAATGTTACCATAAGTGACAGAATTTCATTCATTCATGTTTATAGTTGAATGGCATTGTGTTGTGTGTTCTTATCCATGCACTCATTAATGGGCACTGAGCTTGAGTCCATGTTTGGAATAAGGCTGCCATTGTAATGGGTGTGCAGGTATCTCTTCAACATACTAGTTTCCTTTTTTTAGCTAGATGCCCTGTGTTAGGAGCACTGGATTACATGGTGGATCTCTTTGACATTTTCTGAGGTACCTCCATACTGTTTTCCATAAAGACTGTACTGATTTTAATTTCTACCAACAGTGTGTGAATTTCCTTTGCCCCACATTCTCACCAGCATTTGTTGTTTTTTCTCTTTTTGATCACAGCCATCCCCACTGGGGTGATTTGGTAGGTCAGTGTTTTCGTCCTCGATCTCCTCTTCTTTCTTCTGTATTTTTCTTTTTCTCTCTGATTCATATTACATCAGATTTTGTTAGGTTAGAGTTTGCATGTGTTCCCATCATCCATCACCTTTTGTGTTTTTGTCCTTGGGTGACTTCTTAAAGCATGCGTACTTGGCTTTTGGTGTTTTGTCTGGTCTGTCACTCTTGTCTTCTCTGCACCATTGAAGCCATTATTTTGTGTAATTACTAATAAAAGTTTAAATCTGCAATCAGTTTGTTTTCTGTTCATCCTTCTTTTTCGTGTTCCTATTCTGTTCTTCCTGGCTATTTCTTAGATTCATTTTGTCATTTTTTTTACTTTATTTACATTAACAGATGAATTCTCCCTTTTATGGTTATGTCAGAATTCTAACATTCATCTGGGGCTCATCAGAATTTAATGCTGAGTTTTTGCTTCTGTTATTATCCCAGAGAAGGAACCGTAGAACACTTGATATGCTTTTGGGTTTACATGGTAGTGTGCTGATAAATTTTATTTTCTTTTTATTTATTTATTTTTTTTGAGTTGGAGTCTCACTCTGTCGCCCAGACTGGAGTACAGTGGCCGCTCCTGGCCACTGCAGCACCGACCTGCTGGGCTCCGGTGATCTTTCCACCTCAGCCTTCCAAGTAGTTGGAACTGCAGGCATGCACTACCAAGCCCAGCAAATTTTTATTTATTTATTGTAGAGATGAAGTCTCGCCAAGTTGCCCAGGTGGGTCTTGAGCCCGCGGGCTCAGGCAATCCACTCACCTCAGCCTCCCAAAGCATGGGATTACAGGTTGAACCACTGAGCCCGGCTTGATAAATTTTAATTGTTTTATACCTCACAAGAATCTACAAAACAACTTCTTTCCTTCTAATTCACTGTGGAATCTCTTAGTTTTCACTGGAATTAGTTTCCTTCTCTCCAGTGCCAATTTTCAGAATTCCTGTGGTGAAAGTCTATTGTTGGAAAATTGACATTTATCTACAAGTGTTTAATTTTTATTCTTAGACTATTTTATTCTGGTTAGACTTCAATTCATAGTTATTTATTTTCAACACCTTCCATGGCTTGCTTCTTTCCATAGTATTAGACAAAGTCAGTTTTCAATACAACTGTACTACTTTTGAGATATATTGTTGCTCTCCACCACAGCTATACCACTCTGGAATGCTTTCAAGACTATTTCTTTCTATTAATGTTTTTTAATACTCTGTCTAGGTGTGGGTTTGTTCTTTTTACTATTAGGCTTCATGGAACTTCTTAATTAGTAGTTGATACTTTCATTAGTTAACGGATGCCAGGGACCAGCTCCAGCCGGGTTCAGGGTACTCCAAAGGTGGAGACAGAGTCGGCGATTGGGGGGAAGAAGAGAGAAAGAGAGAGAGAGAGAAAGAGACTGGACTCCGGTCTAGTGCAGAAGCAATGTGTGTTATTGGGAATTACAACGGGTCTTTTATACACAAAGTCAGATGTGGGAGGGGCGTCCCCCACCCACCAGAAACCTTAATCCATGAAAACTTAATCAATGATTGCCTTTAAACCCTTTTCATATGATAATCTTAAAATCCCATAACAAAGGATAACCTAATCCGTGACTGACATAATCTATAAACCTTTTTCATCCTAAGCTGATTGATTTATGTCAAGTTAAACAATTCTATACAAGCTTAAGTATTTACTTTACAAACAAAAGTGGCCCATCCCAGAATGTTTGGAATGTGGCCCAGTCCAAAGTTCATAGTGGGCTACCTGCAAGTAACCCAGCCACATTCTTTCAACAAAATGGCTGTCTTCTAAAACTATATTCTACAATTTACACCTTCAGTAAGTCCTAAGATCATGACCCAGAAGCCTGTGACCAATACTAAGGCTCTTAGATGTGACATGAGTTTGAATTATAAGTTGTGTGAAAGCCAAAACTGCAGTTTGCGGAAGAATGGGAACAATGAGCTTTTAAAGTTAGCTCGTGTTCATCCGAGTCTCAGAGTTTTTATGTTTTGAGCTCACAGGAGCTTAATCTGGTTAGTGCTGCATAGAAAGGGAGAGGAAATGGGGTCAAATAGCTCCCAAATGCATCCTAGTAGTGTCAGGGTCAACAGCCCTTCCTGATCCCTAATGCTCAGTGGGCCTCCATGGCTGGCTCCCAACAAACAGAAATATCCCAGTAGTTATCATTCTTCCCTCCTTCCTGCTTCTTTTTTTTTTTTTTCTTTTGAGTCAGTATTTCACTCTGTTGTCCAGGCTGGAGTGCAGTGGCATGGTCATGGCTCACCACAGCTTCAACCTCTTGGGCTCAGGCAATACTTCTGCCTTTTAAAACTTACCACATCTGGTCTGTATGCTCTTTTCTTCTTCTTTTGAGGTTCTAGTAAAAAGTGTCTGACCTTTTCTCCCTCAGTCTCTTATTCTCTCTTTTCATCTTTTTCTCTCTAATTCATATCGGATAACTTCTCATATGAATATAGTATGAGTTGCCTGAGACTAAAGTCACAAACTGGGTGCCTTAAACAATAGAAATGTACTGACCCACAGTCCTTATGACTGGAATTTTAAAATCAAAGTGTGGGCAGGGTTAATTCTGCCTTTTATTATTTCTTTATTTCAGTAGCCTTCAACAATACAGATAGGTTTTGGTCTGGGCTTTAAGAGTAGCCCCCACTCCAACCTCTGAGGGTTGATTCTTCTCAAAAGCCTCCTCCCTCTCTGGTAGCTTCTACTGGCTTCAGGTGTTTTTGGTTAGTAAATGGCATTCTCCTGGGTCTTCATGCTATCTTCCCTTTATTCAGGACTGTGTCCAAATGTCCCCTCTATAATAACAACACCAGTCATGTTGGGTGAGAAGCCCATTCTGCTCAAAAACCCTCTTGTCTTTACTAATTATATCTATAAGGACCCTATTTCCAAATAAATCCACATTTTAAAAAAATACTTTTTGTTTTAAAGTTGTAAGATGCACTTCAGGGTTAAGTATACAAATGTTTATTATCCAGGTATCATTTTGATGAGGTGTGCCTTCCCTCCCCCTACAGAATCTCACTACTGCCAATGGGGGGATATCTTCCTTGCAGGTAGGAAACAGCCTGTTTTAGGCCTGGTGGTTATAAGTGGTGAAATGTAGGTGGATATTACATCCTAAACTGGATTGTACCTGTATCTGGGTCACCAACAATTTTACTCTAAGTGGAGAGCTTGTGCTCAAGCCAGAAACTCTCTTGTAGGTGAGGTCATAGTGCAGAAACTGGGTTTGACTCATTCATAATAGCAGTGAACACCTGCTATGGACAATAGACTGCATGGAGTTTAACTGATACAATCATGCATTTGTTCAAAACAGCCATGGCATGCCAGTGCTTAGTAAGATTTCTGGCCGGGTGCAGTGATTCACACCTGTATTCCCAGCACTTGGGGAGGCAGAGGCCAGAGGATTGCCTGAGCCCGGGGGTTTGAGATCAAACATCAGACAAAGAAAACATTTAACAATAAGTCAAATGGGCTATTTCTGCCATTGATAACTCCAGTGTGCAAAGTGTAGCAGTAACACCTTATGCCAGGATAAATATAAATCTGAACCTTAAGGCTATATTCCTTATAGATCATAGCTTCTCTGCCATGAACTTTTGCTTGCTAGGTATTAAAATACATATATACTGACAATCATTTATATTTTTTTTATTTTTTATTTTTTGAGTCAGTGTCTCACTCTGTCACCCAGGCTGGAGTGCAGTGGCATGCTCAAAGCCACTGCAGCCTTGATCTGCTGGGCTCAGGCAGCCCTTTGCCTCAGCCTCTTGAATGGCTGGAACTACAGGTGTGCACCACCACACCCGGCTAATTTTTTTTTATTTATTGCAGAGATGAGGTCTTGCCAGGTTGCCCTCTGGCCTCTGCCTCCCAAAGTGCTGGGATTACAGGCTTTAGCCACAGTGCTCGGGGTTACTCAGTCATTTCTAATCTGCTAGCACACTTATCTATTGATTTCTTTTTTTTAAGTCAGAATCTCACTCTCTCATCCAGGCTGGAGTGCAGCGGCACACTCACAGCCACCCCAGCATCGATCTGCTGGACTCCTCTGATCCTTCTGCCTCAACCTTCCAAGAAGCTGAATCTACAGGTGTGGACTACCATGCCTGGCTAATTTTTTATTTATTGTAGAGATGAGGTCTCACCAAGTTGCCCGGACTGGTCTTAAACCCGCAGGCTCAGGTAATCCACTCGGCTTGACCTCCCAAATTGCTGGGATGACAAGATGAACCACCGAGCCTGGCCATCTACTGATTTCTTAAACTCAGTTGACATATTTTATTCATGCAATTTTATTTATTGCCTTCACTTTACACAAACTTCCATTTAATCCTGAATGTCTATTCCATCTCCTACTTTATTGAGCACTGTAAGTTCCTTTAAAATATGTCCAAAACCCAAAAATGTTAACAGGTGCTGGTATTTTTTCTCCCATTTCTTTTTTCCCTTGCTTTTGGTCATGTGGTATGGCTGGTAACTTCAAGTGCCAGGTTTTGAATAGGAGACACTGAGGAGAGCACTATGGCTCTGTAAGGTACCTTCTTCCAGATCTTCCAGATCCATAGGAACAGCTTTTGGTAGCATCAGGGGAGAAGTTTCTTAGCATGGAGGACTGGCATCATTCAAAGCCAGGCTTTGTCCTTGTGAAAGATGATCTGTTTCTAGTTCCCACTTCTTCCCAGGCTGTCATCATCGGCACCCCAACCAAAAGCCTGATGTCCCTAACGGGACCCCTCGTCCTTGGTATGCACTGAACCCCATCTTTTGACCCCTAGTCCCTTGGAGCTGCCAGAAGTTCAACTTGGCTCACCGTTCTCCTGGTGCTCGAGGCCTGCTCAGCCTCCTTAGGGGCAAAAGCCTTCAGAGAAGCAGCTGGCAAAATGTTGAACTCTTTTGCTGGCCTTCCCCATCTCCTGGACCTCAGCCTTTCAGGGCTGTCATAGTTCTTCAGGGACTTCAGATGATTAGAAAATGTATTCAGCCCAGCTTTTCCAGTTGTTTTTAACTGGACAACTGGTTTGCAATAAGTTAGTTTGAGAGATTCCATTTGGGGCCATGCTAGGCTTTCTTGAATATCTTCTTCTTGATTTGAAACATTCCTGAGGGAAAGCCTTCCCTAGTCCAAACTTAAACAAAAACTAGCCAGGCATGGTGGCTCACACCTGTAATCTTAGCACTTTGGGCTGCAGAGGCTGGAGAATTGCCTGAATCCCAGGGGTTTGAGACCAGCCTGGGAAACAGGGTGAGACCTTGTCTCTACAATAATTCAAGATATCAGCTGGGCATGGTGGCATGCACCTGTAGTCCCAGTTACTTGGAAGGCTGAGGCAGAAGGATTGCCTGAACCCAGCAGGTAGAGGTTGAAGTAGCCATGATCAATCATACCACTGTTCTCCAAACTGGGGACAGAGTGAGACTCTGACTCAAAAACCAGAAAAACTTTTTAAAAACCTAATGTTTACACATTCTCTAGAGTTTCACCTTTTTGCATTTGAATATTTTATCCATCTGAAAATTATCCTGGGTGGCCATGAGTGTGACACTCCACTCCAGTCTGGACGAGAGAGTGAGATTCTGACTAAAAAAAAAAAAGGAAAAGAAAAAGAAAAAGAAAGAAAAAAAAGGAAATCAATAGATGAGTGTGTCAGCAGACTAGAAACGACTGAGTAACACCAGGCACTGTGGCTCAAGCCTGTAATCCCAGCACTTTGGGAGGCAGAGGCCAGAGGACAACTTGGCAAGACCTCATCTCTACAATAAATGAAAAAAATTAGCCAGGTATGGTGGTGCACACCTGTAGTTTCAGTCATTCAAGAGGCTGAGGCAAAGGGCTGCCTGAGCTCAGCAGATCAAGGCTGCAGTGGCTTTGAGCATGCCACTGTGTAAGGTAATACGGTGTGATGTATGGACCTACTCTTACTCTGTGTGTGTGTGTGTGTGTGTGTGTGTGTGTGTGTGTGTGTGTGTGTGTGTGTGTTTGAATAGTCATGCTTTCATTCTAAAATATTCTATTGATTAGTCATGTTTCCTCTTGGAAGCATGAAGGGCCAACTTAATCGTGTTCTGAGTCTCCCAACCATGCGTGTTAATATACAGGTTTTTTTAAATTCATTTAGTGTGGATTCCTAATTATTTTTTCTTTTCTTTTTCTTTCTTTCTTTCTTTTTTTTTGAGTTGGGGTCTCACTCTGTCTCCCAGTCTGCAGTGCAGGGTCATGCTCACAGCCACTGCAGCCTCAACCTGCTAGGCTCAGGTGATCTTTCTGCCTCAGCCTTCCAAGTAGCTGGAAATACGGGTGCACACCACCACACCTGGCTACCTAATTACTTTTTCTAAAAAAATGTTTTGTGTGGATTAGTACAATCTCTTCTCATTGTTTTTTTTTCAAAAATTTTTCTGGTTCTTTTTTTTTTTTTTATAAATGTTATAAAAAATTGTTTGGTTCTAAGAACTCTTGGTATTTTGGAAGTAACTTGTATAAATTAATATATGTAAAAATATCCTTATATTGTTGCCTTTGTTTCCACTTTCCAAGTATCACTTGTTCTGTAGTGTGTTGGAATTCAGTTCACTCTGTAATGGATGCTGAGTTCTCTGTGGTTTGTAGCAGTTTTCCAGCTCATGTTCCTGGTCCACCTGACTCCAATGCCTCCCTGCCCTGACACCCTTCTGACCTTCATATACCCTTGGTCAACAAATGCCTCCCCTTCATCTAGAAAGGAAATATCCCTGTAGGAGAACAGGAAGTGATGCATCTAGATCCATAGAGCAAAAGTCTCACAGTCAAATCTCTCATATTCCAAAGAACGTTACCTGGTCGGTGTTGCTCAAAAGTCGTGAGGTGTTTTAAGATGGGTTTTCACATTCGATTCTTCTGTGAACTCTCTTGCATAAGACATGATAGAAATGATTTCAACTCACTATACCGTAAGTCCCCTAAAATAGAACCTTCAGGTTGTGAATTTTCAAAGATGCAAACATACATTTGCATGTCCAGTCACATAAGTTAATCCACATGTCTGGTGTATATCGTCATGTACTATCAAGGGGTTGTGTTTTTGTGTGCTTTACAGTACTGTATAGAGTATAGTAGAATAGTGTCTTTATTTTAAGCCAAGATGTCCAGAAGCAGGTGTCAAAGCAGTGGTGATATAGCTGGTATTGTACAGTCAGTTGTGCTTATTGGGTAGCTTGGCTAACTTTGTTGGACTTACGAACAAATTGGACTTACCAGTGCACTCTTAGAATGGAACTTGTCAGTACATAGGGGACCTAATTCTGTTTTATCATCTGAAAAATCTGTTTTCTCATTTTCAAGGCCTTCTAGTAGGTAAGCATAAACCTGGATGAACTCTTAAGGAATCTGAGTTGAGAGTTCTTTATATCAGCACATTCAGCTCTCACGAACACAGTTGAGAGGAAGCTTAGGTTCAAATTTTGTTGCTGTTCCCATTCCAATCTTGACAGAAAGTAGAATGTTGATCATGAAGCGGATCTTGTTTCTACTGAAGTGCTAATCGCTGTATTCTTCCATAATCTTGGATCTTCAAGTTCGCATTACAGTTGAGTGTTAGCTAACCCAATCTTGGCAGTGGTTCTCAATCAGGAATGATGTTTTTCTTCCCTTGCATTAGGGACATTTGACTATCTGTAGATATTTTTTGATTGCCTCCACTGGAGAGGCAATAGGAAGGACTCCTTGTGTCTAGTGGTTAGAGCCCAAGGATGTTGAACTTCCAGGATGCTCAAGATAATCTCTCATCATGGAGAAGTATTTGGCTCAAATGTCAATAGGGTTACAGTCAAACAGCCCCATATGAGGACTTAGAAAATACTCTGTCTTATGGGAGCTACTAGCCTCATGTGGCATTTAACACTTACATAATTTTTAAATTAAACTAAAAGTTAATTCAGTCCCAGTAGCCACATTGCAGTTACTGAATAGCCACTTGTAGCTAGTGGCCACCATGTTGGGTGGCACAGAATGTAACATTATGGTAAGTCTCCTACATACAAACAAATTTTGTTCCAAGAGCACGTTTGCAAGTCCAACAAAGTAAGCCTAGGCACTCAACTGATACAATGAACTGTACATTACCAGCTGTATCACCACTACTTTTACTCCTGCTTCAGGACGTCCTGGGTCTGAAATAAAGATACTGCACTACTGTGCTGTACTCACTCTGTACAGTAAAGTACACAAAAGCACAACCCCTTGATAACACATGACAATGTACACCTGACATATGAACTGACTTACATGATTAGACATGTGAATGCATGTTTGCATCTTTGAAAGTTTGTAACTTGAAGCTTGACACCTAGGGAACTTACTGGACCTTATCACAGGAAGAAATTGCTAAGAAAGGTCTTGGAAATATATTACCATCTTTTTTCAGGAGGTTGGAAAAGATATTTAAAATATATATTGAGTGTGCTTCAACTTGGTCTAAAAAATGGCTAAAGTATATTTAGTAACCTGAATTGTATACACTGAAATCAATCTGTCCTTGTTGGTTTTTGTTTATTTGATGAAATCATAAGTAATTTCCATGTTCTAACAGCCAGTTTTCAAGTTTTTCTCTTCCATCATACCCTCTTAAGTACCTCAACCTCAAGCAATTAACTCATTTTTTTTCTTTTCTTCTTGGATGTTTATGTGGGGGCCTTTGTGTTTCCCCTTTACATATTTCCCTAGCCTGCTTCCTCTTTTATAGTGTCTTTCCCACAGTGTGAGCTGGACCTCAAACCTCCCCAGAAATGTGACCACTCCTAATTCAGGTCCCTAAACATGATGACTAAACAAGGGGAATGTTGACAGAATCATTCAAATACATTCTGCCAAACTGGCTTTCAGTCAGGACTTGGCTGTAGGTGTAACAGAGGTTTTGAAAGCAGATAGTGGTTGGACTCTTGGTGACATGTATGCATATGGCTCTGGTGAAATGAGGGAGCACTCACAGCCTGTCTGTGAAAGGACAAATTAACTTTGAAGGTAAACTTCATCACCTTCAAAGTACTCTAGGTTTGATGTAATGCACCTAGCGAAATGCTTTTCCCACTGCTCAAAATAGATTTTGAACTCATCGGTTTGACTGCCTTTTAGTGATTCTGCTATTTTTTATTTCACCTCTTCCACATAGGCAGAATGTTTCCCTTTTTAACTTCCCATGTCTCTGGTCCATGAACCATCATTCATTTGCAGAAAGCAAAGGTCACACTCGTATTTAAGGAGATTATAAAATTGCTATCTTATAGATTATAAATTATATAATTTATATATAACTATAAGATTATAAAATTGTAAAACCATAAAGAGACTACAAAATTACTTCTGAATAATTTTATAGTAGAGTTTATATTTTCCGCTTTTAGAAAGACTGAAGGATCGGACTCTAGTCTGATGCCACAGACTCCAAGACTCCTGCTGTTTTTTGTCCAGGAGCTGCTGCCTCTCTGCAGTTAGGGAGGGGGAGATCAGAAGGCCACTGTTAGAACTGCGACCTTAGAACACACTACGGTGGCCATGGATTGGAGATCAGGAAGCTGCTTCTTAAAAATCCATGACTGTGGTGATTGAAGACTAGAATTCTATCACAGAAAGGCCCAGCACCTCCACACTCATGGCAACCGGTAGCGAAACAGAGGCAGAAGGTCAACTCCACTCCCCACCCACTTTCCAGCATCATGAGGTTGTGCATAAATTGCAGGAGTTGACCTGTACATCGAATTTCAGCTGCAAGGCATTCTGGGGTGTTTAGGGCTTAGCTATTGTTTGGGTTTTGTTTGTTTTCCAGTGTTTTGCTATTAAACATAGAGGAAAGCTCCTTAGAATAAAGTGGAAGGAAGACTAGATGCCACTCTGCCATATCTTCTGCTACATCTAGTTTCCCCCCAGAGGCCAGCCAGTGACAGGCCCTTCTTATGTAGACTTCAGATCTATACCATATAGGTAAAGCCTGTGTCTGTGAGTAAATTCCTTGTTTACATGAATGGATACATGCTATAGATACTGCCTTGTTCTATATCCACATAGAAAGTGTTCCATACTTTTATATCTGTAAGATAGTCCATAGCTTCATGAATTTCCTGGACTTCTTTGATAGTCATATGGTTCCTTTCCAGTTGTTTGCTATTATAGCAGCAATAAATAGCTGTGTGTGTGTGTGTGTGTGTGTGTGTGTGTGTGTGTGTGTGTGTGTGTGTGTTTGTGTGTGTGCGCCTAGAGCATGGTATGACAAACATTTTCTGTAGAGGGCCATATATGAAGTGGGACCCAAAAAACCACAGAATTTATTTATTGAAAAATGGTGTACTTATTCTTACATGTTTAAATTTAAGTTACCTTCAAAATTCTCTATGTTTGATGTAGTACACCTACTGAGATGCTTTTTCCACTGCTCAAAATAGTTTTTGAACTCACTGGTTCGATGCCTTTTAGTGCTTCTGCTGTTTTTTGTCTCACCTCTTCTGCATTGGCAAAATGTTTCCCTTTTTAGTACTTTTTTTCAACCAGGAAAACAAAAAAAAAGTCACTTGGGGTGAGATCAGGTGAATAGGGAGGTTGGGGCACAGGGACTTGCTGTTTTGGGTCATGAACTCTCAGTTGCAGTGTGGGCAGGTGTGCTCATAAGTTACCTATCATGAAATAGGCAAACACATTAAAGGAATCTCCAAAAAAATTCACTGAAGCTGAACTCAGCCTCTCACAGCAATGCTAGCTGGTCCACTGATGTTGATGAGTTCCTAGAATGCTTACCTAGTGGGGGAAGCCTGTACTACAAGGGACCTGCCCTCCAAAAGATAATTCTAGTTTTCTCTGGGTCACCCCTCATAGTTTCTATGTAGATTTCTTGGGTCATACAATCTTTGTCATGACTACTCAGTTCTGCTAATAAATCAAGAAAGTGGCTACAGATAATACACCAATGAATGGCATGACTGAGTTCCAGTGAAATGTGATTTATAAAACCAGGGCTGTTGACCAAACCACCATCTGCAGACCCCTGATAGATGCATTTTCAGAAAAGACACTTCAGGGTCAAAGAATATATATATTTAACTTTGGTATATTGTGTTTTTGTTTGTTTGTTTCCCCTTGTCCTCACTGATGTAGGACATACAAAGTTGTACCAAGCTCACATAAAGAAGAAATTCATCAACATGTGGTCCAGAAGATTTATCCCTGAAAGTAGTCAAGATTACTTTCAGTAGAAAGTCAGCCAGGAAGAGCATGAATGCTGGCAATGCTATTTTGCTCCCAAGGAGACTGGGAAGCTGTCACATACAGTGGTCTTTCAAGGGTTGCAAGAAATTGGGAAAACACCCTTCCTGATGAAGCTGATGTTGACCTGGTCAGAGAACACCCTCTACCAGGACAGGTTCTCATTCGTGTTCTACTTCTGCTGCCAAGACCCAAAGCAATGGACAGCAGCGAGCCTGGCTTAGTTGATTTCTGAAGAGTGACCCGAGCCCCTGGCTTCTGTAACAGAAATCACTTCCCAGCCAGAGAGACTCCTGTTCATCACCGACAGCTTTGAACAACTGAAATGCAACTTGAATGTCCCTGAGTCAGACCTGTGCAGTGACTGGATGGAAAAACAGCCAGTCCGGGTCCTCCTGAGCAATTTGCTGAGAAGGAAGATGATCCCGGACTCTTCGCTGCTCATCACAGTCTCACCTGAGTGTCCAGAGGAATTCGCAGGCCTGCTGGAGTGCCCACAGGTGGCGAACCTGCAGGGGTTCAAGGAGAGCCACGGGAGGCTGTATTTCTGCTGTCTGTTCCAAGACATGAACAGAGCCATGGAAGCCTTCCATGCTGCGAAAGAAAATGAGCAGCTCTTTTCCACGTGCAAAACCCCCCTCCTCTGCTGGATCATGTGCTCCTGATCATGTGCAAGAGGCGGAGAGAGGCAGAGACATGGCATTCACCTGCCAACGCACCACTTCTCTGTATTACTCGTTCGTCTTCAACCTCTTCACACCCAAGGGGGCCTGTGGGCCCAGTTGGCGAAACCAAGGCCAGCTCAAGGGCCTGTGCTCCATGGCTGCCGAGGGTATGTGGGCGGACACGTTTGAGTTCTGTGACGAGGATCTCAGGAGAAACAGTATTGCGGATGCAGCTGTCCCCACACTGCTGGGCACAAAGCTGCTTCTGAAGCATGGGGAGTGTGAGAGCTCATATTCGTTCCTCCACGTGTACGTCCAGGAGTTCTGTGCCACCATGTTCTGTCTGCTGAGGAGCCACTGCGACCATCCCAACCCAGTTGTCATGCATAGAAGAACTACTTGTCACCTACCTGAAGAAAGTGAAGAAGGCACACTGGGTCTGGGGGGGAGCTGTTTTGTCACTGGCCTCTTGAATGAAAAGAATCAACAAAAGCTGGATATGTTTTTTTGTGGTTTTTTTTTTTTTTTTTTGGCTTCCAACTGTCCCAACAGATCAAGGGGCAGTTCCACCAGTGCCTGCAGGGGTTAGGGGAGCGAGAAGACCTCCAGGGACAGGTGGATTCCTTGAGGTTGTTTTACTGTCTGTTCAAGATGTAGGAGGAAGTCTTTGTAAGGCGGGTGGTGAACTTCCTCCAAGAGGTTAACTTCTCTATCTGAAAACATGGACTTGATGGCTGCTGCCTACTGCTTAAAATACTGCCCTGGCTTGAGAAAACTTTGTTTTTCTGTTAAAGATGGCTTTCAGGAAGAGAATGGACACAGCTGTATGTGAGTCCATCTGATGACTTCTTTCCTACCCCCTTTTCAGAATCTGTCCATCTTCTCAAATGGGTTTTGCAGATGGAGTGTCTACTCTAGGATCATGGTTAGAATTGTGCCTTTTCTGTTAGAAAAGTCTCAGCTCAAGTCCTGACTGGACACTGGCTTTGTCCATGAGACTTTCCCTCCTTACAAAAACGCAGGAATGTTATTAACCATATGGTGAAGATTTAACCTGAGAATCCATGTGAATTGTGTTTCCTACCCTTTTCAAATAGTAACTTATTGGGGCATATAATTTTTAAGTCATTTCCATAGGACCACCCTCAGATTCTTTCTTGACTTCCCAGCTACAAACTGCCTTTTAAAAGTTGTTCTAAAAATTCGGCCACATACAGTGGCTCACGCCTATAATCCCAGCACTTTGGGAAGCTGAGTTGGGAGGATTGCTTAAGACCAGGCATTCAAGACCAGCCTGGGCAAGAAAGTGAGACCCCCCCATCTCTTAAAAACAAACAATCAAAACTTATCCAAAATGGTACAAATTTTATCTTATTTAATGCTCATTAAAATCATATGGAGTAGATTTGCCATATTATAGAAAAGGAAACCGGGTTTGCCAAAAATATACAATACCTGCATATAGAATAGTAAAAATTCTCCATGAGGACACATATTAGAGAGATATAAAATGTTCATGTGTGATTTTCACCCAGCTTCTGAGGTATCTATGCAGAACAGATAATTTTGGAGCAATTGAGCATAGTTACATATATGTACTTCAATTTATAGTTTACATTTTATAAAAATGAAGTAAAAATCAATCATAAACTGAAATATACAGCCTAAAATTATAAAACTTTTAAAATAAACTGTAGTAGAAGATCAGTAAGTAGTTATATTGTTTAAATGAATGAACTGAATTTTATAAAAATTAAGAAATTCTGCTCTTTCAAAATACTATTAACAGAATAAAAAAAAGTTTCCACTGCAAGAAAATATTTGCAGATTGAATATCTGAAAGTGGACTTCCATTTGGGGAACATAAATTGGTTTTAAAATTAGATAAAAGCCAGTTGGGGTGACCATCATCAATAACTCAAAAATAAAAAAAGCCTGAGTGGATGCAGGGAAAAGGGAAAACTTCTACACAGTTAGTAGGAGTGTAAACTAAAAATTTCTCAAACTAAAAATAGAACTACCAGTAATCCTACTACTATATATATCCAAAGGAAAAAAATCATTATATCAAAATGTACTTACACCCATATGTTTAGCACAGCACTATTCATAATAGCAAAAGTATGGAATCAAATGTTCATCAGTTGATAGTTGGGTAAAGAAAATCTGGTGGCGTGTGTGTGTGTGTGTGTTATAGTTATGTATGCATGTTGCTAAACCATAAAAGTTAAAATCATGTCTTTTGAAAAAACATAGAGGTAATTATCTTAAGTGAAATAATTCAGAAGCAGAAAGTCAAATACTGCACATTCTCACTTAACCATGGAAGCTAATAATGTGCATACATGGACATAGAATGTGAAATAATAACATTGAAAACTCAGAAGGGTGGGAGAGAGGGAGGGAGGTGAGAGATGAGGAAGTACCAAATGGGTATAATGTACGTTATTCAGATGACAGGTACATTAAACATTTAGACTTTACTATGAAGCAGTTTAGCCAAATATCAAAATTGCACTGTAATCTCCTAAATTTAAACAACTAAAAAATACATCATAAGAATTAACAACTTAATTTATTGTCATTAAGCAGTTGTTGCCTGGGATAAATGTTGGTTGGTTACCAAAAAATGATGGTACATATATATTTCTTTTTTTTTTTTTTTTTTGAGTTGGAGTCTCACTCTGTCATCCAGACTGGAGTGCAGTGGCCGCTTCCGGCCATCGCAGCCTCGACCTGCTGGGCTCTGGCAATCCTTCCTCCTCAGCCTTCCAAGTAGCCGGAATTACAGGTGCGCGCTACCACACCCAGCTGATTTTTTTTGATTTATTGTAGAGATGAGGTCTCACTGCCCAAGCGGGTCTCGAACCCGCGGGCTCAGGCAATCCACTCACCTCAGCCTCCCAAAGGCACGGGATTACAGGCTGAGCCACCGAGCCTGGCATATATATTTCAAAGGTACATAAATAAATTTGGGGAGATAAAATATATGTTTAATATTTTTATAGACATCGTTTCACATGTAAGAAAGTGTATTACATGATACATTTTAAGTGTATGGCACTGTATTATGTAACAAGTATACAATGAAATTGTAAGGACATGTTTCTAAAAATGGAAATCACACAATGTCTCCTACCATTACTCATTATATAAGTCAAATGCATTAGAGTTACCTATGTGTTCTCCATGTACTGAATTCCTAAAATATTCTTGAACTTTTTCTTTCCTATTCTTTTCTTTGCATATTCTTACTGAATCATATTGGCTTCCTTCAGATTTCTTGGACAGTGCCAAATGCTTACGCCTTGCTATTCACTTTGTTTGAAATACCCCTTTATCAGGAAGTTGTTCTGTTAAATCCTTTATTATCTTCAAAGCTTCTATTACAAACCATCTGCTAAGTGATACTCTTCTTGACAACAGTGCAAATAAATATACCTTCTACCACATGTATAACATCTTCATTTTCCTAACTTTATTTTTTTCATAGCACTTGTCTCCAATTTTTACATTGCATTTTGCACTTAAAATTTTTTTACTGAGGATATACTCTAGGCCATGCAACTCTGTAATCCCAGCAATTTGAGAGGCCAAGGCAAAAGGATTGCCTGAACTCAGGGGTTCAATACCAGTCTGGGCAACTTGGTGGGATGTCATCTCTACAATAAATCAAAAAAAATAAGCAGGGCATGGTAGCCTGAGTCAGTAGTTCCAGCTACTTGGAAGGCTAAGGGGAAGGATCACTTTAGCCCAGCAGGTCAAGGTATATCACTGCACTCCAGCCCGGGTGACAGAGTGAGGCTCCAACTCAAACAAAAAGAATATATTCTAGTATGACCAAGATGCAATAAGTCAACTATAGTAAATCTCTCCTGCATATTAAAACTGAAATCTGGACAAAAGATAAAAACAACTACCTAAGGATTCTGTAAAGTTAGTAAATTAGACAGGTTTAGACAAAATTCTAGTGAAAAAGAAGGTTGAAAAAGCAGAACTCAACCAAACTGAAAAAGAAGACTGAAAAAGCAGAACTCAACCAAAATAGGGCAGATGTTTGTCCCATACTGCTGGCATCCTGTCTAACTTAGAGCTCTTCATCCCTTCATTCACCTGGTGAGGCATCCCCAGAGGAATTCTCCAGAAAGAGACAAGTAGCCTAAGGGACTAAGGAGTTATTCAAAGAGGCCAGAATGTGACATCCTCAGGTGGAACTAGCAGTTGGTCCTGCCTGCTAATCTGTCCATGGTACTCTATTGGAGAGGCATGAAGTGATCATGGAAGGGCCCACATGTAGTCTTCTGGACCCCTTTATCATCTCTAGTGAGCCCAGATGATGCCCGTGGTTTATCCAAAATCCGAGGTCACCTTCCCTGTCAGGACTTTGTGACCCACCCTCCTCAGTTGTCTCATGCTCATCTAGTTAGGAACAGTCTTTAGGCCTGTTCTCAGCCAGTTGTCTTAAGCCCTCACATCTCTTCTGAAATCTCAGTCCCTTCGGAAAGTTTTCTCTGAGTGTCAGAGTGACTCTATGTCCCTCTCCTTCTCCCTACACTTGGCCAGGAATTGAGTCTTCTGAAGTTTCCTCCCTTTCCTCCACCCCATCCCTCTATCCTGTCAAAGATGAGGCCAGATCTCACATTCTAATCTTCCTGAGCTCTGGTCTGCTCGTGGGCATTTTTGGTTTCCTTGCTGAGTTGAAATGCTCATTCTTTACCTTTTATTTGTTCAAGGTGTCATCACATTTTGAAATAACAATTGTTATATTTTTCCCTCTTTATTATTTTTCTTTTCTTTAGATTTTTGGGGCTGTCTATTATTGTTCAGACTGGTCTTTTTACCTTGGAAGAAGGGAATGTGGATTTCATGTAGAAGTAATTTATCAACTTTGCTTTCCAAATTGGACCCAACACTTTAGAGAGAGAGAGAGAGAGAGAGAGAGAGAAAGGGGGGGGAGAGAGAGAGAGAGAGAGAGAGAGAGAGAGAGAGAGAGAGAGAACCATCATATTTAAGCTTTGAAAAAAGTTAAGATGATTGACTCAAAATTTGGAAGGCTGGGAATGATATCCTTCAGGAATTCAGCTTGAAGGACTCATTTTGGAGTACTGGAGAGTGAGAAGCTGAGGACAGGGTGTAAAGAATGATCTTGTTCCAAAAAAGGAGAAGCACAGTCACAGGCAGTGAGGCTATATAAAATGTCAGGTGTGAGAGCTCTGCTCTCTTTTGGAGTTGAAACCTCAGTGCGAAAGTTGGTGACTCAGCTGAGCAAACATACTTAAGGGATTTGGAGGCAATCTAAGAATCTCAGGGTCAGTTCTGCTTCCTTGAGTTATGCCGTGAAAAGATGAGGTTTTTCAGATAAGCTCTGGTTATGTGTGTCCAGACCAACATGGCATGGGTATTGTGAAGCAACTGGAGTGGAAGACAGTATCCTCCAGGGAGAAAGGGAATGCTGGATAAATGGAAGCATGGAAGAGGCTTGGGTCTGCGTTAAAGAGTTTGAGAGTTTCAGGTCTTCACAGCCAGAGGGGTCATGGTTACATCTGCGGACATTAGCAATGGACACTTGGACAATATCCAGGGGACAAGGCTCCAGGCCTTGCTTGGGAATGCCCAGGTCTAGGAACCCCAGAAACATGGCTTCCCACGGAAACTAAAGATTTCAAATGAATCCAATGCTTGAAGCAGGATGAATGACAAAGTCACATTTCACAAACATTTCACAGTTGAAAATCCATTTTTCCGTTGTGCTAGGCAAGAAGATGATTATTAGGTTCTACAGATTGGACAGTGAGGGGGTCGGAGGTCAGGCGATTTACGGGCGAGTCAGCCGAGTGCCTCACGTGTCAGTCTTCTATCTCCAAATGCACCTCATCTGGCCCATGCACTGCTCTTGCCTTGTGATGTCATTGAGAATGAGCTCTAGAGTCCAGCTCCCTGAGTCAGGCAGAAAGGGAAGCTACTGGGGCTGAGACCTCAGGCGGCTTCAAACCCTCATTTCCTGCCGGTCATCCCAGGGAACCATAAGGGGCTGAACCAGGGCGCTATGCTCTGCGTGGCAGGAGTAGGGGCCTCTGACTCCAGGGAGGATTTTCGCTCCTGCCCACGACTGGTAAGTGCCGTTTCCACCGGGAAGGGCTTCTCTTCCCAAGTGAGGTTCCTGCACCTTGTCAGCCTGAGTTCAGTACAGATTGATTGCTCTTGGGTAGAAGTGGTAAGCCAGGCACTTGAGTGTCCTGTTTCCTCCTGAGGCCTTGTGGCTAGTGACAGACACAGATGGAGGACCTGTGGAGAAGTAGAGAGTGACCCTGAGGGCAGGATTGACTTCTCCCAGCCCTGGTCTCTTCCCACCTTCTGGATGTCAGTGACCAGAAAGGCTGTAAACTCTTTCCCTGTCTCCCCTAGGAAAGCTTCACCAAGATCAGGGCAAGCTGTTTCCCTGAGCCTTCACTGTTGGATCGTGGAATGCAGGCAGCTCTTCTCCTGACCGATTTAGGAGTTGCCAACCCACCAAATTGTAGGAAGCTATTCCTTAAAATAAATCTCTTCTCTTTGACGTACATCACATATAAAAATGTATCCCGTTTTATAAGTGTGTGTAGAGAGTATACGTACATGTATAAAAAAGGATGTAGACAATACACATACACATAAAAAAGGACACGTTTATATATTCATTCTATTAGTTCTGTTTCTCTGGAGAGCCCAGAATACTTCATATTTTGGTGCACAATGTGATCAACATTCTAAATGTAATTTTTATTTTGAAAACACATGACAGCTATTCTGACCATTTGTAAATGTCATGAATTTTAAACTTGCTCAATTGGGAAATTATTAGCTTATATGTATTCATCCCGAGCATTCTTATGCCCTGAACAGACTTCTTCTCCCGTTTTAGAATTCCCTTTGGCTCTTCCCGAGCCTCCAATGTCTTCTCTCCTGGCCACTCGCCTTTCAGACCCTCCACGGCAGGTATGGCTAGGGGTAAGAGCACGAGTGTCCCTCTAAGACCGTTGCTCCAGGTAACCTGCCCTCCCCCTAGCCCCCTCGGGTGTTCTCTCTTTCTCTCAGTGGCAGCCAGGTGTATCCAGCCATTGGACGGCGGGGAGGAAGAAGAGCAGAAGCAGCTCCAGTGTGTCGTTCCTGTACTATACTGGCTGTCTGACTGATCCCAGGCGAGTCGCCTTGCCGCTCTGGGTCTTCTGTTTCACCTGTTAACTACAGGTTATTAGATTCAGATTCTCAAAGGTCTTGCTTAGCGTGAGTCAGAGGCTCCCTGCATGCTCCTAGAAGTTTGAGGACAGAGTGAGTTGACAGCTTTGGACACCCACTCCCACTGTACAGCCGGGAATCCCAGCTGCATCAGGGCCCTTTTCCCAGCCAGTCTGTCCCATTCTCTGCCTTCCTTTCCGTCTTCCACAGTGCCCATCCCCTGCGTTCCTTACTCACCAGCTTGGGTGTCCTGGGGGATGGCAGGACCCAGAAGGAGGGGCAAGGGTGGCAGGACAGGCGCCATTCCTGCCGTGATAGGTGGTTTGAAGGTCCTGGCAAGAAACGCAGGCATTTTCCTGGATCCTGTGTCCTGTCAAAGGGGAGGCGAATCTACGGGCCAATGGGAGTGCCAGGACGAGCTCCTCCCCTGACAGGGAGAAAAAAGATCATGAGCCAGGTGGAGCAGAGGTTGTAGTTGGTGAGTCCACAGACATGGTCTGCACGTTGGGAGCTGACACATCTGGTCTCAGGGCCAGGGCTTTGCATATCCCTTGGGTAAAAGGATGCCACTGAGCTGGAGGTGTGTGTGGAGGGTGGCAGATAACTAAAATGTGTATCACTCTTCCAGTCTATTATAACCCTCTTGTGGGGCCAGTAGGAAAATGCGTGTGTTCTCAAGCCACACTTCATCCCTCCTTCTGGAAAAGCTCTCAGCATGTCCAGGACCTGGGCCTGGGCGGACTCCATCTGGGGTGGGACTGTCATGCTCCCACACCTTACCTCACCAGGGAGGACAATCCTCTCTCTCCCTTCTTACTTTCGGTGCTTTCCCAACTTTCTGTCATGGAAGCAAAAGTAGCCAGGTCTCCCTCTTGCAGCCTCCCTTGCAATAGAACAAACGTGTGCAAGCTGAAGCTCCCATCCTGGATATGGAGTCAGGTGTCAGGGAAACAAAGAGACGGGCACTTTTATGGCAATCGTGGTGGTGGCTGCCACCGCCCGCTTCTTGGGAAGCAGCAGTCTCGGGACATCCAGGTTCCAGTCCAGGATGGTATCCTTGGTCCACACTGTAGCCTCTGGGCCTCCTCCTGGCAGCAGCAGTGTATTTGCAGGGCTGGTTTGGGGTGTGATTTTGGCTGTGCTTTCCGGGTTCTTCGGCCTCATCGCGGACGCTGAGAGCCAATCAACAAATAGGTGTATTTCCTGTCTAAAGATCAGATCTGGATTCTGTTTCTACTGACAAGTGATCCTGACTGAGACAGGAATTGGCACACGGATTGTTTCCAGGCCACTGTAACTCAGGGAAATGGTGGGCTGAATACCTGGAATTGGTTTTGGGGCTGAATTGAGAATAAGGACAGTGAAAGTACACAGGTCTCGGGGATTCTTGCAGGCCTGGTGCACAGTGCTGGGTCACACAGCTGACTGAGGAACCTCTGTGGTCAACTAAAATGAAATGCTCAATAGAAGATGTAGACAAAAAGAGTCACAAAGTGGGTAAATTTAAAAGGAGAGTTTCATTTCTAAGGGAGTTATCACCTGCAGGCAGGAAGCGAGCCTCCAACTAAACCATAGAACCAAGCTTCAAGAGGGAGAGAGAAGAGGTAGACATATATATATTAAATTGAACAGAAGGGTATTCATATTCCACAGAGTATAGGAAGAGTTTGTGAATATTCATGAAGGAGACCCATGCACACGCATATTAGGTTTGCATTAATGAATCACACAGAAACATATGACTCACGTTCACCTTGGGGAGGAAGTTTAACATTCAAGTGCATTATGATTGGTCCTATGTGGAAAAAGATGAAATGTAGGGCACAAGTCCGCTTTCTGCACGCTCTCCAGTGACCAGTCACCACCAGTCTTAGGCTGGCAGTGGTTTATCAGGAAGAAATTCCTTGTGGTTCTGAACAGCTGTCACGTTGGAACCAAAGACAGGAGGGTGGCACCAGGTGGGCTGATGGAGTACCTGAAAGGGACATTGACATTTTGTTCTCTTAAGTTTACTTTTGAGGAAATCTAATAATGATTAGTAAGGAATAGGTGGAAGGAAATGGGACCTGATCAGCCTCCTGTCTCACCATGGCCAGCACTTAAAGTTATGAGTCTTTTGGCCAAATGGTCCTATGGTATCAGCCATCTGTACCCTGAAGTGTTGTCTTTGAGGACCACAACAAAAGTCCTAAATGTTCCCACAGGGCCTGGGCCTGGGTGAACTCAGGATGAAAAACATGAGGAATGCCAGACCAATGGCTGGGAAGTTCGAGTCCAAAAAAGCTTTGAAAAAAGACAATAAACTCAATTACCATAATTATTGACTAAAGGAAAATCTGAAAATCAGACATTTTCTCTAATACTGCAGAAAGAATTTTTATCTCTTGCAGTTACCAGCATGAAACAGACTCCCCCCAAAAAACCTGAATAATGCCTAATTTTTAAACCTAATAATAAAAATTAAGTTTTGCAGCCTAATTACCAAAACCTCATAAATCAAATAATAAACTGTGGCTCAGACATCCCCTACCATTGATACTGATGGTCAGTGTTACAAGGGCCTCATCAAAGAAGGAACACAAACCTGGAATGGCATTGGGAAAGGTTTCTGGGAGGGGTTGTGGGTGAGCAGGACATTAAGTGGGGAGAGAGTTCCTGTTACGAATGGGTGCACATTCATAAGGACAGGGATGGACTCTGTCCTGTTCCTCTCTCTGTCCCTAGTGCTTATTCTGAGTGCTTGTCAGAAAGAAGACAATCAATGAGCATTTACAAAATACATCAGTGAATGACTGGGCAAAGACAGGAGAGCACCAGACATATTTGAGGGATACTGAAGCCAATCCGGTGGAAACAGAGTTCATGAAGACAACGTGGGTTAGGTAGGAGAGTGGGGTAGGTAAGAGTGATAAATACAAAAGGGAGGATGGAATCTGATTCTGGAAAGCCTCAGTTCAGCAGACATGCCCAATGTCATCCAATGCCTGGGGACATAGTGAGTATGTCCTTTTTCTCCCAGTCTGTGTTCTCTGCTGCCCCATTCCTTCAGGTCAGCAGTTCTCCATCTTTTTGTGCCATCTTGTCCACTGCTAGTTATTCTTAGAGTAATTTTTAGGGCATGAAATAAGATTCATAGGACACAGAAAAGTCAGTCATATCAAAATCAGGTCTTTTCACACAATTTTGGGGACTGATGGGTTGTTTGCAGAGGGATCGCTCAAGTACAGAGTGACATACTCTTCTAATGTCTGTGGTGCTCTGTTGGGAAAGCAGGAAGTGACCATGAAAGGACGCACATGTAGTTCTCTGAACTCCTTTGCCATGGCTTATCATCCCTGGAATATCCCATCACCTTGTAAAGGCCCTTGGGATCTTCCTCTCTCTGCTGTCTCAAAACTGCCTTGCTAGGAGCAGTCTTTTGATCTCTTCTTGGCGAGCTGTCATAGGTCTTCACATCTTCTCTGAACTCTCACCAGCTCTAGGAATTTCCCTCTAGGTGTCTGAGTGCTCTGTGCCCTTTTTTCCTTCCCCCATGCCTGGCCAGGTTTGGGTCTTCTGAGATCTCCTCCCCTCCTCCACCCACACCCATCTCATCTGTCATAGTTGGAGCCAGGTCTCACGTTCCAGTCTTCCTACCCCTGACCTCATGTGAACTTTGTCTTCCTCACTGACTAAAATGTTTATCCTTTACCTTTGATGTGTTCAAAGTGTCATCATATTTTGAAATATCAATTACTAAACTTTTCCCTATTGCCTGTTTGTCTTTTCTTCCCTGAGGTCCTCTACTGTTCAGGAAGGTCTTTTTACCCCAGAAGAAGAGAATGTGGATTTAAAGAAGTAGTTGCCCAGACTTGAGTTTCAAACTGGAGCCAAAGCATCAAAAAATGTGTAGCCTTTGTATTTGAGCTTTCCAGAAAGATTTAGATGGCTGACTCAGAATTCTGAAAGCGGGGAACGATTTACTTCTGGATCTCGACTTGGAGTAACGCAGAGTAGGAGGCTGAGCATGGATAAGAAGGACGTTCCTGTCCCGAGGAAGGAAAAGCACAGTCATAGGCAAGTGAGGCTTCATAGAAAAGTCAGGTGTGAGAGCTCTGCTCTTTCTTTTGGGGTTTAACCCGATGTTTTTGGCAGTTAGTGACTCGATGGAACAAACACACTCATAGGAATTTGGAGGGTATCTTAGAACTTCAGGGCCAATCCCGCCTCCTGAGTTGTTCCCTGAAGAGATGAGGGTCTCAAATAAACACTGGTTGTGTCGGTCCAAGGACACCAGAGTATAGGAAATGTGGAGTTTTAAAATTATAAAGCTACAGAGGGGAATTGAATATTCTAAGAGTTTATAGATTTGCAGAGAAAGCGGCAAGGAAGCTTGTGGACCACTTCTAGGTTTGGGGAGTGGTTCTAGTCCTTGTTGCAACCTCCAAATCACCTTCATATACAAGTATCCAATAGAAGAAGATATTTGAAGAAAGATAACCAGGAAATAAGAAAGGAAAACATAACCAATAGATGCGTAATGAGGGACACTTCTCTATAGGATTTCGAGGGCAAAGAAGAAAAAAGTCCATGGATAATTGTTCATGGAAATTCAAAACTCTAATTAGCATGGAGGGGGGATTATCTGGGTGTTTTACAGCTAGAAGATCTACTGTCTTCTGTTCTTCATCACCAAAGACTCAAAGGGAACAAACAGAAGACCACTTGGGCCAGAAGTGAATAACAAGAGGTTATAGTGCTTATTTTAGGAGGGACGGTGACATTTCAACATTGAGCTATTTATTCTCTGGTCCACCAAGGTTTGATGAGTGTGTCTGGAACCGACATAAAAGCTGGCTTGGAAAAAACCACGCAACTCAAAACTCAATGACAAAGGTGAGATGCTTTTGAAAGGATGAG
Organism: Cephalopachus bancanus; assembly: GCA_027257055.1. Lineage (NCBI taxonomy): Eukaryota > Metazoa > Chordata > Mammalia > Primates > Tarsiidae > Cephalopachus > Cephalopachus bancanus. The sequence continues at coordinate 239,854 of JAPVLO010001253.1, read as the reverse complement.
TCCTATTGATCTCCTTGTTGAAGAAGCCCCAGCTGATCAATAAATATTGGCTGAAACTAGAATGCCAGTTTTATTACTTTTTTAGGCAAAGATATTCCAAGCTAGAGAATGGAGGTTGAGGACTTTCCTTTCTTCAGTAGGGGGGTGTACTCGGAAAATGAAATTCAACCCAGAAACTTTCCTTAGTTGAAAAAGAACAAGAGAAGTTGAGGAAATGGTTGACTTAAAGGTTTATTTCAAATCAGTGTATCTTAGAAGTTGGCCTCTCTGTCCCACCATTTCCCTTTGGGACTCTTGTCTACAAAGCCAGGTCTGTTTATAAAAGCCTCAGGATCCAACAGGCAGTTCTGGGATCACATAGATTTGGATATTAATATGTTACAAAATCCCAGAGAGGACACTGTAAGTTTGGGTCCCGTCTGTTACCTTTTTAAACTTTAACCTTGTTGCTCTTCTACCTGTGATTCCAGCTCTCCCAGCTCAACTTTTGCAGTTAGAGTCTGCTCAGGGTGAGTAAACATGGGGAAATTGTTTAGAGTTTTCTAATCTAACCCAAAAGTCCAACCAGAAGTAAAAGTTACCTTAATGTATGGCCAATATATCTGCATTAGAGAATGCTATAAAATGGTGTTATGGTCTGAATTGTGTTCCCCCAAGTTGATATGTTGAAGTCCTAATCCCCCACTATACCAAAATGAGACTGTGTTTGACGGTGCAGCCTTTAAAGTGGCAAAATGAGGTCATTGGGTGGGCCCTAATCCAGTATGACTGCTGTTCTTAAAAATGGGATTAACAGTAGCAAATATCTGTCTGGGTATGGGGAAACATCCTATATCAACAGGGTGCCTGAATGAAACGCAATTGTATACCTAATCCTTAACTGTACCCCACAACTTCACAATTAAAAAAAATGAGTCAAATAGGACACATACACAGAGGAAAGACCACGAGAAGACACTAGGAGAAACAGCCATCTACAGGCCAAGAAGAGAGCCTACAGAAGAAACTAACCCCACTGCCACCTTGATCTTGGACTCAGCCTCCAGAATTGTGAAAAGGAAATTTCTGTTGTTAAAGCCCCTGATCTGTTTCACTTCATCATGGCAGCCCTAGAAAACTAGAGTAAGTGGGTAGAACATTCTACTTTTATTCCTTTAGCCATTCCAAAAAACAGGAATTGAGAAAGACACTCCCAGGAAGCACCTGAGACATTGAACCCTGATTAAAGGAGAGTAAAGGGGGTTTCTATGCAAGGCTTAAAAACATTGGAAGAGCTTTCAAAGATGTGTTCTTTTGGCAAATGGACAAGATTACACTCCTGGCAGCAGACACCGTGCAATATTCAGGAAGAACAGATGAGGATCCCTCGTGGACTGCACCCAAATTGGTGACCACACTAGGTATGCACACAAATTTTGACCTTGACCTCATAGAGTGGACAATCTGCATGGCAAGACCTCTCCCAAGTCACATTCATTCATCATTAGTTCTTAGGTATGGGAAGATGTTGGTCAAAGGCCAGAAAGTTTCACTTAGATGGGATGAGTAAATTCTGGAGATCTATTGTACAACAAAGTGACAATCGTTAATGACAATATCTTGTATACTTGAAAATTGCTAAGCAAGTAGATCTGAAACATTCTCCCCACAGGTTCTTACAGCTGCTGGAAGAGCCTCTCAGCATCCGTTAGCAGGGCACATAGTGTCCTCTCATAGCAGTAATGTGCAACTGCAAAACCCTGAGGCAGAAATGTCTCTCCTGAATCCTGAAAGCTGCAGTTCTGTTCTATCAGCCTCAGAAAGAAATGTGCTACTGACAGGAACAATGTGTTTGAGAATCCTACACATAAAGATTTGGTGCTCGAGGGTCCAGAGAAGTCTACTGCTTCCAGAGTAGGTGCTGTGAGCCTGGGAGGCACCTGATGGACAGTCCAATGGAAATGGCCCACGAAGAGATGAATATTTAAGCCTGAGCTCAAGAAGCCACCCAGACTGGAAAATATTTGGGATTATCTCCCACCTTCATTTTCTGCCTATATAATGGGTGTACCTAAGCGGCCAAAAAGTCTGTCAACACATTGTGTGAGCAAAGATGTGAGGATGTGGTGACTCCTGCGTGGCTGGTGGAAGTGTAGATCAGTAAACGCCCCCCCCCCGACAACAACTTGGCACCTTCCATTTGACCCAAGATCACAGTCTTAGTTATTATGCTGATACTTGGTTATGCTGAGTTTATTTTTTGCAGATTTTGATGTTGCTATATCTTGATATCTGGCAGAGAAGCCATTTCTGCCTCTGCTGTCATCCTATTTCCACTCCCTTCCTCACCTGTAAAATGAGGACAATACTAGTACTTCGTTTTTCCCTCGTAGGGTTGTTATGAGGAGTAGATGAATTCATACAGGTAGGGTTTTGAATAATACCTGGCTTAAGGAGACCTTCTCTAGTTCAGTAACAGAAGCAATGTCAATAATGATTATTGTTTTAACTAATAATCATTGGATGTTTACTGTGTACCTGCCCCTAAAAAGTGTTGCCTCACTTAATTTTCATCACAAAACTCTGCAGTAAATACTATATTATTCCAGCCGGGCTCGGTGGCTCAGCCTGTAATCCCACAATTTGGGAGGCTGAGGTGAGTGAATTGCCTGAGCTCGTGGGTTCGAGACCCGCCTGGGCAACTTGGCGAGACCTCATCTCTACAATAAATCAAAAATTAGCCGGGCCTTGTAATGCGTGCCTGTAGTTCCAGCTACTCAGAAGGTGGAGGCTGAAGGATCACTGGAGCCCAGCAGGTCGAGGCTGCAGTGGCCACTCCCGGTCTGGGCGACAGAGTGAGACTCCAACTCAAAAAAAAAAAAATACTATATTATTCTTATTTTACAGACAAGAAAACTGACATAGAGAGATTACACAGTTATAAATGACAAAGCTTCTAGTCAATGCCATTAAATCTTATTCCCGAATCTACTTGCTTAACCAGAAAGTAACCCACACTAACTCATATACATTCTTTTGTATCTTTTTTGGGAGGAGGGGGAGGGTTAGTACTGTATTAAGAATTTATTGCTGTATCTAAAGATAAATGGTCTTCAAGAAGAATGGCACAATTATTCCAGAAGGTGGCTTAGCAATATGTTTTCAACTTTTAATATCCTTGCCAATACTTTTTTGTCTTTTTTTTTTTAACCATCCTTGTGGATGTGAAGTGGGGTTTCACTGTGGTTTTGATATATCTCATTTTAATTTTCATTTTATGGTTTATTAGTGAAGTTCAGTATCTTTTTAATTATCCATTTCTGATTCCGCTTCTGTGAGGCGCTTATTCAAAAAATGTGTCTGTTTCCCACTTGCCTTTCTCATTAATTTGCAAGAGTTTTAAAATACATTTAGATATTCAATATTTTGCTGATTTACTGTGTTGCAAAATGTTTACCCAGCATGTAGGCTTTTCACATTGTCTTTTGTTGTACACAAGTTTTAATGCAGTACTTTAATTTTTTAGTGAATCATTCTTTTTTTATTTCATTTTACTGTAAAGATTCAGGCTACAATTCAGGGCTAGGTATACAAACGGAGTTAGGAGGAGGACCACAGGGATGAAGACAAGGTCTGCCCTTGGAGAGAGTGTGATCGCACGGGAGACAGCACATAGGAAATGTGACAGGTCAGGAAATAGTGGCTAATGTACATTCGTGCTGAGGCCCAAGTGCTGCTGCTGGAGGCCATGTGGAGGCACCGCCTTGGGGGAGTCTCGGAGCACAGGGCCAGAGGTACCAACCAGTTCTTAGCCAGAGTTCCTACCTGGTTTGCTCACAATGGTGAAGTCCCCAGGCTGTTCAAATACACATTAACCAATTGAATAGCAGAAAGGAATAACTAATGAGGGAAAAGGTAAGGCATGCAGGGAGAGAGGTTCAAAGGTTGGGGGGCAGTGTGGAGTCTGAGCTTCCTGGTAGAGAGATTTGGCTCCAGACAGTAGAAAGAATTCTGAAAGAGCCAGAGGTCTTTGTGCTGTATTGCTGTTCATTAAGATTTGTCGCACCCTCTCCCCACCCGGCCACTCCTTCCCTCTTGAAGTCAGTCATGCTCAGGCGACTTGTTCTGGCCAGTGGCAGACATCACTTTCTGGTGGAGACTAAGGCCACTGTGAGTGCTGCCATGCTCGTTCCCGCCCTGCCCACCAAGGCACCTGCAATTCTCCAGCGGCTCCTCTGGCAACCTGGGTCCCTGAGTGAGAATGACGACAAGTGGAGAGTCATCCATCACTTGAGGGACTTGGAGTATTTGACTAAAAAACACTGGTTTGTCTGCTGAGAATTTGGGGGTGTTTATTCTTGTGTCCGACCTAGCCTCTCCTAATCTTATCCACAGAGTTCCTGCCTGGTTTGCTCACAGTGGTGAAATCCCCAGGTTGTTCAAGCAGGACTGAATGACACTGGTCCATGACAGCGGAGAGCATTAGGAATAGAAAGCCTCTAAGGTCACTTCCAAATCTAATGATTCTATGCCCAGGGAGAGTTTTACTTATTTATCTCTCCTACTTCATGACCCGTTTCTCATGGTGGCACCAAAGTTATTTTAAAGGAAGAGTACATTGTAGAGGGAAAAAAGTCTCTTAGATCATTTAGAATCCTCCTGTAGTATCAAAATAGGAATTAACCCAGATATTATGACACCACCCAGATATATAGTTGTCTGGAGAAACCACAGAATTTAATCAGAGATGACACCAGGAAACCTCAACTCTGCTTAGCAAACTTCCAAGTTCATTCATGATGAGGTAATGAGGTGTGGCACACAAAAACAGAACGTGCCTTGAAGCCAGATAGACTTGGTTTGATTAAGCCACTTATTGTATCTGGAGAAAGTGGGCTAGCTTTCCTCAAGCAACAACTTACTATAAAACATAGAATATCTATTTAGCCTGCTATATGACATTAAACTTCTTCTCTCATTCCCACCCAGAGGGAACTCCAGGGGCCTAATGTTTTCAAGATGTACCAGACAAGAGCTCTCCCAGGACCATGCATGAATTTCATCGGCCCATGAGGGCCAATTGTTTGGTTCAGTATGAAGATGGAATTTCCTCACTGCATTCATGATCCTGGGGTCCAGCTGCTAAGGCCAGTGAGTGAATGTTAGAGCCATCGACCCCTGTGCCCGTTCCTGGCTGCCCAGTCCCTACCTATCTCCCCATCACATGCACACACAGGTATGTAAGCACCTGGGCACACCTACATTCACACACACTACACACAACTCTTCATTCGGAAAACAATTTTATTATTTTGCAGTTTTCCAGAAAAGCTCCTGGGATGTTGTGGCCAAGATTTAATCACCACAGACGATTTAGAGTTCATCAGCCAGCCCACCAGTCCTCTGTCTTCTTCGGGGGTGAGGACAGGCAGGGGACACATTATGGACATGATAAGAAAAGCAGCAACTGGTAGGGTGAGGGAGAGGAGAGGAGGGAGAGAGTCGGCACAAGTGGAATTCCATTCTGACGGGCCTTCTCAGGTCTAGGTTTAAATATTTTGTCTTCTCTATATTCTCCTTCCAGTACCACAGAAGGCAGAGACTATGGGGCTGACAAGTGAAATAACTGTCACTAACAGCAAACAGCTTAGTATTCCAGGGGACTGGGAGTTTGAAGAGTGGTATCAGACCAGTCAGACTTCAGGCTGAGGGCCTATGCCTCATCTAGGAGCGACTCCTCAGACCCCTTGGCACTGTCTTGGGGCCCACTGGCCTATACACATAGCACAGGAATGACAGAAATCTGAACCCTGCTGTCCACAAGCAGTTCTTTCCTTTCAGTAAAGGACACAGGCCACTCAATACCTTAATATTCACGTGATCAAAGGCAAAAGCAATGGGATCCCATCCTTACAGTCCAGGCCCACAAATTGTTCCTCCAATTATGGTGAACAGCCAGGGAAGATGCTGTGATCCAACAGCTAAAACCCCTGGAGAGTTCTTCAGTTTCCTATTCTATGAGACCTAATCAGATGTCCTGTGAGGTGATGTGTTTAATCCGCTGAACGCTGTTCAAGAGCCACCTTCCCCTGGAAGCAGGGGAAAACACAGGCAAACAAGGCAAAGGAAGTTGTCAATCAAAATGATACTGAACTTCAAATTATAAGGTTTATTGGAACCACCCTCAGTTATCTTTTACAGGACCACAAAAGATCAGGACCTACAAAATCTGAACAGATATTAGGTCAACAAACCAGCTGTGGGGCTTCTCAGATGAAGCAGATGTTCAGGCCTAGGGCAGGAGCAGAAAGCAGGCTTGCTAGTGCCTGCAGCTCCAACCTGTCCTCAAAGCCACCTCTGTTTTTGCAGGCACTTTCCGAGGACAGTTGGAGCGAAGACCTGTCAATGGGAAGACTGTCCATTGCAACTGGCAGTTCTGATGTTGAAGGTGAGGAAGGTTTTGAGAGGGGTGGTCCAAAAAGGAACACCTAAGCCTGCAGGTGACCTGAGAAGCCTAGGATGAGTAGGACATCAATCATCAGAACGTAGATGACTCCTAGCAGTGGCACTCGGGTCCAGGAATGGCAGAGTGAACGCAGAACCCGCTTCCATCCAGCACCGCTCTGGGTCTGCAAGAAAAATCTGAGTCAGAGAGTTTTCACCCTGCGGGGTGTGTCCCTCTCCTTCCCCAGTCATCCTGCGTTCAAGCAAAGCTGAGCCAACCACGGCAGGAAAGGGGTCTCCTGAGAGGAAAGTCCCCTCAGGGTCAACGACTCGGCAAATTTACTAGGTCTCCTCCACTCTCCCATACCCTTCCAGGCCTAGACCCATCAGCTGCTCGGTGGCTGGACTGCCGCATGCCCTGTCTTGGCTCGCCCATGGCCAGCCCCGTCTGAGAGTAGAGCCACATCTGTCTTTATCCTCTTCCTTCTTACCCTTTGACAACTGCTGTTTATGATATTGATGATCACTGCCTGCTCCTGAGTGCCACAGGGCCGATGATAGGGGTTCAGGCAGAGTCCCAATTGTGTTTCAACCTGTGTTTAGGGGAAAAAAGAGTCATGGTATTGGTTCACAGCGTGAGAGGCTGATCAGGCAAAGTCTCCCCAGTGATCTTGCCACATGATGCAGTCAGGGGACTTGAAGCAAAGGCGGCTCCCACAGTCCCTGCCCCATGCAAGGCGTGGACCAGCAGACAGGTTTCTTTCAGCAGCAGTAAGAGACGACAAAAACTACCAGGAGTTGGTTGCCTTCCACGTATGGAGCTGGGTTGAGTGCTTTACATGCAGTCAGTCCTCAAGTCTTGAGGTTGCTGTGGTAAGGCTTAAAAGAGGTTAAATAACGTGCCCATGGCGGCACAGCCCATAAGTGGCAGAACCGGAATTTCATACCCAGCCTTGTCTTTAAGCTTCATGCTCGGTTATTCCTACAATGTCACACCTGACCTGGAGAAATTTACTAAATGTTTTTCATTTATTAAAGGCAAATAGGCAAATTAGATTCAAGGAAGATTTGAAATGACAGCTTCTACTGCTTTCTGCCACCTTTTTCCCCTTTTTTTCTGATTTGCTTCTTTAATACTAGAACTCCATTTAATGAAGACGTTGCCAAACTGACTCAATGATTCTGTCAAACTGCAACAAAGGAGCTGCAGGGAACATCTAACCAAACATTCACCTCTATATAGGCACACACTTTTAATTCAGGGTCAGGAGGATGAAATGCTTTCCTCTCCTCTTCCAGTTTCCTCCATATGAAGGGCTGTCCATTCACCTCATACTCCTGGCCCCGCTTTGCAGTCAAACTCTTTCCTCCCAGAGAGACACGTTCATCGGATTTAGGAGTCTGGAAAGAGAAGCTGAGCATGAACAGCCTGGCTGCTGCCTGCCTGCTTCCCTCTTGGGAGCCGGGCTGACTGTGGAGTCCACCTCCTGTCTGATCTTCCACATGATTAGCTTTTCAGAGGCCATTTGTAACGGCGTGGTCTGTTACTCTGGAGATCAGGCTGTAACTTCTGTAGGTCAGGCTAAGGAAGGATTGACTGTCTGTGAGTGTTGGTGAGGCAGAGAGGACTGGCTGCTTTTAGGTCATAAGGCCACCGAATTCTGCCTACACTACAGAGTACATGCACGGTTCTAACATTAAAATGGCAAGCAGCACTTAATCAGTACCCACAGTTCCATTCTGCATCAGGACCAAAGAAAGAATTGGGGTGGGGCTGTTGGATGAAGGTGGATTGTCCACAGGCCCAAGAGTTACCTGCCCAATACAGTCTCAGTCGGCTTCGGACAGGTTAATGACACATGAGGGAGATGCACCTCCCCAGGGGCCAGATTTCACAGGCCGAAACAATGTGAGAGTGGGTGGAAGAGAAACAGCCATGGGTGCACAGGTCTAAAAATGGTTGGCAGAGAGGGGAAGACGCAACACAAGGTTGTGTTGTGCTTCTACAGAGAACCACTCTCTAAGTTGCACACCAAGGCCCAAATGGGTGACAAAAGAAGCTGTGACTATGCTGGATGGGAAAGAAAGGTTTTGGAAAAAATACCTGCTCACCGGGGCTGCCACCTCTACCAGCTAAACTTTGCAAGAAGGCATTACTATCACAAATACCATTCTCTGAGGGAAGAGACCACCACGCCCAGCTAATTTTTAAATGTTTTGTAGAGACAGGGTCTCACTGTCTTGCCCTGGCTAGTCTCAAACTCCTGGCCTTATGTGATCCTCCCACTTTAGCCTCCCAAAGTGCTAGGATTACAGGTGTGAGCCACTGCACCTAGCCAAGAGTTACATTCTTTTAATATCAGCTTTGTAAAGTGTCTTTTAATCTCATACATTTTAATTATTAAAAAAAGATTATAAATGATTCAAGTCTCAGAGGGGGCATTCTCGGCAGCCTCTCTTTTGTATCGTTTGTCTTCCAGCAGTTTCCTTAATTCATTCACTTCCTGTTTAGTGTTGCAGAGCTGCTGCTGGGCTTTGGAAAAGCTTCAGGATAAAAGGAAAACAAACAGCATCATTAGATGTACCACACAGTTGCTAACACAAGAGAGTCAAAGTCTTCACAAGGTTATAAAGCAGGAAAACGTATAGAAGTTTGAACACAAAGAATATTTTAAAAGCATAGCTGTGGAGATGACAAATGAAGCTGCAGAAAATACCTTGAGAGATCTCAGGAACTCACTATCTTTCATTTTAATGACATAGGGTGTTTGGTAGTGGTGAAAGTGTTGGTGTTGCTGTTTTTGCTTTACAAACTTTTCACACACAATTGTTAGTTACTATTGTGAGTTTTTTCCTTACATCACTTCTGTGAGGCAATGAGATAATAGGGCATATTAAATCCACACTGTGGATTCCAGTTCCATCTAATACTTCCTAATTTCTGTCCCTGCAGCTTGAGTGCCACTCCCTACCTTTGCTTTTGCTCTTTTTGGTTCTCGGGGTGAGTCTTTCTGAAAACTCCATTCATTTCCTGGGAAGCTCCTGGAGCAACAGCTGCTTTCAGTGGTCCCTAGAAGAAGAATAAGTTCAGTAATTCATCAGTGAAAGCTCTTAAGAAAGTGAACCTGAGAAAATAAGAACTTGTTTAACATCAGAGAGAATGAGAAGTCATGACGAGGAATATCCCCACTTCCAATTCTCCTCAAGTCCAGATTGAGAAATGAGTCTTTTGCTCCAGCAGATTAATCACCTACATAAAACTCTGCCTTGACCAGATTTTCCTCTCAGATTTTCATTCCTGAGTTTCTCCTCTTACAAGTTTCAGCCTTGCCCCTGAAGTCTGCTTTTGTCTGGGGGACCCTTGTGGATCTTCCTAATCCTTCCCTCGCATGCCAGTCCCGCCAAGCCCCTTCTCCTCCTTCCAGCCCTCTTCCTCTCCCCACGAATTCTCAGTCTCCTCCAACGTCTGCACTGCACTCCTCTCCACTGCCGTCAACAGTGCTGCCTGTTTCGTTTCTCAGGCCCATCCTCCCAGTCTTATTACTTAAAGCAACATCAACATCTTCTCGGTTTCAGGGTTCTAAGAGTCTCAGTCATCACTGTTTCCCACGCACTTTTTGGTTTCTCTCTCACCATCTCACCGGTCTTTCTTCATCTGATCTCTACACTCTAATTTTTTTGAGACCTTATTTCTATCTCAATTAACACTCCTCTCCCACTTTCTCCCATCATACCTAATGGCATCAGCCACTTCCATCCTGCTCTTTTATGCATTATCACTTGCCCTCAATTTCATAACACTTATCCCAACCTCTCACCTTCTCTCTACTCACCACCTGCAGTGTTTGACCTGTCTCTCCAAGACTGCACAGTGGTTAAAAAGGTCATGGTAGTGCTGCTGGTTCTCATGAAGACTCTGATTGGTACCACAGAGCTGAATGGAAAGGTTATTTTTCTCTTAGAGTAACTGAGAGAACTGAAACAGAGAGGATAAGCACCAGACTACAGAACTCTTTCCCTACAAACAGAGCTTAGGATAACTGTCCTGAGTTTTAAGGATCGAATTTTTGTTATGCAAGACATTTATTTCAAGGAATACAACTCTGGAAGTGTAACAGGAAGTCTTTTTTATTTTAATAGTGCCTAGTACATTACTGAAAAGCTGTGAAACAGAAACCCATAAACAATCTAGTAGGATAAGCCATCCCAGATATGTGAGAGGAGGAAGGCAGTAGCTTGGGTTCAAGTTTATGGTACTGAAAATGACTATAATCCACAGAACTCAATATGGCTGATGAAATAACTGTTACCCCAAAATATGAGACTAGGTGTGGTGGCTCGTGCCTGTAATCCCAGCACTTTCGGAGGCCAATTTGGGCAGGAGGAGTGTTGATCTCAGGAAATCAAGACCAGTCTAGGCAGCATAAAAAGACCTCACCTCTACAAAAAAAATTAACCATGCATGGTGGAAAGCACCAGTAGTCCCAGCTACTCAGAAGGCTGAGACAGAAGGATCACCTGAGCCTAGGAAGCCAAGGATGTAGTGAGCTGTGATTGTGCTACTGCCCTTCACCCTGAGCAACAGAGTGAGACTTCAAATCAAAAAGAAAAATGTGTACACGAATATTACTTAGCAGATTCCTCAATGTCTTAGAGAGTTACCAAGAGAGCAAAATAAGAAATTATAATATGTGGTAAGAGAGAGAAACAGAGTAAGTCCTAACATGCCTATGTATATGCAATAAGCTGTATTGGGAGTATACATTCCCAAAGGTGAATCTCTCAAAGCAGGACTGTATTACATGAGTAATAGGCTCTCATTGAACATGTTCAGTATCAGGGTGCTCACTACCTGGCAAAGCAACCCAAAGCATTTTTTGGCATGTAAAAACCAGAAACTTATTTTTTGTATAGAATACAAATTTACCTATCATAGCTTCTGCCCACTGATTTGCATCTGGGCCTATGAAACCATAATTAGAGTTCTTATTTGCAGGCTGTCAAATGTTAAGTTTTGGCTATGAATCCCGTGCAGATATATTAATCTCCACAGATGTCTCTCCAAATTACCTACTGTAGAACCATGTACGTTGTAGAAAAGTAAAGCGGTGTACCTGGCTGCATGTTCAATATTTTCTTGAGGATTCTTTTTTGTATTTGTGGATAAAGTTTGACACAGACAACGTTTTAAAGAAGAAAATATAAAGTTTTCTAGATATACTCTGGGAAAGGGCATTTGATATAAACAGAAAATTAAAACAAGAAAATCATACATACTTGTGAAAGTGTTTTGGTAGCTAACAACTGATCTCAGACGTAAGGTTATTTTTTGTTTGTCGTTCTGAAGAGCAGCTTTACCTTACAAAGTACTTTCATAAGTATCATCTTATTTGAGAGAGGTAGAAAAGGGATTTCTGTCTCCATTTACAAATGACAAACAAAAAGAGATGAGTAGCGACGTGTCCAATGTCATGTGGCTAACAGACGTCAGACCATGATGCAAGTGTGGTTTTTAATTCTGAGTCTAGAGCTCTATCTACCATCTGATGGTATCCCATCTAAGAGTCTAGCAAGGAAATTAAGAAAGTCATGTGGCTTTTGGGAGTGGGTGGGTGGGAGTATTTATTAAAAGACTATAAATGTTTGAAAGGCAATACTAATTTGAAGACGGAGAAAACTGGGTACAATACCTGCTGGGTTCTGAGACAAGGAGGGAGTATACATGTTCTTCTCTTAACTGAAAAGGAAGTTAATTTTCCTAGCCACAATGAATTACCCAAAACATACTAAAAATAAAAACAAAAATATTCCTCAGTGTTGAAAAAGTCCTAACACTTTTTTCTTAGACAATCTAGAGGAGAAAGGACAGAACTGTTAAAACTGGCTGCAGTTGGGCACAGTGGCTCAAGTCTGTAATCCCAGCACTTTGGGAAGCCAAGGTGGAGGATTGCCTGAGTTCCAGGTTCAAGAACAGCCCAGGAAACTTGGCAAGACCTCATCTCTATGATAAACAAATTTAAAAAATTAACTGGGCATGGTGGTGTGCACCTGTAGTTCCAGCTACTTGAAAGGCTGAGATGGAAGTATCACCTGAGCCCAGCAGGGTGATACTGGGATGGCTATGAGCATGCCACTGCACTCCAGCCTGGGCAACAGAGTGACACTCCACCCAAAAAAGAAAAAAAACCTCACTGGAAGCAAAAATTTCCTTAACTGAAGAGGTCTAATCACTTATGATAAGCCACACTTATATAAACCACCTTGAATATTTGCATTATTCTGTCTAGGGTAAGCATAAGTCCCTTTAGTATAGGGACTGGCAAACTATGATCCAGCCCCTATACTCAATAATAATACCCTTTTATGGTAAATAACATTTTACAGGAACATAATCACCACATTCATTTATGTATCATCTATGGCTACTTTTGTGCTACAACTGCAGAGATGAGTAGCTGAAACAAAAACGATGTGGCCCATAAAAATGTTTATTATCTGGACTTTTAAGGGAAAAGTTTGCTGACCTCTCCTCTAGCTCATAAGCTACTATATTTCATTGTACCTACACCTGTTAAAAACAAAATAATCATGAACAAACTAGACATCATATCACTAATTATCCCTCTCATATTTTTTAAGTTTCTAGTACATTCTTATGATACATACAAGCATCCAACCATGCTAATAAAAATACGGCAATCCTTCATTATCCAGGACCATCTCCCCCCATACCAAACTCTGCAGATGCTCAAGCCCCTTATATAAAACAGTTTGCTGTGGTCTTTGCATATAACCTATGCACATCCCCTATATACTTAAAAAATTTTTAAACTGATGCATAATAGATGTACATAGTTTGGGGTACATGTGGTAATACATTTATATAATTTGTGAAGATTAAATCAGTGTACTTGGGATATCCATCACCTTAAATATTTGTCTTTATGCTAAAACCATTCAAATTCTTCCCTTCTAGCTATTTTGAAATGCATAATAGATTGTAAGCTTTAGTCATCCTACACTAGGACTTACCTAATACTAGGTCTAATTTCTTCTATCAGACCATGTATCTGTACCCATTAATCAATTTCTCTTCATTGCCCCCTCCTCCCTACTCTTCTCAGCCTCTGGTAACCACCAATCCACTACCCTCATGAGATCTATTTTTAAACATTCAATTCTGAGTGAGAACATGCAATATTTGTCTTTCTGTGCTTGGCTTATTTCACTTAACATATTGTCCTCCAATTCCATCCATGTTGCTGCCAATGACAGAATTTCATTCTTTTTTATAGCTGAATAATATCCCAATGTGTATATATACCACAATTTCTTTTTTTTTTTTTCCCTACTACCCCATCTTCCTCTTTCCCCTGTGCCACATTTTCTTTATTCATTTAACCACTGATAGGCACTGAGGTTGATTCCAAATTTTGGCCATTGAACAGTGCTGCAATAGACATGGGAGTGCAGACAACTTTTTGATATATTAATTTTTTTTCTTTTGGAAAGATACACAGTGGGGTTGCTGGATCGCATGTAGCTCTATTTTTAGTTATTTGAGGAATTTTCATACTGTTCTCCATAGTGACTGTATTCATGAAATTCCCACAAACAGTGTACATGGGTTCCCCTTTCTCTGTACCCTTGCCAGCACCCATCACAACCTGGCTTTTTGATAAAAGCTATTTTAAGCAAAGTGAGATGATATTTCACTGTCGTTTTAATTTGCATTTCTCTGATGGTTAGTGATGATGAGCATTATTTTCATATGCCTACTAGTCATTTGCATGTCTTCTTTTGATAAATGTCTACTCATAGTTTTCTGCCCATTTTTAAATTAGATTCTGTGAGTTTTTTTGTTGTTGAGTTGTTTGAACTCCTTATATGTTCTGGTTATTAATCACTTGTTAGATGGGTTGTTTATACTTATTTTCTCCCATTCTTTTGGCTGTTTCTTCACTCTGTTGATTGTCTCCTTTGCTGTACAGAAGTCTTTATCCTGATGCAACCCAAGTAAAAATAGACAAATGGAATTGCATCAAGATAAAAAGCTTCTGTACAGCAAAGGAAACAATCAACAGACTGAAGAAGCAGCTAACAGAATGGAAGAAAATTTCTGCAAATTACCCATCTGACAAGGGGTTCTGGTATGTTCTGATTCTTATCTGGGTGCTGGTTATACAGAGGTGTCTTTACTCTGTGAAAATATACCATGTTGTAGTTATGCTTTGTGTATTTTTCTGTATGCTTAATATCAACAAAACATTTATGTTTTCTTAGTTGCTACCCAGCAAAATGATCTCATCATCTATAAGGAGTCCTGAATTTCAGTTTAAAATGCTATCCTCGAATAACAATACTATTTGCCTTCATCTTCAGTCTTGGAAAAAGGAAACTGGATTCCAGTCTAGCGGTTTGACTGTTCAGTTGTTGAATTCTTATTTCCTTTTGGTGAATTTCCTTTAAGCTGTTACTGAGTTGGATCCTGAGAAGTTCTGTTTCATAAATCAGGCTTTGTGACCCAGCTAGGGAAGCTGATGTGTCTGAGGATGCCTCTCAAGACACAAACACTTATGAAATTCTCTCCTAAGATTGTTCATTCTTAATTTCTTCCCTCCAGAAATCCTATCCACCCCATAGGAAGTCATAATATGGCTTTCCTACTAGTGGCAGACAGACACTTAATTCGTAGGAAGCTGATGCTTTCTGGGTTGTAGTCAGCAACCAGCATTGAAATGACTCACTTGTCTTTGGTGTTGCATGTTGAGAGGCTGAGTCTCAAAGGAAGAAGACCTCAATTCCCTTATGAGATTCTATAGATGAATGAGCTGCTGATCTTTATCCATGATAGACAGGAGGCACTGAGCCTTCATTCTCCTTTCATGTATTTCCAAGGAGTTCTTCTCCTTTCTAGAAAAAACATGATATAATCACAGGTTGAGATATACTTGCAAGACAAAAATTAATAATCCCTTGTTTAAAACAGTATTATGGGCTGTTAGAGATGTGTAAAGAAAATATATAAACAGAGTGAAATGTATGTTACTAATAGAACTCTACAAAAAGATGACAAAAGCAGAACTAAAAACAGAATTCCAGCTGGCAGGACTGCAAAGATTTCACAGAAGCTGGAAGTTGGTCTGAAACCTCAATGAGTCTGGTTTCCATAAAAATAAAAATAAACCACTTTGTTCCTGGTTCAGGAGACAAACTGAGCAAAAGGTCTACAAGTGAATGTACAGAGTGGATTTTGAAATTGTTGTAGGAGACAGTGCGTAG
Organism: Cephalopachus bancanus; assembly: GCA_027257055.1. Classification (NCBI taxonomy): domain Eukaryota; kingdom Metazoa; phylum Chordata; class Mammalia; order Primates; family Tarsiidae; genus Cephalopachus; species Cephalopachus bancanus. The sequence continues at coordinate 224,149 of JAPVLO010001253.1, read as the reverse complement.
ACTGGATGTGGTGAGAAATGAGGATGAAGGGGAATGAGGTAGATCATGTGGGGTGTGGGAAACCACTCGTGTTTTGCAGAAGAATAGCATCAAGGTCATGAGAATGCAGCGGTAGAGTCTGAAGGCCTGGGCTCAAATGCTAGCTCTTTCACACACCAGGTGCGAGACTGAGTGAAAGTGACTTCATCTCTCTGGGCCTCGTCAAATGGGCTATCTACTCCTTGGGATCACTGGGAGGATCAATTGACAGACTGTGTGTTACTCACCAAACAGAGCCTGGCGCGCATAGTCAGCATTCAGAAAGTATTAGTTACCACTATTCCTACTTACTTATTCCCTGAACTTGGTCAAGGGTGAGGCTTCTATTTGACCACTGCTGTTTTCCTTTAATAGGAGCAAAACCAGCCCCTCTGCCATTATCCATTATTCCTTCCTCTCTCTATACTCTGCCCTGAAAAAAATCAAACTTCTGCATCTCCTCACATTTAGCAGTGCCAGTCTCTATTTTCCTCATAATACAAGGCTTTGCTTGAATTATTCCTGACCTTTTTGTTTTTCTCTCTAGAAACAAGGTAAAATGGCCCTTTCTTTTCTAACTGATACCTACCTATTATGAACTAATGTTGCTTCACTAAGAGATGGTTTGGATTACAGTCAATTTTTTTTAACTTAAAGGGAGAACAAAACTTAGAAGCTAAAAATACATTTTTATAGATTTAGGCCACAATATGCAAAAGGCACAAGAATGTTTCTAACACATTTTCCTTGAGATACTGTCTGTGAAAAGCGAGAGAAATAAAGAAGAAATGCAAGAGAGGAGAGCCTAAAAAGATTGTGATATTCCATAAAAAAAGCTTCAAGAGAAGCTGCCCCCAACCCTTTTTTGGATGAACAAGTGGTTACAGTGTGGAAGATGCTCATGGGATTGAAAGACAAACCAGATGATCTAAAGGAAACCAGCCAGATAAAGAGGTGGCTATACCTCACTTATTTCTTTAAGTATGAGTGCACAGGAACCACAGCAAAATAAGCAAACTGGTAGCCACAAGTGGAAGAGAAACGTCACGGAGCAAATGCAGTCTCTCCAGATAAGACACCAAGACCAGCAAGATGTTCTGGCTTCTTCATGTTGGAAAAACTCGTTTATCTCAAGTATTTCAAAAGCAAAAGGCAAGGAGTCTTGAAGCTATTCAGCTAAAGAAGCTGGTCCTAAAGTCAGTGAATCAATGTGTCCTCAGTTTCTTTTTCTTTCTAAAAGTGAAATAAAATGTCTTCCTTCCTTCTCCTAACTTACATCCATTTGATACATTATCTTCCTTATCTTCAAAGTAGCTTAAATCTGGAAGGTAACGAGAGAAGGGCCAAGAAAAAAGGTGGAAAGGGAAAAAATGAGGGAGGAAAAATCAAACCAACAGAAATCATTGTTTTTCTTTTCTCTTCTTCTCTTCCCCAAGAGTCAATTTTATAAGAAAAATGTCCTTTTAGATTGCCCTTAAAGGAAATTTGAAAAGGAAAAGCTTCAAGAAATAAGCCTTTAAAGCTTTGCAGCTCTTCTTAGGTTTACACCAGTAGCTGAACACTTTGATATGCTTGTAGTTCCAGGTGATATGGAGACAATGAGAGAGAGTGAGGTGATGCTCTGATATGGTCCTGATCACCTTTGGGGGCCTAAGTTCCACAGTCAGCATTAAAGGAAATCTGAAGGACACACTGAGCATCCAATCTCTTGAAGGCAAATTAAGACTCTAACATAAATCCGGGAAAGCTATCCCTGAAGAAGAAAAAGGAAAAAAAAAAAGATGTTCAAATGGAGCAACTTATCCTTTAAGGTTCAATTCCAAAAAGAAGAATAGAAATTCATATTTCCAGAGAACAAAATTTTAGGGATTTTTTTTTACCTTTTCTGCAATCATCATTTGTTCAAAAAAATGTGAATGTGTCCTTGTATTATCCGGGAAGCTGTCAACTGCATGCACTAAGCTTGATATAATTTGACATATAATCAAGTCCATAAAGTTACTAAATGTGAAAATATTTTGGATGTAATTTTACCTCATAAAGTTTTAATCACTCCATTCTAAAAAGTATATTGTTATATCAACTTTGCTTAAGGTTTATTCTGAAATATTATGTTAGTGAAGTGCACACTACCTAAGACCTGTGAAAAAGCAAATCTCCAGTGTCTGAACATTAAGAACTCTGAAGGCTGGCTGGGCTTGGTGGCTCAACCTGTAATCTCAGCACTTTGGGAGGCCGAGGTGAGTGGATTGCCTGAGCCCGCAGGTTCAAGACCAGCCTGGGCAATTTGGCAAGACCTTGTCTCTACAATAAATCAAAAATTAGCTGGGTGTGGTAGTGCACGTCTTTAGTTCCTTCTACTTGGAAGTCTGAGGCAGAAGGATCACCAGAGTCCAGCAGGTCAACACTGGGGTAGCCATGAGCATGCCACTGCACTCCAGCCTGGGCGACGAAGTGAGACTCCAACTCAAAAAAAAAGAACTCTGAAGGATGTTATAATATTTATTATACAATACTGATAGCTGACATTCTGATGGTTCTTTGTAAGCTGGATAGAAATTGAGACTCTACCTCATATTCTCTATATTAATTCACCTTTTGTCCTGCATTTGATCAGACAAAACAGGTGCTGCTTAATAAGTAGCACCTTCCAACATGGAAATTCTCCTTTTAGTTACAAACTGTGAACGGCTTGAGTTTGATTTTATTAAGATGGCATGCACCATCTTAGTTAAACAATAATAAAGTCCCAATAATGAGGTTGCAACAACTAGACCTGTTTGTATATACTAAGTGATTATTCTTTGGGTTAAATTGGTTAGAAACACTGAATTAAAAAAAACAAAACAAAACAGAATTACAGTTCATGTCTTAATTTTTTCTGTTATGACAACATTGTTATTGCTCTGTTTCTTAAAAAAGAAAAGAGGTTGGGCGCAGTGGCTCACATCTATAATCCCAGTACTTTGGGAGGTCAAGGTGAGAGGGGTCATTTGAAGTCAGGAGTTTGAGACCATCCTGGGCAAAATGACAAGACTACATCTTTACAAATAAATAAAAAATAAACTAGGTGTAGTGGCTCATGACTGTAGTTCCAGCTATTCAGGAGGCTGAGGCAGCCTCATCTGAGCCCAGGTGATGCTGCAGTGAGCTATGATCATCACGTCACTGCACTCCAACCTGGGCAACAGAGCAAGACTCTGTCACTAAAAAGAAAAATAAGAAAAGAGTTAGAATTTCTAGTTCCAGACAAGATGGAGCAGACATAGCTCTCTTTATTTCTCCAACCAAGACGAATCATCCCTAATCAGAACATTCAAAATGCTCCAAAATTCAAAGCATTTTGAGTGCAGACATGTTCAAAAGAAATGTTCATTGGATAATGCAGCTATTCCAAAATTCATTTTTAAAAAATCCAAAATCAAGACACTTCTGATCCCAAACGTTTCAGATAATACTCAACCTGCATAGCTAAAACCACTGGACCCTGTAAATAAAAACAAACATTAAAAGACTCAGAGAGATGAAAAGATGGCAGACTGCTAGGGGCCCCTAGACTTGAAGAATGGCAAGAATGGCAGAGCAATAGACTTGTTTTTCGTTTTTTGTGTTCTGTTTATCCCAAACTGGATACTGGAGGATCCCATGACCTGGAAACACCAATGAGTGCCGAGAAAAGTTTACTCTGTCATGCCAAAGAACCAGGAAGGGGCAATCAAGACAGACAGAAATATTAATGACAATAACTATCCTACTCCAGACACACACCATAGAAACAGCAGAGCATCTCCCCACTCTCATTAACAAAGCCTGGTTAGACAGACTAGGCTACATTCTTGATGACAGCAACAAGATGCACATCACTCTCTGCTGTAGCGTCAGAAGAGGCCTAGTGGGGATCTTGCACTGTCACCACTTCCCAGTGGTAAGGAGATAGTTCTCCCCACTTGCCTCCCCTACCCCGACTCCCACTTCCACCGCTGTGTTAGTGGAGGCAACACGTGGGTCCTGGACATTAACCTCCATGGTAACAAGATTCACAAGGCATTCCTCCTTGTCCCTGCAGAGGTGATTTCAGAAGAGGCCAAGAAGGGAACCTGGACTTGGAGTATACCCAGGGGTAACAAGGTACCCCTCTTCAACCATCCTTCTGTAGTATCAGTGGAGGCTGAGTGGGTCGCCTGAACCTTCACTACCTGGCACTAATGAGGTATTCCTTTCCATTCCCTCCAGCAGTATCGATACAGGCCATGTGGGGACACAGACTTCTACCTCCAACTGGTAATATCAGGACATCCCTTCCTTCCATGGGTATCTACAGAGATTGAATGGGGTGTCTGGACTTCATCCTCCAGCTGGTGGTAAAGCGGCAATGTTTCCCTTTCCCTGCTGGTATAGCATGAGTAGAAGCCTGCTATAGCAGATTTCCTTTTATATGAGTCGGGGTTTTACCCTGTTGCTCAAGCTGGAATTCTGTGGCATAATCATGGCTCACTGCAGCCTCACCCTCTGGGGCTCAGGCAGTCCTTCTCCCTTAGCTTCCCAGGTAGCTAGGGCTATTAGCATCTGTCATCTCATCTGGCTAGCATTTTAATTTTTTGTAGAGTCAAGGTCTTGCTTTGTTGCTTAGGCTGGTCTTGAACCCCTGGGCTCAAGTAATCTTCCTGCCTCAGCTTCCCAAAGTGCTGGGATTACAGGCATGAGTCATCACACCTGGCCAGCAGAAGATTTAAATAAGACTAGGAATCTCATACTCTCCAAAATGTCTAGGATACAACCAAATATCATTCATCAAACTGAGAACCAGGAAAATCACAACTTGATTAAGAAAAGGAAATCAACAATTACAAAACTGAGGTGACACAGATGTTGGAATTATATGACAAGGATTTTACAGCAGCCATCATAGAAATCCTTTGGCAAGCAATTATTAGCACACTGGAAAAAGTATAGAAGGCCTCAGCAAAGAAATAGAAGCTATACAAAAGAACTAAATGGAAATTTTAGAACTTAAAAAACACAATATCCAAAAGAAAAAGCTCATCAATGGGCTCAAGAACAGAATGGAGGAAGCAGAGAACTTGAACACAGAATGACAGAAAACACTGACTCTGAATCATAACAAGAAAATAATCAATAAATTGGAGTTCATCAAAATTAAAAAGATTCTATTCTGATAAAAAAATAAGCTGCAAAATGGAAGAAAATATTTACAAACTACAAATCTGACAAAGAAGTCATACCTAGAATATATAAAGAACAATCAAAACTTAACACTAAAAAATAAACCCAATTAGAAATTTCATTAAAGAGATATTTCATTAAAGAGGATATTTCATTAAAGAGGATACAGATAAGCACACACAAAGATGTTCAGTCATTCTGAAAAATGGTTTTTCAGCTTCTTTTTTATTCTTCTTTGAGTCAGCGTCTCACTCTGTCACCCAGGATGAAGTGCAGTGGCACACTCATGGCTACAGCAGCCTCAACCTGCTGGGCTCAAGTGATCCTTCCACCTCAGCCTTCCAAGTAACTGGGACTACAGGCATGTACCACCACGCCTGGCAAATTTATTTATTTATTTATTGTAGAGACAGCTCTCTCTATGTTGCCCAGGGTGGTCTCAAACTCTTGAGCTCAGGCAATCCTCTCACTGTGGCCTCCAAGTGCTGGGATTACAGGTGTGAGCCACCACACCCAACCAGTTTTGCAGCTTCTCAAAAAACAAAACATATACTTACCTGATAACCTAGCCTTTGCACTACTGGGCCATTATCCCAGAGGAATGAAAACCATGTCCATAAAAAACTCATATACAAATGTTCATAGCAGATTTAATTTATAATAGCTAAAAATTTAAAAACAGCATTCATACAATTATCATAATACCTTAAGAAAGGGATTGGCAGTAGTGGAAAACTGCCAGGGAAGGGGTGGGATTGGCAGTTCAGGGAAACTGCCAGGGGAGGGAGGGCACACCTTATCAACAAGGGTACCTGCATAATCGACATTTGTATACCTAACCCTGGATTGCACCCCACATCTTTACAATAAAAATAATTTTAAAAGCTAAATACAAGCATGCATGTCCTTCAATACATAAATGGTTAAAATGGTATATTCATACTGTGGAAAGGCATGTATAATAAAAAGAATGAACTATTGATACAACAGTGCTCATGGATCTCAAGGGTATTATGATGCATAAAAAAGTCAATTTCAAAAGGTTGTATACTGCATGACTCCAACTATAAAACACTCTAAAAATGACAAAATTATAGAAATGGAGTACAGATTAGTGGTCTCCAGAGGTAAGGAATGAGAGAGAGAAAGGGGAGGAAGGAATGTGACTATAAACTAATAGCACAAGAGACATATTTGTGGTGACAGAGTAATTCTGTATTTTGACTGTGGTGGTACCTACATGATACACACATGACAAAACTGCACATAACAGCACACACAAATCCTCAAATGAGTGCAGGTAAAACTGGTGGAATCTGAATATGGTCTGTGAATTGTACCAATATCAGTTTCCTGGTTTTAATATCGTACTGTAGTTATGTAAGACATTATCACTGGAAAAAAAACAGGTGAAGAGTACATAGAAGTTCTCTGTTCTATTTTTGCAGCTTTCTATACACTGAAAATTATTTCAAGTTAAAAAGTTAAAGGAAAATGAAAAAAAAGGAGGAATTATCATACCTGAGCCAATGCAGCTGAAGCTGCCAGGAGAGGTTTTCCTGCCGGAGCTCCTCTTGCATAATTTGAAATGTCTTTGCTTTATCTTGAGGTGCTTGCAGTTGATCCTTCAGTGGACGTAACTCAGTGATCTCTTGGTTAATCTCAAAGTATTGCTGCTGCAGATTCTTCAATTCTTCCAGGTTTAACCAAAGAAAATGTAAAGAAAATGATTCACCACATCTCATTCACACAGCTATAAGTCAGCAACTTCCTACTAAGTTGGACATGACAACATACAACCAGCACCTAAGAGTCCACTGATGACATATCACTACAGCATGAATCTCTAAAATGGTGAAGTGCATGCAGCCAGGCTGGTGGAAATCACCCATGGTACTGCCATCAAGAGAGTAGGACCTGACCATTCCTGCAAATTCTACTCCTTTCCCCCAGACCCAAGGTCCTAAGTTGACTTTAGAGCTACAGTTCTAACATGGAATAGCCTCAAGGGACCCTCAGCTTCACTGTGGGTGGCAACATCCTAGAACAAGAAGTGTAGCGATGGACTGGCTTTCCATTTAGTCATGAGCCTCAGTTACAGTTCTGAACTTTCTCACATGCATAAAATCTTAACTCTAGCATAGCTGATGTTGAATATAAAGAAGGCAGAGATACTCAGTGGTTAAGAGCACTCAGGCTCTGGAGTTAGATATCCTACTACTGCTTCAGTGACCCTATGCATATTCCTCATATGCTCCCAGTCTTAATTTTCCTCACCTATTAGATGAAGATAATTACAGTTTCTTTTTCAAAAGAATCTGAGAAGTAAATGAGAAAAGTAATGTGTTTCACACATAAAGTTAGTTATGACAGACTTGCCTTTAATTAACAAAATTGCCTATCTACATTTTAGGTATATTTTCAAACTTTATCCCCAAAACTCATTAAAAGTTTTGTAGTAAGAAATAATGTCAGGGTTGTAGTTCCAGTTGGCGACGCCCGGAAGAGTGAGAGGGCATGGAGACCTACTCGCCCCCGCGGCTTCTGGAGGGAGACGGGAACAAGATGGCAATGGCATAGGTGAACTTGTGAGATTCTCCGAACGTGAGTTCCCAAAAAGATTTTTACTTCTCTTCCCCTATCCCCCAGCTCACCACCAGCCGCACTGGTGCGAGGCCCAGAGACCTTCGGTCCCACGCAGGGCCAGATATTGTGGCCCCCTGCTGCTGCTGTTCCACTGTATGCATGGGAGTCTCGGGTCCCAGCCCCCTCCCAGCTCCCTCTCTGGCTACATTGTCTCCAGCCCGGCACCTGGCACCAAGCCACCGGTCACTCAGGCAGGCTCTGGACAGCCGCCCCTCAGAGACACCGGTCCCATTCCTGGCTGAAGTACCCTGTGGGGGGCCCAGGGCCACTCTCACTGCTCACCACCTGCCCTTTGGAGCTTTGGAGCTCTGGAACTCCAGGCCCACCCTGGCTGAGCCACTCAGCACGAGACTCCAAGCTGGGGGACCCAGACAAGTGGAGAAAAACAGATCTGCATAAACTGCCTCACCATTTTCCAGGCAGAGACTTCCATTGCCCCGCCCACCTATCAACAAACTTTACCTCAGTTCCTAAGGCAACGGCATGAAACAAGAGAAAAAGCCCCACCCCTACGCTGCAATGAAAAACAAGGGGGAGAGCTGGAATCAGAGATCAGAGAAGTGACTTTAGTCTGATTGCTTATTTTGACTTATGATTTTATTAATGTAACTGCTGGTTTTGATCATGTTTTTTGTTTGCCTTCTGACTTACACTGTTTCTTGATTTTATTGGCCTGTCTCTGAGTAGCTATCAGTACTCTTTAGGGAATTTTTCTTACGTGTCTTTCTTCACTTCTTCCCGGCCTTGTCTCTTTCTCACCAGATAGTTGGTATGTATATCAGTTTTCCCTCTTGCTCTTCTCTCTTTCTAACTCCTTATTGAGCCCCCCTTCCTCCATTATTTTCTTCTATTATACCCCCCTTTTTAATCTAGGGACGAAGACTACATACTGCTGAATGGACAGATTGTAAGGCAGAGGGAATTTAGGTTCCAGTGTGCTCATACACCTATTCATAGATGCTAGAATCAGCATTCTGAACCACAGCTTCCCTCTCAATTAAACCTCAAAACTGCAAAAAGTACAGATTGCAGCCTATGCTCCAACCTGAAAAATGAATAAGCCAGACGACCCCCATAAGGAAGAACAGGATATTGCAGAAGAGAAATAAAAGCAACCCCACATTCCCTCAAAAACAAAATTAAAGAAGGGGAGGGAAAGGGGGAGAAAGAGAAAAATCTTCACAAATGAAGAAACACCAAAAGAAGATTATGGGTCTCTCTCAGACCCCTAGGAGGGCAGACACTGAGAAAACTTACTTCGGAATGCAAACAATGAAGAGCCCCCAGAATGAAGGGTCTCAAACTACAAATGTAGATATCAAGACAATAATGGAGAGATTAAAAAGAACTGAGGAGACACGAGAAGAAACTAGGATGGAGATGATATCTGAGATAACAGCAATAAAGAATACTGTGAATGAAATAAATAACAAACTGATAAGCATGGAAAGCAGAATTATCCAAGCAGAAGAAAGAATCTCAGAGCTTGAGGACCAAAGTATAGAACTAACCCAAACGCTTAAAAACACAGAAAATAAGCTCACAAAGACAGAACAAAACCTTCAAGAGATGAGCGATTACCTCAAGAGGCCTAATCTAAGAGTAATTGGACTTCCTGAGGCAGAAAGAGAGACTGAGACCACACTGGAACAAACTTTCCATGAGCTCATTCAAGAAAACTTCCCTTATCTAATCAATGATGCAAAAATTCAAACACAAGAGACTCAGAGAACCCCTGCAAGACAACAAATGAGAAGACCAACTCCTAGACACATAATAATTTGCCTTAACAAAGTAGGCATAAAAGAAAAAATCCTAAAGACAGTGAGAGAAAAAGGCCACATCACCTACCATGGAAGACCAATCACAATAGCAGCAGATCTATCTACAGAAACCCCGCAGGCTAGGAGAGCTTGGAGCCCTATATTCAAAGTCCTAAAAGATAAACAATTTCAACCAAGAATAACCTACCCAGCCAAGCTAAGCTTCATCAGTGAGGGAGAATTAAAATCTTGCCTAGACATCCAATCCCTAAGAATTTATGCTGCCACCAAACCGTCTCAATATGAAACACTTAAGAAAGTACTAAACACAGAAGAAAAGGAAAAAAGAACAACATTCTTCACAAGAGTACAGGGAAAAGAATAAAATATACATGAACTAACCCCAAAACCAAAAGAAAGACCAAAAAAGACCCAAGTGGAAGAACAACAACTCTATAAGAACTTTATGATAGGGAAGAACTCTCACATTTCAATAATTACCCTGAATATGAATGGACTAAATGAAACCCTGAAAATACATAGAATGGCAAAATGGATAAAATATCACCAGGTGACAATATACTGCCTTCAAGAGACCCATCTCACTAGAAAGGATATACATAGACTCAAAGTAAGCGGATGGGAAACAAATTTTCAGGCGAATGGAACACAAAAGAAAGGAGGAGTTACGATCCTAATTTCAGACAAAATATCATTTAAACTATCAAAAATTAAAAAAGATACAGAGGGCCACTACATAACCATAAAAGGTTCACGTCATCAACAAGATATATCTATCCTAAACATATATGCACCCAACATAGGTGCGCCAACTTTCATAAAGCAACTTCTAGGAAAACTAAAGAAAGACATTGACTCTAACACCATAATAACTGGGGACTTTAATACCCCACTCACAACCCTAGATAGATCATCAGGACAAAAAATCAGCAAGGAGATCCGGAACCTCAATGAGACTCTGGACCAAATGGACTTAATTGATACCTACAGAACACTCCATCCAAAGACCACAGAATACACATTCTACTCATCACCACATGGAACATATTCTATGATCGACCACATAACTGGACATAAATCAAGCATAAGCAAATTTAAAAGGACTGAAATTCTACCATGCAACTTCTCGGACCACAGTGGAATAAAAATAAACATTGATACCAACAAGGTCCCCCAAAACCCACAAAGACATGGACACTAAACAGCATGATGCTAAACAACTCCTGGGTCAATGATGAAATCAAAACAGAGATCAAAAGATACCTGGAAACAAATGAAAATGAAGAAACATCTTACCAAAATCTCTGGGACACCTTGAAAGCTGTAGTAAGAGGGGAATTTATATCCCTACAAATACACATGAAGAAAATGGAAGGAACACAAATTAACAGCCTAACAAGCCACCTAAGGAAGCTGGAAAAGCAAGACCACAAAAACTGTAATTTCAGCAGAAGAATCCAGATCACCAAAATAAAAGCCAAAATCCAGGACATAGAAGACAAAAAGATAATACAAAAAAAATCAATGAAACAAAAAGCTGGTTCTTCAAAAGGATAAACAAGATCAATGGTCCCCTAGCTAGACTGACCACGAAAAAATGAGAAAAAAACCAAATAAGCACAATCAGAAACACAAAAGACGAAGTCACATCTGACCCTGAAGAAATACAAAAGATCATTAGAGACTACTATGTACACTTGCATGGAAACAAACTTGAAAGCCTTAAGGAAATGGAGGACTTTCTGACATCACACAATCTACCAACATGGAACAAGAAGACATTGAGACCCTAAATAGACCAATAACAATCAAGGAAATTGACTACATAATAAGAAAACTTCCTACAAAAAAAAGCCCTGGTCCAGATGGCTTTCCAGCAGAATTCTACAAGACATTCAAGGAGAAGCTGATACCAATCCTACTGAAGGTATTCTAGGGGACTGAAAAAGATGGAACTCTCCCCAAATCATTTTACGAAGCCAACATCACACTGATACTCAAAGATCCAACAAAGAAAGCAAACTACAGGCCAATATATTTGATGAACATAGATGCTAAAATTCTCAACAAGATCCTAACAAACCGGATTCAGCAATACATCTCAAAAATCATCCATCATGACCAAGTAGGCTTCATTCCTGGGATGTAAGCCTGGTTCAACATTCGTAAAACCATAAATGTAATTAAATACATCAACAGATGTCAAAACAAAAACCACATGATTATATTATTAGATGCAGAAAAAGCTTTTGATAAAATCCAACACCCCTTCTTGAAAAAAACCCTTGAACATCTAGGCATAGATGGAACATACCTCAAAATAGTAAAAGTCATCTACGAGAAACCCACAGCAGGCATACTCCTAAATGGACAAAAATTGGAACCATTTCCCCTGAAAACTGGAACAAGACAAGGATGCCCACTCTCACCCCTCCTGTTCAACATAGTATTGGAAGTCCTGGCTCGAGCAATTAGAGAAGAGGAGGCAATCAGGGGTATCCAAATAGGAAAAGAGGAAGTCAAGTTATCTCTCTTTGCAGATGATATGATTGTGTACCTTGAAAACCCAAGAGAATCTGTCAAAAACCTCCTTACACTGATAAAGGCCTTTGGCAAAATCTCAGGATACAAAATAAATGTACAAAAGACAATCGCATTTCTCTACACCAATAATAGACAAACAGAAACCTAAATAAAAACACAATTCATTCAAAATAGTCACAAAAAAAATGAAATACCTTGGCATCTTCCTAACCAGAGACGTGAAAGACCTTTACAATGGAGACTACTAAACACTGCTCAAAGAAATCAAAGATGACACAAACAAGTGGAAAAATATCCCATGCTCATGGATTGGAAGAATCAACATTGTGAAGATGTCCATCTTACCTAAGGCAATCTACAAATTCAATGCAATACTCGTCAAATTACTAGCAACATTCTAGAAAAAACAACACAGGAATTCATGTGGAAACAAACATCAAAGAATAGCCAGAACAATCCTCAGCAAAAAAAAAAAAAAAAAAAAAAAAAGCAGGTGGTATCACATTACCAGACTTCAAATTTTACTACAAAGCTACAAGCATCAAAAGAGCTTGGTATTGGTATAGGAACAGGCATATAGACCAATGGAATAGAATTGAGACTCCAGAAGCAAAACCTCAATTTCTCAACCAACTCATCTTCGACAAAACCTCCCACCACCTACCACTGGGGAGAGGAGAACCTATTCAGTAAACGGTGCTGGGAAAACTGGCTCACCACATGCAGAAGATTGAAACAGGACCCCTATCTATCCCCATGCACAAAGGTTAACTCCAAATGAATCAGAGACCTAAATGTAAAACCTCAAACCATAAGAACCTTAGAAAATGAAGGACATACCCTCATGGAAATCGGAATTGGCATCCAATTCCTGAACAAATCCCGAAACCCACAGGTCATAAGAGAGAAGATAGACAAGTGGGACCTTATTAAACTGACAAGCTTCTGCAAAGCCAAAGAAACCATCCAGACAGCAGGGAGATAGCCTACAGACTGGGAAAAAATATTTGCCAACACCAGGTCTGACAAAGACTTAACTTCCTGGGTCTACAAGGAACTCAAAAGTTCTGAAAAGAAAAAAACAAACAACTCCATTATCAAATGGGCAAAAGATATGAACAGACACTTCACAAAGGAAGACATCCGAGCAGCCAACAGACACATGAAGAAATGTTCAACTCACTAATCATCAGGGAGATGCTAATCAAAACCACACTGAGATACCACCTAACTCCAGTCAGAATGGCAATTATCAACAACTCAAAAAATAACAGCTGCTGGAGAGGGTGTGGCGAAAAGGGAACACTCCTACACTGTTAGGAGTGTAAACTAGTGCAACCTCTGTGGAAAGCAGTGTGGCGATTCCTAAAAGCTCTAAATATCAACCTCCCATATGACCCCGCAATCCCGCTACTGGGAATATATCCTGAAGAACTCAAATCACTGTATAAAAAAGATACTGCACATGTATGTTTCTCGCAGTGTTGTTCACAATAGCAAGAACCTGGAAGCAACCATGCCGCCCATCAAAAGAGGACTGGATTAAAAAAAGTGGTACATATACACGATGGAATACTACACAGCCATAAAAAGGAACAAAATCATGAATTTTGCAGCAACCTGTATGGAACTAGAGTCTATAATACTGAGTGACCTCTCACAGAAACAAAGATCCGAGTATCACATGTTCTCACTCATATAATGGACCTTTAACATCCAATGTTATACTATAAGAAAATGACTGACTGTACTGGGAAGCTATGGAGGAGGGAGGGAGATGGATTAACAGTAGTAAATACCTGTCTGGGGACGGGGAAACGCCTCTTATCAACAGGGTGCCTGAATGAAACGTAATTGTATACCTAACCCTTAAATGTACCCCACAACATTATAATAAAAAATATTGATAAAAAAATCTAATTACAGTAATGAAGTTTACAGCTGAAATTTTAATCCAGCCCTTTAGAAATGTGCTTTTCCTGATTGTGCATTTTTCTCACAGCAGTTGGGTAAACATTTTAAACTGGAAATCTAAATTCCTTATATTGTTTTGATTACATTTAACTAAGCATGTGTTCTTTTTGGCAACAATCTTCTTTCTTTCTGTGAAGAGTGAAGCTCCTTTATTACGTAACTGTTACTTTGAAGAATTTTTAGCAGTTCTGTCTTAAGACTGGTGAACATATGGGAAACCAGATGACTAATAAAACCTGGCTTGGAAAGACTAAAAAAAAAAAAAAAAAAATAATGTCAAGACATCTTGGCAAAGATGGGGGCCTTGATTGCACACCTTTTTCACTCACTCAGAAACATCAGTAAGGCTACAATAAAGGTGAATTTTTAAAAGCACAAAACACAAGAACAGGAAAAATGATAGAGAGTCAGTAGCAACAAAATTAATTTTGGAAGCTGAAGAGCAGATCAGTAAGCGGTAACTGACTTAACACCTGAGAAAGCTAAATCTTAAGCCAGCAGTAGGAAAAGCCAAGACCCAGTGGAACTTACCCTGCAGAATCTTCAAAAGGCTCAGGAATCAGGAATTGGCAGCATTAGGTACCTCTGGAAAAGATGGTGATGGGGGATAGGAAGGTGATGGTAGCTGAGATGAGGAGGATTGGATGAAAGTTTAAGAAACAATGTCGTCCACAGATACTCTCCTCAGCTCCACACTTTTTGTTTATCCCAACAGACAAATAGTTTTATTCTCTGGAGAAGGTCAGAGAAGTGTCTCTGGACCGTGGCACACCAGACACAGTTGCAAGTAAGGGTGCTGTTCCAAAACAAGTGCAATCATGTAAATATGCTTTCTGAAGACTTGAAGTCTTTCCCCTACTCAGCTTGAAGAGTGCTAGTAAAAAGCCTTTTCCTTCCACACAGGAAATAGGATGTCTTCTCTTGAAAGTCTGACTGGTCCAAGAGGAATTAACTAGAGATACCAACATGAGGACTGCCAGCAATAAGCTCAACAAGATCAGCCTGCAATGAAACTTAGTTGGTAAGTCCCACCCACAAGCTTTGAGACCCTCCCCTTAAACATGAGGAGTAACCCAAAGATTAACACTCAAATGAAAAATGGCTAACATACAGGAAGGGATGGAAACCAAGTGGAGAAGGTAATTTGGAGGAGATTAGCAGGGAGAAAATGTAAGATATTCAAAGATTTAAGAGAGTAAATTATAAATCAGAAACATTATAGCACAAATTATAAATTACAAGAAAAAATTCATGATAAGACAAAACAATTTTTTAATTACCACTCTGTTTTTGGAAAGGGAAGTTAAAATTTATCCATGGAACAAGAAAAAATGTCCCTAGAAGTTAAGAATATGATGGCAAATATAAAAGCATTTGGGGAGTCAAAAGATGAAGGTGAGAAAATCTCTCCAAAATATAGGAAAAAGAACAAAAAAGGTAAGAAAATTAGAGAAGTAATTGAGAAGGTCTCACATCTGAATAACAGGATTTTCAGAAATATGACAACAGAGAAAAAGGAAAAAATAATTTTAAAATAAAACAAAAAACTTCAATGGAATTTCCCAAAATTGATGAGTATAACTTTTTAGATTCAAAGAATTAGTCAGCATGATGAAGGAAAATAAACTCAAACTAAATAATGCTATCATAAAATTTCAGAACAGGCCAGGCATGGTGCTCACACCTATAATCTTGGCACTTTGGGAGGCTGAGGTGAGAGGACTGCCTGAGCCCATGAGTTCAAGACCAGCCCAGACAACTTGGCGAAACCTCATCTCTACAATAAATCAAAAAATTAGCTGGGCAGGGTGGCGTATACCTATAGTTCCAATCACTTGGAAGGCTGGAGTGGAAGGATAACTTGAGTCCAGCAGGTAGAGGTTACAGTAGCCATGAGCATGCTACTGTACTCCAGCCTGGGTAACAGAGTGAGACTCAAAATGAAAAAAATATATATTCTTTTAATTAAAAGAAAGGAAAATGTGACCCATTCTCAAGAAAAAAACATAATCAACAAAGAACAATCACAAAAAGATGCAGATTTTATTTTATTTTATTTCTGAGTTGGAGTCTCACTCTGTCACCCAGTCTGGAGTACAGTGGCCACTCCCGGCCACTGTAGCCTTGACCTGCTGGGCTCCAGTGATCCTTCTGCTTCAGCCTTCCAAGTAGGTGGAACTAGAGGCATGCACTACCATGCCCGGCTAATTTTTGATTTAATGTAGAGATGAGGTCTCGCCAAGTTTCCCAGGCGGGTCTCGAACCTATGGGCTCAGGCAATCAACTCACCTCAGCCTCCCAAACTGCGGGATTACAGGCTGAGCCACCGAGCCCAGCTAAGATGCAGATTTTATAAGTAGCAAAGAAGGATTTTAGCAAAGCTATTATAATATACTTAGGACATAAGTAATATGCTCATAATAAATAAGATAGAAAATACTGGTACAGACAAATAAAATATAATAATGAAACAATTTTAGATTCTAGAACTAAAAAACTGAATACTTGAAATGAAAAATTCAATGGCTAGGTCTAACAGTAGAATATAGATGACAGAAAAGTCTTAAACTTGAAGATAATAGATCAACAGATATTATCTAATCTGAAAACCGAAGAATACAAAAACATTGAAAAAAATGAACACAACCTCAGGGACATGTGGGACAATATTAAAAGATTGAATATACTTATAATTGGAGTTCCAGAAGAAAGGAAGGACAGAATAGAAAGAACAATTATTTTAAGAAATGGCCAAAATGTGCCCAAACATAAAATTACACATGTAAGAAACTCAACAAAACCAAGCAAGAAATTGACACAGGAAACCACAATTAAGTGTATCACAAACAAGAATACAAAGAAAAATCTTTAAAGCACTAGAAAAATTATACTTTACATAGAGAGGAACAATAATTGGAATGACACTGAACAATTGTTAAAGGAGAAAAAAAGGCCAGAAGACAGTGAAGCACCTTCTTTAAAGTCCTGAAAGAAAAACTGCCAATCCAAAATTATATATCCAGTAACAAATATCATTCAAGAATAAAAGCAAAATAGAGACATTTTTAGAAAAAACTAGAGAAGAGAATTTTTTCACCAAAAGACCTGTACTATTAGAATACCAAAGGTTGTTCTAGAAACTGAAGAAAAATACTATCAGATAGAAATTTGATCATCAGAGAGAGAAGAGCATTGCAAATGGTAAACATATAGGTAAATATTAAGGTCAATATTTTCTTCCTAATGGTCCTTCAAATACATCTAGCTTTTTAAAGCCTAAATGTTAAAATTGTGCACAAGGACTTTTCACTTTTGTGAATATAATATATGCAATTACTATGGCATAAAGAATAGGGTAAGGGCATATGTTTATTAGATTTCTACATTTTAAGTGAAGTGGCACAGTATTTGCTCTAGGAAGACTAAAAAATTAAGGACATATATTAGGCTTCCTACAGCAACCACTTTAAAAAGTTGAGCATCAGTGTGTTCTGAAACAACTTTGATTAACAATATATACCTAATTAGAGTTCTCAATTAAGATATTTAAGATAATTGAGGGTCAGAAAAACATTTGACTACTTAATGGCAGAAAATTTTCCAAAATTGATGAAGGCATAGAGATTCAAATGGATCGGTGAATCACAAGCATGAGAAATATAAAGAAAATTATGCGAAGATACATCATAACCCAAGTGCTCAAAAACAGTGGTAAAATTTTAATAATAGCCAGGAAAAAAAGGAAGGGTAACAGCAGATTTCTTGTCAATATTAAAATGCAAAAAAGATAGCAGAGTAATATCCTTACAGTACTGAAAGAGAAAAAAATTTATATAGAATTCTAGTCAGCAAAAGTGTCTTTCAACAACAATGGTGAGATAAAGATGTCTTCAAAGATACAAATGTTATAAGAACCCACGGCCAGCAGACTTGTGCACATGTGCATACACACACACACACACACACACACACACACACACACACGTACACACACACATAAATTAAAGGAAGTTCTTCAGGCAGAAGGAACATGCTACCTGATGGAACTATGAAGCTAGAGTTTGCCAACTATGAAGGTCTGCTAGCATGTTTTTTTATAAATAGGGTTTTATTGTAACATAGCCACAAATAATTGTTTACATTTGCTCTATATCTGCTCTTGCTCCACAATGGCAGAGTTGAGTAGATGCGACAAACACTGTATGGCCCACAAAGCCTAAAATAGTTACTGTTTGACCCTGTACAGAAAATGATTGCTAACCCCTGTGATCTATCCCCAAAATAATGAAAAGTACCAGAAATGGTAACTACAATGGTAGTTAAGATTTATTTTATTATTATTTCAATCTTCTCAAAATATAAGCATAGATGCATTATTTGTAATAGTCAAAGCTGACAATCCAAATTGTCCATCAATGAATAAATGGAGAGACAATTGTGGAATGTACAATATACTCAACAATACAATGAAATGAATGGTTTCTACATGCAACATTAGGATGAATCTTAAAATAAGTACACTGAGTGAAAGAAAGAAAAATAATATATACAATTTATGTAAAATTCTAAAAAATAAAAACTTTAATGACAAAAAAGCAGATCAATAGTTAGGTGAGGAGAGATGTGAAGAAGAGATCAAAAGGGGGCGTGGCCAGGTGCAGTGGCTCAAGCTGGTAGTCCCAGCACTTTGGGAGGCCATAGCAAGAATGCCTGAGCTCAGGAGTTCAAGACCAGCCTGGGCAACTTGGTGAAACCTGATCTCTACATTAAATCAAAAAATAAGTCAGGTGTGATAGCATGCACTTGTAGTTCCAGCTCCTTGGAAGGTCAAGGCAGAAGGATCACCTGAACCCAGCAGTTGTGGCTGTGGTGGCTGTGAGTGTGCCACTGCACTCCAGCCTGGGTGACAGAGTGAAACTCCAACCAAAAAAAGAAAACAAGAAAAGAAAAGAAAAAAGAGGGCACAGGAAAACTTGTAGAGGTGATAAATATATTTTTTTTGATAGTGGTTATGAGTTATACATAGGCCAAAACTTAGGCGGGGCATAGTGGCTCATGCTTATTAGAATCCCAGCACTTTGGGATGCCAAGGCAAAAGAATAGCCTGAGCCCAGGAGGTCAAGAACAGCCTGGGCAACATAGTAAGACCTCGACTCTACAATAAATTGAAGACAGGTGTGGTGGCACAAGACAATAGTTCCAGCTACGTGGAAGATTGAAGTGGAAGGATCACCTGAGCCCAGCAGATTGAGAGTGTTGTAGCCATGATTGTGCCACTTCACTCCAGCCTGGGCAACAGAGTGAGACTCACACTCAAAAACCAAAAATCTATAAATACGACTGAATATCTGGGTATTCTACAACACATTTCTGGAAAAAGCCATGGTCATAGAAGAAATTACAAGGAAAACTAGAAACATCTTCAAAAACTGAATGACTGAAAAAAACCACAACATAACAAATTGTGCTTGTAGGTAATTTTTATAACTTTAAATGTTTATATGAGAAAAGATTTGAAATCTTTGAGATAAATCTTTCACTTTAAGAAGGTACAAAAAGAAGAGAAAAGTAAGTCCAAGTAGAAAGAAATACAAAAGAGTAGAAACCAATAAAAATCAGAACAAATAAGCAACAGAGAAAATTAACAAGGCCAAAGCAGTTCTTTGAAAAGATTTTTTTTTCAAGTTAAATAAGTTCTGGGTATACTCATCAAGAAAATGAAACACAAATGAACAGTAACAGGAATCACAGTAGGGGTGAGAATCAATACAGGGTTTATAGGTATTAAAAGGATAAAAAGTAAATATTGACCAAACCAAAACTCACACAAGATGAAAAATATAATATTATTTGCCTCATATCTGTAAAAGAAATTCAATTTATTATCAAAAACAACTATAAACTCTAGACTCAAATGGTTTCACTGCTGAGTTATTGTAAACACTTAAAAAATAAATGATATCAGTTATACACAAACTCTCAGAAAACAGAAAAAATAGAACACTCTCAGAAAATAGAAGGGAACAATTTATAATTCCAGCATAACCCTAACATCAAAATCTGACAAAGAAAATTATAGACCAATATCCTTCATAAATATAGTTACAAAACTGCTTCATAAAATAGTAAATGAAATGCGGTAGTTTATACAAAGGATAATACAGTTGACTCCAGAAGAGTACAGATTTGAACTGTTGTGGGACCTATAAGAGCAGATTTCTTTCAATAAACACATTGAAAAATATTTGGAGATTTTGGCAATTTGGAAAACTTGTAGATGAACCACTACCTTAGAAATAAAGAAAAAATTAAGAAAAAGTTAGTTGTATGTCATGAATGCATAAAATATATGTAGATGCTACTCTATGTGTTATTAAACTGTTTATGTTATTGGTAAGGCTTCTCGTCAACAATTATTCGTTAAGTGTTTGGGGAGTAAAAAGTTATATGTGGTTTTTTTTACTGTGTCAGGGGCTGGCACTGCTAATCCTCACATTATTCAAGGTCAACTGAACTTTATAAACTTAAGTGGTGTTTATACCAATAATGCAAGGTTGGTTATATATTCAAAAATTAAAGAACCACACCACATTAACAGAATAAAGAAGAAGCCCCATATAGTCATTTCAATAAAGGCAGAAAAAGTATTTGAAAAAATTGAATACTATTTCACAACAAAATAGGAATAGAGGAGAATATGTCCTCAATCCAATAAAAGAAATTTCATGAGAAACCTAAAACTGGAACAGACACAGTGGCTCATGCCTATGATCCCAGCACTTTGGAAGGCCAAGGTGGAAGGATTGCTTGAAACTACAAATTCGAGACCAGCCTGGACAACATAGTGAGATTCTGCCTCTATTAAAAAAAAAAAATATATGTATGCAGTTCGCTTACAGTGAAGACCGCTGCCTCAGTCCTCTCCATGATCTCACTGTTTTCTTTCTGCTCATTCTCACTGGTTGAACCCAACAGAAATAAAGAATGCAAAAGATATCTTTGATGCAGTCCATTATGATTCAGCCTCCTGGGCCACAAAACAACAAGCAGAAGTGGGGATTAACCAGAAAGTATCTAGAGAGAAGTGAATTTTCTTAATTTTATTTAAAAAATCAAAAATTTTAACAAATATTATACTTGTTAAGGCTGTTAGGGAGATTCAGAGTTTTCCTGTCTTAAATGTTACAGACTTTAAGAATCTGAAGACTGCGAAATTCATGATTTTGTTCTTTTTCATGGCTGCGTAGTATTCCATCGTGTCGCAGCAACCTGGATGGAACTAGAGTCTATAATACTGAGTGACCTCTCACAGAAACAAAGATCAGAATATCACATGTTCTCACTCATATAATGGACCTTGAACATCCAATGTAATACTATAAGAAAATGACTGATGGTACTGGGAAATTATGGGGGGGGAGGATGGGATTAACAGTAGCTAATATCTATCTGGGACTGGGAAAACACCTCTTATCAATAGGGTGCCTGAATGAAACGTAATTGTACACCTAACCCTTAACTGCACCCCACAAAACGATAATAAAAAATACTGATTATAAAAAAAAAGAATCTGAAGACTATGAAATTATATTATTCTATATTTGTAAACAAATTTATAAAATTTAAAGGTTATATCTTATGTATGTCAATATAAAGGCAGGAGATCCCTGAGAGCACATTACTTGTCAGATATATGTTTCAAACATAAAGCTCTTAAGTTAAAAAATACACAGTAATAATGAATTTAAATTTCATTACATATGTTGGCTACTTACATAAAAAAAAGATGGACATAAATCCCAGTTTTTTAAGGTAGATCTTTAATAGTATTATTTAAAATGTCACCCAAACAATGTTATCACCCATGACAAGAACTGATTCTATTACTCAACACATTTATTATGTGCCTTGAATGTGTACAGATATCATAATTTAATGTTATTTCAATAACTCCCTAATTAGAACTTCAAATAGTCCCCAACCTGCAGTATCCAAGCACTCTCATACAGGGAATATGAGAATACACATAAATTAATCAGCAAAAAGTTAAATAAAACCAGCCCTTGACATTAATTTTTCTACCACCACTATAAGGAATGATCTCCCAAAGAATTAGGAAAACTGCAGATAACTCTGTGTGGACGCGAATAGTGTCTGGCTGCTCAAGAATCTGCTGGGATCCAGAATTTATCAGGGTGCCTATTCTGACCCTGTTATAGCCTTTTTTTTTGCCTCGAAAGCATAAATAAATATGCATGTATTTATAAATTACATATCTACTATTTTATTAATAGAGTACACACATCACAAACTCTATTCAAATAGAGTTACAAAAAGAATAAAACTTAAAAATATAAATAAAATCTTGAATTTATTCTTGAACTCCCTGGAATGTGTATACCCTACACTGATCACCACAGCTTTAGAAGACTTACAAAATTAAACAAAGGAGTACCTTTGTATATATAGTATACCCACAAAATAGTATGGATACACTATGACACATAATTTGAATTACTGGCTACTGTCCCAGAGTGATAACTAATAACATCCTTTCTTATCTCAAATATTTCTTGGATTAAATTATAGGTTTTATGGACATCCTAATTTAAAAAAAAACAAAAACCCTTACAAAGTATCTGCATCCTGAATTGAAATTTTTACCCTCTGGAAAAAGTATAAAAAACTTTCCACTTCAGGCAGAATTAGGTAGTCAAGTGTGTTTTGGCAGGCACAGTGTTTGTAAAACAAAAAATTCCAGTGTCTCTAAAGATTCTTTAATCCTTCACCATAGGCCACTCTCTCTGTGATCTAACAATTTCCTTCTCAAACATTTGTTACCTATATGACTCTGGGAAAAATTTTAGATTTCAATACCTGCCTGAAGTTCCCAAAGCAAAATTACCATTAAATGCTCAAAGGAGTAGGCATGCAGTTCCTAAAATATAACTTAGAACTCTGTCAAATTTCCTAGAGCTTAAAATGTGGCTAATGACAGCAGCTGGCAATCACTATAAATCCCTAAATTTTGAAAAACTCATTATAGGAAATATGCCAAATGTTTGCATGCCCCTTGGATTCCCCAGATGCCTCGGAACTTCTAACAAACCCAACAGCATCAGGTCCCAGGTCTGGGTTTGCCCAGCACAGTCCCGATTAACATCTGTGAGCCCAGCATTATACTACATGGTCACCTTAAACAGGTGATTTGTTTAACACAGAGCTGCAATTAACAATTTGTACTTCTCCAACACAGTAAATGGCAGTATCAAAAACATTTCTCATTATTACCTTTCTGCACAGCTGACGGAAGTTTTTGAAGTTTCCAGATTGACCAAGTGTCAATTTTCATGTTAATCATTTTCTTTCGTGACCTTTGTTCTTTTAAAGCTTCTTCAGCATCTGCCTGGTCAGTTCCTAGATTTTTAATGAGATGAATGGCCTCTGACAACAATGTTTCCATTTCCTGCTTTAACTCTGGACACTGTGCATCTTAAAGAGAAATATGTATTCACATTTGTTAATAAATCAGCTTCTAGGCCAATGGATAGGAACATGTCTTAGTTGTATTATCATTCTTTTAGATACACTTAATTTAAAAAGGTAGAAAAATAAATTTGCATTTTAAAGACAGTTTCATTATAATACAATTGAAACACTGATCATAACCTTTGAAGACATTTTAATAAACATTTTAAAATTAATTAAAATAGCTAAATCTCAACCGGTACTGTTAATAATATCATTTTATCTGAAGGAAAACAAATATCCTATTCACAAGTCATACTATAGAGCTTTATTTCAAAACTATGCTTGTGTTTCCTCCTATTCTATAACAAAAAAAAAATATGATTACATCTGATAAAACCGAAAATCCACAGATAGTCCCTAGAAACAAGCACTTTACATTCTTCAGTCTTATCAGATAAGAACTTCTTTATTTATCCTTGCCAGGAATTCAGTGGAATTTCCAAGTTCTACTTATTCCGTTCCAATACAAATTAACCCCTTTAATGAGAGATATTTGTGGTTCCTGGAATGATATGGCTTAATGTTAACAAACATATTACTATGGGTAAATGAAATCTTTGAAGAACAAAATATTCTTTCAAAAGTTCTGAGTATATTAGTTATACTGAACTAAAGATTTTTAGCTAATTTTTGTGGTTTGGCAAAGAGGTGTTTAATAAAATCAAGTATATGGTTCAAATACATTAATGTTAACACAAATTTAATAGCAGTATATAAAACATAGTATATTTTATAAATAATGACAAGAATATTAATTACAACTTAAATATATATCAGGGCTGCAATGTCCAGTATGGTAGCCATGGTCCACATGTAACTATTTTCACTTATGTGTAAGTAAATTAAAGTTAAACTTAAAAATTAAGTTCCTCAGTCTCACTAGCCACATTTCAAGTGTTCAACTTATGTATGTAGCTAGAAACTACTCTGTTCAATGGTACAGAAACAGAACACTGATTATCACAGTAAGTTCTACTGGACAACACTTAAACTATTGTTAGTAGTATCTTGAGAGGAAGACAGTCATCGTTACATTCTCAACACCTAGACCAGTATTTGGTATATAATATTTATTAAGAAATATTGGTTGAATGAATGTTGAATAAAAAAACAGAGGGCTCTTTTACCTATTAAACACTCATAAGAATTCTAAAACTCTTAAACACGATTGTTGTGACAATTAGAAATATACTAAATGAAAAGTCAATGAGCTTTTAAGTATAATTACATTTATCTAAGTCTGAGGAATAACTTTACCTCTCTCTTCTGGTTTGACCTCTTTCTCTGGTGTAGCAACACTGCAATCTTCTTTCAGGTCTTTTGTGGAAGAAGTTCTCCTCCTATATTATGGGAAAGAAACAATAAAGAAGGGCTGTGCATAAAGTTAGTAAGAAAAATTTTAGGTGATTCTCTTCCATTGAATGTTAAATACTTATGGTGAAAAATATATATGGTAATCCTATTAGATAGAAGATTAATATAGCAAAATTCTAATAGGTAATAGGTTCTAATTTAGCTGTAAGTTAATAAAACTTAAAATTAGTTACAAATGACCTGAAACTTCTTGAAAGGATATCAAAGTTGTAATAGTTTTTACAGAAATTGGTCTTTCCTAGAAAATGTTTCTATAAGAAAAAGGGCATTTATTGAGAATAATTTGGATGAGCTATTTCTCTAATTTCAGTTTAGCAGTGTCTTTAAATTACAAGGAATAAAATACCATTACAGATTTAAAGTTAATAAGTTTCTAGAAAAATACATAAATTAAAATGTTATTTCCTTTCTAAATTCTCTTTCTGGCTAAAGCTTTTTATATTGAATAACAAAAAATTTCTCATTAGTATTTATTTGGTCAATTCTAGAATTCCAAATCAGCTTTTGCTATATTATTTTAGTATTTTCTTCATATTAAAGTTATTTAAAAAAACAGTTAACAGCAAAGCAAGGAGTTTCCATGTGAATTTTTCATTAAATTACTAATTTTTTTCTTATTAAAGAGGTATTACAAATTAATTTAAGAAAGCTATATACATATAAAATCATAAAAAATAAAACAATATATAGCCACTTACTCTCTTTAGATATTACATAGAATATAAGTTTAGTGATTTAGTTCAATTTTTATAAAATTGCAATCACAAAATTTTACATCCTGCTTTACTTACATGGTATTGCTTCCAGTGTATTTTACCACCATATAATATTTCTAATGGTTGCATGTTTTTGGTCTTCTTGTTGTTCCATAGTTTATTTAGAAAAGCATGTTTATTTCAAGGTCAGGGAAACTACTCAGTATATTTTCTTTTTTTAGTTTCAATTTTTATTTTAAAACGTTTTTTTTGAAAAGTGTGATGTATTTTTTTGTTTGCTTGCTTTAAAATATTGAAAAATAATTGCCTCCGCCTAATTAAAAAATAACGTTTTCCTGATGGCTTTTTAATGGCAATTACATGACCTAGTATGTTACAATACATAATTAGGTGTGTTTTTGTTATTGTCTTCTAAAGTTCAGTTGATTCTTAGACTAGCAAAATTTTATGTTAATTCCTCTGTTTTTTTAAATTGAGACAAAAGTCATATAATACGAAATTAACCATTTGAAAATGCAGACATTAGTGGCATTTAGTACATTCAGAGTATTGTACAGCCACCATGTCATTTAGTTCCAACACATTCCATCACACCCCAAAAACACTCCCTGCTTATTAAGCAGTTTCTCTCATTTCACCAACCCAGTAGTTCCTAGCAAAGACTAATGTCTATGGATATACCTATTATGGATATTTAAAATGAAATTATATAATAAGTGGCTATTTATGTCTGACTTCTTTAACTTAGTATAATAGTTTTGATAGTTATCCATGTTGTAATATGCAGAAGAATTTCATTCTTCTTACGGTAGAATATTCCATAATGTAAATAAAACACACTTTATTTATTAATCCACTGATGAATTTGGAAGTTGTTTCCACCTTTTGGCTATATATATATATATACATGGCATTTTAACTTGTTCTTCCACTTGTTCTAAACTTATTCTACCTAATGATTCTTCTCAAACTTTATCATATAAGCTTGCTTCCTAAATTTTCCATCTTGGTAGTGATAACCTTGTGGTCTGTCAGCTTAGTTTGGCCCTTTACCTTCTCAAGCTTTTTCCAACTCTTCTATGTCCAGAGACGGAAAAGTTTCATCTGTGTACATTTTTCTAATTTATGAAGATTTTCTATCACCCACGTTGTCGGAATACAAAGATTTTCTTTTGTTGAAAGTACTATAAGACAATTGCATAGTTATCCAACATACTAGTGATAGATTGAATTTTGAAAAACATATACTCACATACTAGAATCTGAATTTTCTCCTAGTCCACTAGCTTTCCTTAAGTTACAAGCGCTACAAGTAAAAATTCCCTTCATCTACGATTATTTTAAGTCTCTTTTCAAGGTCTATTTCTGTAAACACTGAGTGTTGTAACCTAGAGCCATAGCTGGAAGAGGCAATACTTATTAGAGAAGACCTGGTTTGGCCAGCGGTGGCTCACACCTGTCATGTCAACACGTAGGGAGGCCAGGGCGAGAGGAATGCTTGCGCCCAGGAGTTCGTGCCAGCCTGGGCTATGCAGCGAGACCCTGGGGGCAAGGGGAGCGGGGGGAGAGGGAGAGAGAGGGAAATAGAGGAGGGAGGGAGAGAAGGGAGGGGGGAGAGATGGGGATCCTCCAAGATGACAAGAGAAAGATGTCACTTACCAGCCGCACGGGACCCAAATGTATCACCACTCACTTGACCCGTCTCTTCTCTTCTTCTCCCTGGCCCTGAACTGCTTCCTGGTCTTCACCCAGAGGACAGTCAGCCGGAGACTAAAACGGAGGGAAGACGTCAGCCGCACGCGAAACCCGCGTCCTCCGTGTCCAAGGCGGCCGCCGACCTCGCTGGGCGCCACTGCCAACGCGGCGAGACCTGCCGAGTTCCGCCTCCTTCCAAGACGCCAACAGGCCCTTCTTTTTTCCCTCCGGGGCAGAGGTCGCAGGGCGAGGAGCCCAGCAGCCCGAGGAGCGTGCGGGACGCTGGAAAACCAGCCCGGGGCCTCCACGGCTCCCAGCCCGGGCGAAGCCGGGGACTCTTCGTGACGGAAAGTTCCGCCGGGCTCGCACTCCCAGCCGGCCGTCAAGCGGACGAGGAGACGCGCGCCCGGCGACGCTGCGACCCCGCACCTCGGAAGCCGCGGCCCGGACGTTTTTCCCCCGCGGCACCGAGAAGCCGCCGCGCCACGTCTGTCCCACCGAGGGGCGCTGTGCGCGCGGCCGCGCTGCCCGAGGCGCCTGCGCACGTTCCCACGCACGTTCCTGCGGACGGCGGCCGCCAGGGATGCTGAACCCGCGGAGGGCAAGCATGGAGGTACCCGGAGGGCCGGCGCCTTTTCCCTCTCACGCCCCCGCAAAAATGTCCGGCTGCGAGGTAAGCGCCGGTCAGTGCTTCTGGCGAGGGGAGGCACCGTGGGAGCCGCGGGCGCGACTGGCCTGGCGTCGCGGATTTGGTTCCGGGCCGAGAACAGGCTTCGGGTCGAGTCTGAGTTGCCGGTGGCTGCTGGCGAAGCGTCTCCGTTTAGGGGTGGAGAGCGCCGGCTCAGTACCGGACCAGCCCAGCCCTCCTTCCCCAGCCTCGGAGGCGCCGTGGAGGGGAGAGCGTCGCCCCTGCCCTCCGGCTTTGCTGGAGGAAGCGCCCCCCGGGAAAGGTCAGAGACGAGTTTCCCTTTCTGGACCTGGGAACACCCCGCGTTCCAGTTACACTTACCCCCCCCCCGCCCCCATACACACAGGCGTCAACCCTCAGGTCCGGAAGGGCTCGACCTGCCCTGTGAGCGTCCCGGATTTATGGAAGAAGGCTCCCAGCTGGGAGGGGGCGTGTGTGGTCGAAGGTCCTTCGAGCCCTTGGAGGGAGACGTGGGTTTGGGGAACCGGCGAGAGTCCCAATCCTGATCGTGTCACCAGCTCATGGTTTGACCTTTAGCCGCTCGTCATCTCTGGATGTAGTTTCTCATTTGTAGAATGAAGGGACTGATCTCCGTGAGCCCTAAGAGTCTTTTCGATTTAAAAAAGTCGTGATTCAGCCCAGTCGATGTTTTGGTCTGCGAGCGGGCACTGCTGGAAGTGGCCTCTGGCCGGGAGGCAGTTATAGACCTGAGTTCTGTGCATTTGGCAGGGCTCCAGGACGCGCTTTTGGACAAATCTTTCCTTTGGGAACAGCCGAGTTAAGAGGTAGCAAGGTACTAATATTATTTATAAATGGGCAGAAACCATGTTGTTGGTTTCCGAATAAATGTTTTTCAAGAATATCAAAATGATACAAGGTATTTAGAATTTCTTTATATGATGCTTTTTAAAAATCTCTGATTGAGTTATATTCTGCAGACCTAAATGTCTTTTTTCAGTACCTTTTCAGATTTTCTGCATACTGAATTTGTATTTCTTAAAGTTGTCTATGAAACTGTCAACTGAAGAATCATGAGTTTTATAAATTTGGAAAGAAAAGCTTTGTTTCTCATGAAGGGTTGCTGCCTGCAGGGTGGTCATTCTGACAGGCTGAAAAGAGTGACCTCCAGAAAGATGTCAACAACAGATACTTTGAGGGTAGGCAGGAGAAAAAAAAGAGGTAGCAAGGTATGTCACAAAGTATGTCATACACCAACCTCCTGATAGCGTGTGGAATTCTCCTTCTGAATCTTTGAAAACTGGGAACAGATGCATTTGGTAGGTGTGATCCAGCACCACTGATAGGAAAATTTGGAGAATAAATCATTTGAATAAAACTGAAAGGGATAAGTTGTTTGAAATAGAACACACCTAAAGTGTTAGGGTGATATCTAGATTTTGGTCAGTAATCTACAATCTTGGCCTGCTTTGTTCCTCGCAACTCTCTGAGGTAGTTGATATTGTCCCTGCATTACAATCCAAGAGACTGAGGCTTAGAGCCTGGCATGGGGCCTTAGATGCAGTAGGGGAGGCTCATCAAAGGTATTTGATGGTTAATCAGAAATAATCTGAGTTGCCTATGTGTACACGGCTAGTGAGAGTGGAGACAGAACTTGAACTTACATGACAGCTTTTCCAGAGTTCATGTAATTGTGGTTGAAAACCTAGCCTTCTGTTTTATCCCTAAAGATAGGCCTATTGGAAACAGAACGAGAGAGGGATGGAAAATAAAGACAAAACTTTAAAAGGGAATAATAACAAGTTGAAAAGATGACAGCAATACAATGGGAAACATAAGGATTTTACTGAAAAGGAGACATGAAACTCAATCATGATAATGAGATGAAGGTCATTTTTTAGTTGTCATCACTCTTCCAACCAGTGATGCAAGGGAAGTCGCAGGCCTAATCTCTTGGTTATGTGATTAAATGCTATTGCTAGATTCTTGATAAAATAGAGAAGTGCAATACTTGTCTGGGGGCAGAGAGGAATTAAGTGAAGTCAGGAATAGAAGACAGAAATCAGAAGAAAGAAGAAAATTAACTTTCCAATCTCAGGGAATCTAGGCAGTAGAAAAAATGTCATCCTTATAGAAAGTCATAGTTAAGCTGTTCCGTTTATAAGAAGGAAGATGAACACTTTTTAGAACCTTTTTAAATGAGGATGTGATTTTCATGAATAGCTAATGTCTTTTTTCTGTTTTAGTCTTTGGAAGATTGTCCTCTGGATGAAAATGAAGATGCATTTCAGGGCCTGGGAGAAGAACGTGAAGAGACTGATCAAGTCCATGATGGTCCGTTTGAGTCAGGTGCAGCTGGTAAGTGACATCTTTCTCTTATAGTATCATCTTAGCAGGATGTTTGTCTCAAAAATTAACTAAAAGCATGTCATCTTGTCCTCTTGCTCTTTTGAGAAGTGTTTTGTCTTACTAGGAGTAACCTTGTGACTAATTGGCAAACTATTCCTCCATTCTTCATCTCAATCTGAGTAGTTCATTCTTCACTGGAAGCATCTACTCTGCTCCTCCAGGCCTCTTTTTGCTTCATCTATAAAACCAGGCATTCTCTAAGCCCAGTCTCTTCCAGCTGTATGAGCTATGGCTCTAGGCTACCACTATGAGAAATCCAGATGTTTAGAGAATTCGAAATTTAAAAGATATTTTCAATCATCTTAGATGAAGGGAATTTCTATTTGTAGCACACTTAACCCAAAGGGAATCTAGTGAGCTAGTAGAAAATGTAGATTCTAGTATATGAATATGTGTTTTTTTAAACATTCAGTATGACATTAGTATGCAGTTGTTTTATAGTATCTTTAACAAAATAAAAGCTTTTTATCCCAAGAATGTTGGTGATAGAAAGTCTTCATACATTAAAAAAAAAAGGTACACCTATGAAGTGTTTCCACCCAAATACAGATAAATAATTTTAAAATCGAAAATGTTTAAAAAGTTAAAGAGCCATACTAAGCTGATAGTCCACAGGGTTATCAATACTGAGATGGGGAATTTAGAAAGAAAACTTATATTATAATGTTTGAGAACAAAATTTTTTAGAGCAAGTTTAGAACAAGTGGATTAATAAGTTAAAATCTAAAACCATATTTTAAAAATATAAGTTAACATCGATACAGATATTTTTGCTTAAACTGTTGCTGTTAGCAAGCAGCAGTAACAGTATTTATGTTGGGATATGTAAATATGTGTGATTTCTCTGGACTCATAGCACTTCTGTCTGTGCAGCAAATATTCAAAGTTATGTAATAAAGGAAGAAGAAATGTACCAGTATTGGGTAATCTCAAGATGTTGAGCAACGTAACAATGTTGATTCTTCCAAACCATGAGTATGGAATATTTTTCATTTGTTTGTGTCATCTTGACTTCTTTGAGCTGTGCTTTGTAGTTTTCATTGCAAAGGTCTTTCACATCTCTGTTTAGGAAGATGCCGAGGTATTTCATTTTTTTGGTGGCTATTATGAATGGGATTGCACTTTTTATTTGGTTCTCTGTTTGTTGCTGGTATATAAGAATTTGACTGTCTTTTACATGTTTATTTTATACCCTGATACTTTCCCAAAGGCCTTTATCAGTGCCAGGAGGTTTCTGATAGATTGTGTTGGATTTTCAAGGTGTAGAATCATATTGTCATCAAGTAGGGATAATGTGACTTCTTTTCCTATTTGGTTACCCTTGGTTTCCTTCTCTTTTCTGATTGCCCTAGCTAGGACTTCCAACACTATGTTGAACAGGAGGGGTGAGAGTGGGCAGCCTTGTCCTGTTCTGGTTTTCAGGGGAACTGCTTCCAGTTTCCATCTGTTTAGCAATATGTTGGCTATGGGTTTATCATAGCCAACATAGAAGGCTCTTACTATTTTGAAGTATGCCTCCTGTATGGCTAGGCATTCAAGGGTTTTTATCAACAAGGGATACTGGATTTTATTGAAAGCTTGTTCTGCATCTAATGATATAATTATTTGGTCTTTGTGTTTATATCTGTTGATGCACTGAATTTCATTTATGGTCTTGTGGATGTTGAAGTAAGCCTGCATCCCGGGGATGAAGCCTGTTTGGTCATGGTGGATGTTTTGTGAGATGTGTTGTTGGTTCCAATTTGCTAGAACCTTGCTGAGTATTTCGGCATCTATGTTCATCAGGAATAATGGCCTGTAGTTGTCTTTTTTAGTTGGATCTTTACCCGGTTTGGGTGTCAGTGTGATGTTAGCTTCAACAATGATTTGGAGAACGTTCTGTCTTTCTTAATTGCCTGGAATAGTTTCAATTGGTTAGTATTAGCTCCTCCTTGTATGTTTTATAGAATTCTCTGGGAAATTCATCTGGTATGGGGCTTCTTTTTTAAATTTTTTTATTTTTTGTAGGCAGTTTTCTTATAATAGAGTCAATTTCCTGGCTTGTAATAGGTCTATTTAGGGTGTCAGTTTCTTCTTGTTTCAACTTTGGGAGGATGTGTAATGTCAGAAAATCCTCCATTTCATTTAGGTTATTGAGTTTGTTTCCATTCCAGTGTGCATAGTAATCTCTGATAATCACTTGGGTTTCTTTGGGGTCATTTTTGACTTGATATTTTGTGTTTCTGATTGTTTTTATTTGGGCTTTTCCTCTCTTTTTCTTGGGCATTCTGGCTAGGGGATTCATCAATCTTGTTCATCCTTTCAAAGAACCAGCTTTGTGTTTTGTCAATTTTTTTCTATGATGTATTTGTCTTCTGTGTCCTTTATTTGGGCTTTTATTTTGATAATCTGTATTCTTCTGCTAAAGTTTGGGTTTTGGTGGTCTTTCCTTTCCAACTCCCTTAGGGTGATTTGTTAGGCTGTTAACTTGTGATCTTTCCATTTTCTTGATGTGTGTTCATAGAGAGATAAATTCCCCTTTAAGAACAGCTTTCATGGCATCCCAGAGGTTTTGATAAGATGTTTCTTCATTTCATTTGTTTCCAGGAATCTTTTAATTTCTGTTTTGATTGCTGTGTTGGCCCAGGAGTCATTCAGCATTATGCTGTACAGTGTCCATGTCTTTGTGGGTTTGGGGAGAATTTTGTTGGCATTAATATTTATTTTTATTCCACCGTGGTCTTAGAAGTTGCATGGCAGTATGTTGATCTTATGAAACTTATGTTTGATTTATGACTGAGGATGTGAATGATCTGGAGTACATTCCATGTGGTGATGAGTAGAATGTATATTCTGTGGTGGTTGGGTGGAGTATTCTGTAGCAATCTATTAAGTGTGTTTGGTCAAGCACCAAGTTGAGGTTCTGGATCTCTGTAGATTTTTTCCTCAATTTATCTCGGGCTATTAGTGGGGCATTTAAGTCCCCAGCTATGATAGTGTTAGAGTCAGTATCTTTTTTTAGTTTGTGTAGTAGTTGCTTTATAAATCCTGATGCTCCTGGGTTGGGTTCATATGTGTTTAGGATGGATATTTCTTGTTGATGGATTGAGCCTTTTATCATTATGTAGTGTCTTTCCATTTCTTCTAAATTTTTTGATAACTTAAAGTTTATTTTGTCTGATATTAACATCATGACTGTTGCCTTCTTTTGTAATCTGTTCCCCTGGAAATTCTTTTTCCATCTTCTAACTTTCAAGTTTGTGTGCATCTGTTGTGGTGAGATGAGTTTTCTGGATGCAGCACATTATTTGGTCATGCATTTTAAATCTAGTTTGCCATTCTATGTCTTTCAGTAGTGAATTTAGTCCATTCATGTTCAGGCTGATTATTGAAATGTGAGTGTTTATCACCATCATGAGGTGCTTATAAGGTTTTTTTCTTTGTTTTCTTTTAACTTTTGGGTTGATGTATGTGTGTATTTTCAAATTTGCAGTCATGACGAGTTAGTTCTTCTGTTGTCTTGGGAGGTTCATGGTTGCTCATTTCATTCTTTCTTCTGTGCTTAATACCTTCTGTACTTTAAACTTTATTATAAGGCTACAATAATCAAAACAACCTGGTATTGGTAAAGAACAGGCATATAGACCAATGGAAATTCTGGAAGCAAAACCTAAATTTTTCAACCAACTAATCTTTGACAAAGCCTCCAGCAGCAATCACTGGGGAGAG
Source organism: Cephalopachus bancanus (assembly GCA_027257055.1). Lineage (NCBI taxonomy): Eukaryota > Metazoa > Chordata > Mammalia > Primates > Tarsiidae > Cephalopachus > Cephalopachus bancanus. The sequence goes on along the minus strand of JAPVLO010001253.1, from coordinate 189,920 downwards.
AAGAACCTAGTCAGTAAATGATGCTGGGAAAACTAGCTATGTGCAAAAAAAAAAAAAAAAAAATGAAATAAGACCCCTACCTCACCATACACACTAAATCAACTCCAAATGGATCAAAGGCCTAAACGTAAAACCTCAAATGTTAAGAATTGTAGAAAATGTAGGAGACACCCTTATGGAAATTGGATATGCAACCAATTCCTGATCAAAACTTCAAAAGCTCATTCCATAAGAGATAAGACTGACAAGTAGGAGCTTATCAAACTGAAAAGCTTCTGCAAAGCAAGAGAAACTGTCAAGAATTGGGGAGACAGCCCACAGAATGGGAAAAAATATTTGCTAAGTGCATGTCTGACAAAGGCCTAACATCCAGGATTGACAAAGAACTCAAATGTGCTGAAAGGAAAAAAAGCAAACAGCCCCCCTAAAAAGTGGACAAAAGATATGAATAGACACTTCTCAAAAGAAGACATACAAGCAACCAACAGATACATGAAAAAATGTTCAGTCTCACTAATCAACTAATGCAAATCAAAACCACACCGAGATACCTCCTAACCCCAGTAAGAATGGTCATCATTAATAAAACAAAAAACAACAGATGCTGGCCAGGATGCAGAGAAAAGGAAACACTTCTACACTGTTGATGGGAGTGCAAACTAGTTCAGCCCCTACGAAAAACAGTGTGATGATTCCAAGAAGAACTAGAAATTGATCTAACATATGACCCAGCAATCTCCCTTCTCAGAACATGCCCAAAGGAACTGAAATCACTCTGCAAAAAAGATTTCTCGCACACACATGTTTATTGCAGCACTATTTACATTTATTTTTATTTTTATTTTTATTTTTTTGAGTTGGAGTCTCACTCTGTCACCCAGACTGGAGTGCGGTGGCCGCTCCCGGCCACCGCAGCCTCAACCTGCTGGGCTCCGGCGATCCTTCCGCCTCAGCCTTCCAAGTAGCCACAATTACAGGCATGCACTACCATGCCCGGCTAATTTTTTGATTTATTGTAGAGATGAGGTCTCGCCTGCCCAGGCGTGTCTCGAACCCACGGGCTCAGGCAATCCACTCACCTCAGCCTCCCAAAGGCGCGGGATTACAGGCTGAGCCACCAAGCCCGGCTGGCAGCACTATTTACAACAGCAAAAGCCTAAATCATCCTTGCTGCCTATTGAAACTGGACTAGATGAAAAAAATGTGGTACATATACACAATGGAATATTATACAACTGTAAAGAAGAACAAAATCATGCACTTTGTAAAACCTTAGATGGATTTAGAGTCTATATACTCAGTGATTTATCACAGAAACAAAGAACTAAGTACCACATGTTCTTCTCATAAGCAGAGCCTAAACATTTACCATAATACAATGAGAAAGGAATTGGCAGTAGCCGGAAATGACCAGGAGAGGCAAGTGGGGCACATAACATCAATAAGGGCACCTGATCTCAAACCAGGTGACGTGGGGACCAAAGGAGGGCCCAGATTTAACCATATGATGACTACTTGTATACCTAATCCTTAATTGTACCCCACAATTTTTAAATAAAAAAATGTTGGCTGGGCTCGGTGGCTCAGCCTATAATCCCGCACCTTTGGGAGGCTGAGGTGAGTGGATTGCCTGAGCCTGTGGGTTCAAGACCCACCTGGGCAGCGAGACCTCATCTCTACAATAAAATTAAAAAATCAGCCAGGCGTGGTAGCACATGCCTATAATTCCAGCTACTTGGAAGGCTGTGGCGGAAGGATCACCAGAGCCCAGCAGGTTGAGGCTGTGGTGCACAGAAGTGGCCACTGCACTCCAGTCTGGCCAACAGAGTGAGACTCCAACTCAAAAAAAAAAAATGTTGAGTGTGAAAAATAAGAGGCCTTAAAATGTTATAGTGAGCACTTCTTTTGGAAAGACCTAACTAAACAGCTTAAAGTTATTAAAGCTTAGACTGAGTTGAATGAACTGGCAAAAATGAATAAAATTTAACATTGTTAATCATTTACAAAATTCAGCAGAGAATTAAGGCTTTGTCATGATTGGGAGCAGGAAGGGACGTATTGAAAGTAGAAGCTAGACTCATTACAGAAGAGATTCCAAGACCTTTTGTATTATAATCATAGTTTACAGTACAAGCTTGTTCAGGAGGATGACATGATCCAATGTGCTATTGTGTCTTTCCATGGAGGTCACAGGGAAAGGAACCATACACTAGAATTACAAAAGCAGGGAACTGATGTAAATTGCAAATTATATTTGTAAGATAGTTTAGTAATAATCAACAGAATACTATAGAATCTTCAAAATTTCAGCGAGGTGCCATGGTTCATACCTATAATTCAGACACTTTGGAAGGCCAAGACAGGATGAACACTTGAGGCTTGGTTTTCAAGACCAGCCTGAGCAACATAACGAGACCCTGACTCTATGAAAAATACAAAGATTAGCCAAGTGTGGTGGCACACACCTGTAGCCCAGCATGACCCTGCCATCCAGGGTGACCATTCAGAGTCACAAGCCTTTCTTGCCCTGATAGAAGGAGCAGACATGCTCAGTGCCCTTAGGCTGCACTGAAAACTTACTTATTCCTGGACCCTCTATAGACCTTTTCCCGGTGAGCAGAACCAGGAAGTGTCCAGGGCTCTCCTGCAACCTGCCCCTGCATGGATACCCAGTGGAAACATTTCCCTAAGCCTTTTCCAGAAGACCTCAGCATAGCCCCTTCCAAGGAAGGAAATGGAAACCAAACCCTGAATACCTGGAGAACCCCTATCTGGGACTTGGCTTCTCATCAGCTCCTTAAGAAGCCTGGGTGTCTCCTCTCCATGACCTGTGGGAACCAGGGACATTGAGGAAGAGCTGAGAAAACCCTCCACTCACCAATTGCTTCATGACATGGGGGAAGGACTTTCTCAAAACTGCTTCTGGTGGTCTAGGAATCTCTGGATTCTGGAGCAGCCTTCTGTGTAGAATCCTGAGAAGTCCCCAGCACCAAGGCCATCAGAGCCTTCTCCTGAGGGGTGGAGCCATCAACCAGAAAAGCTGGGCAGTGGCAGGGCCCCTGGATCCTGAAGACTCCCATTCTCCCATCCAGTGAGCCCCCCATGCAGCTTCAGCCTTGAAAGTACGGGGAGAACCATCACTGAGCCTGGCTGGATGTGTTACCCAGTGGCATCCTGGGCTGAAGTTTCAGGATGGTAGGCCTGTGTTGAGGCCCTGAGGGAACATCATGGAGACAGATGGGAAGTGTAGGATGGGTGACAGGATGTCTCTTGCATGTGGATTTGGGCCAGGGGACACGGGATGGGGAGACACTGCCATCTGAGATTGTTCTGACTGTAGGTGGGGTATGTGACTGGGAGGGTAGCCAGCTGGGAGGCAGAAGGAACAGCTGGGAGTTAAGAGTTGTCTGTTCTATGAGCATGCCACTGCACTCTAGCCAGTGACAGGAGTAAGACTCCAACTCAGAAAAAAAGATGTGTATCAAGGTCAATCCAAAAGGCCATGATTTAGGACATGATTTAGTGTGGCCTTGGGGAAGCTGTAATGCCCTTGATTGGGATGAGAAATATCTGACTCATGTGTGGGTGTCCCTTTCCAGCCCCAGGCTCCATCTTCAAGGCTTCAAACCAGTTGAGGATGGATGGTGCCCTCCCAGGAAGTCTGTCAGTCAGCCTATGAGACTATACCATGGCTTGCCTGGGGGAGGCCACATGGCAGCTGTCCACCTACCATGGATGGCATGTCTCTTATCGCCAAGCAGTTGAACAAGAGCCCAGAAGGTGTCTTGTTCACTTAGATACATGAGGAGAATGACTGCAGTATGGCTCATCCTTCCATGGTAGACCACCTGCTGCAAGAGCCAAACCATGTGGGATGTCACCTGGGAGGATGGAGGTCACTGCAAAGGCTGGTGTCATCTGGGTGAACAAAGATTCCCTGGGGAAGACTGCCACATGCATGGAGGTTTTGAGTTGCCATCACTGCACCCCCAAACTGACACTGTGCATCGAGACTAAGTGGGTCATGCACACGTAAGTGTACAAGGAGTCCAGAGAGACTACTGCAATGTGGAAGTTCATGTGGAAGGAAAAGGCACAGGTGAGGACCAGAGGTAGGACAGGGAAGTTACTGTTCCAGGCTCAGGGCAGCACACAGGACTGGACCTCCCCGAGGGCTGCCTGTGGGTGCTGACAGCAACACACAGGGTCCTGAGATGACAGTGAGCTGCCAGACACAGTAGGACACAGGGTCCAGACCATGAGCACCAGCCATGGTGTCAGCTCAGTGGCTGTCTCTGTCAGGAAGGGTCTGGAACATGGAGCCAAGCAGAAGCACCATCTCCACGACCCCCTCCCTGTCTACTGTCCTCTGATAGGATCAGGCCAAGGGGAATTTTATCTCTGTCAAATTTCTGATGAACTTGACTCCTTCAAGATTCAAACTCACTTGAGGACAAAAACAATGTCCATCAGGACTTCACTATCAGGTCGATATTTCTCCAGGAGTAATTTCCCACAACCTTACTAGGTTCGTGGGGTTTGGGACACAACTGGGAGGTAGGTATCAACCTTACTAGGTTCTGAGAAGGGTGGGCAGATCCCGTGAAACCAAAGAAGTCTTGACTGCTTTCCATGTCAGTATTGGATGAGAGACTCTTCCCATACATGGACTTCCATGACCTCAGTGAACTGGATCCTCCTCAGCCCATCCTGTTTGGCCACGAATACTGAACATGGAGAAAGCCAAGACACCCCTCGAAGCACCCGTGCCCGACAACATGAGAACGTGGCCTGGGGCTGCCAGCACCTGGGAATACTCACTGGGTCATATGCAGAATAAGCCCCCAAGATGAGAAAACAGCCCCTAGTGCCTAGGAAAGAGAGATGGAAGGTTTTGTATGTTTTCTGCTGGTTTGTTTTTTTTTTTAATTTCATCTGTCTCACAAACCCTGACAAGGACTCCAACTCCAGGTGAAGATGTCCTCCTCCCTCTCCGGTTTCTGCTTCCCTTTACCCATCCAGCTTTGGCACATCTTTAGGAAGAGGCTCTCGTGGGTCTCATCAGGAAATTGCTATTGGTCTCAGATAGGAGGGTCTGGGTCACTAGGCCAGATCTGAAACAGAAGTCTGCACTCTCTTATGGAACTCCTATGATAACTTTCATTTGGGCATATTCTTGGTTATGGACTGAATTGTATGCCCTCAAACTCATATGTTGAGGCCTCCACGTCTAGTACTTCAGAATGTATATCTGAAGACAGGGCTTCTAAAGAGGTAATTAGGTTGGAGGGAGACCACCAGGGCGGACCCTAACTGAATCTAACTTGTGTCCTTAAAGGTAAAAATTTGGACATACATAAGAAAACACCAGGGATGGGAGCTACAGAGAAATGGCCAAGGAAGGGCATAATGAGAAGGCATCCATCTGCAAGTCAACTAAAGAGGCTTCTGGATATCTTGATCTTGAACTTCCAAACTTCAGAACTGACAGAAAATAAATTTCTGCTATGTGACACAGCCTATGTTAGAAAACTAATACCTACCCTCACTATTTCAAAGTAACTGGTTTGATACAGTGGTGAAATGTCTTATTGTACATTCAAAATGTCCATTCAGAGACAACAACCTGAAAAGTTGGAGTTTTATCTTTAAGGATGTATTGACCAGTATATGCTGTTTCTTTCTTAGCTGAAAACAAAGCAAAACAGTTATGGAAATCAAAGGATGTACACAGGGGTACCTCTTATTAATTTATGTAAATATATTTGTTACTCTAAATTCTGCTCACAGGTTATTTGCCTCCTATCTCTAATATTATGTTTTAATTTATCTAGTTTATGTCTTAGTTACATAGAGGTTATGATATCATCAAAGACCACATAATGTTTACACTGACTCAGAAATTGAAATTGTCATCTGGACATTTTGGGCTCTTCATGACTTTACTAAGACAAAGACAGGGTTGTAGTGAGTGGTATTGGAGACCAGGGGAATTTAGTTGTGACACAACTGGACACAGGAATGACCAATATTTGGAATTCAGGAGATTCTCTATGGCATTTTTTAAAATGTCCACAGCTAATAGTAAAACTTAAGGGGAAATGAAAGAAGTTCAGCACCAGTAATGACTCCACACCCAGCCAGGACCAAGAGATTTATTAAAGCGACTGTTACAGAGGGGATCTGTAATGGGAAAAAAGGAAAAGAGAGAGAGAAAGAGAGAGTAAGAGAGAGAGAGGAAGTGGGAGAGAAGTGGGGAGAGAGCTGCAGAGAGGGAGAGAGCGACAGAGAGAGAGAGAAAGAGAGACCAAGAGAGAGAGTTGTGGGGAGAGGACTGTATTTATCAGCCTGACAGGGACCGGAAGGGGCCATGCTATGTTCCTATTGGAGGAGCTGCATGGGAGCAGGGTGGGGCCAACACCGTGTTATAGTCCTATTGGACGCATAACAAAGCTGGCTATGAATTGGAGGCTTGCAGGTTTGAAATTTGTGCGTGGGAAGGTTTGAAATTCGTGTGCACGGAGAATTGTGCTCACAGAAGCCGGGACCTAGGGCCTTTGTTGTCTGGTGTGTCAGTGCCATTTTGGGAGCCGCCCCTCTGGTCACTTCCTGCACCCTTTATTCCCACCTTTTCTGTTTTTCTGGCTACTTCCTGCTGATCGGGGGCATTGTGGGGGTAAGGTGGTGGAAGGGTGCAGAACCAGCCAGAGCAGGGCCCAAAGGTAGGCGCTGAAGGTGTAGATTTCCACAGGTGAGAGTTCCATGAAGGTTCCTTGTAAGTGTAGAACAGCAACTTGTTCTGGCCAGTCTTCTAATGAGCACAAGGATGGTAGTAACCAGCTGTCCTGGAGCAGGCTGTGGAGGTAGACAGAAAACCTGGGAGAGAGCATATCTAAAAGAAAAGTTAAGTGCTGATATACTTTTATAACAATTGATATGCTAGAGAGTGAAGTCCAGGTTATTTTGTCACTCATCCTATGTTGGATAGTAATCCTTGTGCCTGGAAGGAGATTTTAAAGTTTGTTAGCAATTTGGCAATGTTGTTAGTGAAATTAATTTACCTGGTCTTTAGGCAATTTAGAAGGGAGTAGGGTAGGTGTGGTTTTTGGAGCTTGCTGCTTATCTCACCCTAGAGACTGAATTAAGAACTTGAAGAGTTTAAGTACCAAAGTGTTTAAAAGCATGTTATAACACAAAATCACAGTAGTTATTGTAAAAGTTACTTATTTAGCCAAAATGATAGTCCAAAGATTTTGAAAAGAAAACCTTGCTTTTTTGTAACAAAGACAGTTGGGGGAGAGCTAATTAAACCTTTTTTGTAGCCTTGAGTGTTTACAGAATTTCTTTTACTTCTTTTCACAAACTTTTACCTACCATGTTCGACATACTTATACCATTTTTTGACACGCTCATACCATTTTTCGACATGCTTAAACCTTCTATTTTTGTTCTATACTTTCTTTAACCAGCCATTCTATTATAGAACAAAAATGTACCATACAAGATTCTTTCCTATACAATTATTTATCTTTTCTTTATCCTTTCTTACTAAAAACATACCTTACACCAACAACTCTCTTTACATTTTTCCTAACCTTAGAGTTTTAACCAAAGCAATAAGTTTATATGCAGTGGAAGGGCTTAGATAGAATCCAACGTGGAACTATTAGGGAAATTTAAAGCTATACAAAAGGCACCCAAAAAGCACAGTGGTGATGGATCAGGGTAAAGAATAATATGAGTTTTAATTTTTGTCATAATGTCCCCTTTTAATAATGGAGCTGGACACATTGGCATAATAAGGAGAGAGTGTTGAAATATTTTATTTCCCAGAACACATGGAAATAATGGCGTAGTGAGGGGCTTGGATATAATGCCCTGTACCCCCACAACCAAAAGGGGTGAAGAAAGGAGTGAACCAGGACATTTAAGTAGAGCTGAGGATGTAGCCCCCGTATTAATAACAAATGATATAACCCCGCCAGCTACTGATATCTCCACCCTAGGCTCGGTTAGTTTAATAGTTTGTTCCAAAGACATTGGGGCTACCAAGTTAGAGGCGAGTCAGTCTGACTGGAGCAAGCCCAAGAGATCCCTCTTTGAGATCTTGTAAGGTGCCTGATGTCCCTTAATTGCAGCAAGCCTCTGGGCCATGTGCTCTCCTCCGGCTAGGCGAATGAGGCAATCATGAGCCCAATGTCCATGCTGTTTGCATTTGGGACAGGGTTTTGCTGGTGGGCAGGGCTTGACAGTCTTTGGCCATATGCCCATTTTGACGGCATCGGAAACACACCTGGGAAGGGGTCTGTGTACCCCTTCTGCTATTGACCATCTGGGGTGGAAGATTATCAGTGGTGATTTTTTCTGCTAAAGTGGTAGATAAAAGCTGAAGTGCTTACTGCTTATGTTGGTGGTCCTGTATTCTTCCCTCCTCTTGGTTGTTAAAGATTTTAGAGGCCATGTCTAATAGCTCTAATTGAGGGGTTTGTGGGCCCTTTTTTAATTTTTGGAGTTTGCGCCTAATACCCGGTGCTGACTGGGAGATAAAATACATAGCCAAAAGAGTTTGTCCCTTTATAGAGTTTAAAACAATATTAGTAAACTGCTAGGATGACTGGTGCAGCCTTGGTTCGGGTTACTGGAGGGCTACACTGGGGAATGGTTGAAAGGGGAGGATATATAGATTGAACTGCTGGAGCAGAAGTGGGTGGGGCTGAAGAAGAAGGTGGGGGTGGGGAAGCCTTAGGTTGCCTGTAAGGTGGGGGCTCATCTGCAGTATTGAAATGTGAGATGGAGGAGGAGGGAGCAGAAATGGATCTCGCAGGGTCTGTAGTGGGGGGAGGGGAACTTAGAGGAGGAGGCTCACACGTGCGTGGAACAATGGGAGAAAGAAAAGTTGTAGGCGAAGCAGTAGACGTTGGCATGAGTTGAGAGTAGAAGTTAGAGGGATTACAATTGAGAAACAGGCAAGGATGTTCACGGAGGAGAGAAAAGGACTGAATATGGGGGATTTCTCCCACCGTTTTGAACACTCTCAGAAATTATATAAGTCCCAAATAATATCAGGATTGAGGGACCCCTGGGGGGGCCACTGATTTTGGTTGTCTAAGGGATATGTAGCCAGTCCTGTGTGCAGAGGCGAATTAGGCATTTGGGTTTAATATCAGGGGACAGAGAAAGGATAGTGAGATTGTTTAAGAGGCATTTAAGAGGGTAATTGGCCAGCAGGGATGATAAGCCTCCCATGGTGAGACAGGTAGACTAAACAGGGCGTCCCCTGAAGAGTCGGCTGTCCGAGAAGTGTGGCTGTGGCAAAGCCTGTCACCACAGGGGTTTGGCACAACCAGGGTCCTCCTGGAGAACCGAGGGGGTCAAGGCACCTTGCGCAAGAATTTTTGAACCAGACGGAAAGCCCTTGACCAGGCAGTGGGTGGGAGCATGTTCGAGATTCCTGCCGGTCGAATAGGGCTTACTGTGGGGCAACAAACATGGAGCCTCCAAGGTTCCCTGTTACCCGACAGATATGGGAGTCCTTCAGAATCTGCTGTGGACCAGCAGACGTGGGACCCCCCGGGTTCCGCTGCAGCCCGACAGCCGTGGGATTCCTTGGGGGGAGGAGAGAGAATTTTACGGAGCCTGCTGTGGTTTGGCAGACGTGGGACCCCTGGGGCCTGCTGCAGCCCAGCAGCCACAGGAGTTTTAAGGGTTCAGAGAGATGAAAGAGAAGAGGAAGCCTTTAGGGTCCACTGTGGCCATGAAGGCCGAGGCGGGGTGCGTTCCCCCTCCCTGGGGCTGCTGGACAATCAACGGCCAGTTCCCCCCGGGGATCCCAGGCAAGTTTCAGGCTTCTATGTCTAGGGAACTCACCTATCTAATGGTCGCTGGTGGATGCAGTTCACGCATTCAAAGCAGTGGCGAAGGTCCGGGAGGGCTGGAGCGGCCACTGGTGCCGGGTCAGGGATCCCGCCTACGGGAATACACCTGCACAAAGGTGAGGGAGCACCCGATCCGAGTCACGGCACCAATGAAAGAAGTTCGGCACCAGTAATGACTCCACAACTGGCCAGGACCAAGAGATTTATTAAAGCGGCTGTTACAGAGGGGATCTGTAATGGGAAAAAAGGAAAAGAGAGAAAGAGAGAGAGAGGAAGTGGGAGAGAGGCGGAGAGAGAGCTGCAGAGAGGGAGAGAGTGATGGAGAGAGAAAGAGAGACCGAGAGAGAGAGTTGTGGGGAGAGGGCTGTATTTATCAGCCTGACAGGGGCCGGAAGGGGCCGTGCTATGTTCCTATTGGAGGAGCTGCAGGGGAGCAGGGAGGGGCCAACGCCGTGTTATAGTCCTATTGGACGCATAACAAAGCTGGCTACGGATTGGAGGCTCGCAGTTTTGAAATTCGCGTGCGGGAAGGTTTGAAATTCACACGCATGGAGAATTGTGCTCACAGAAGCCGGGACCTTGGGCCTTTGTTGTCTGGTGTGTCAGCGCCATTTTGAGAGCCGCCCCTCTGGTCACTTCCTGCACCCTTCAGGAAAAAAGTAATAACAAAGGTTTGGAAAGATCATTAAGAAATAAAATGTCAAGAATCAACATTTAGTTTATCTTACTTAAACAACTTCAGCCATCTGAATTAGCCCATGGCCGAAGAAAATGGGGAGTAATAGAGAGTGAAAGAATTAAGACCGTGAATATTTACTAAAATATCAACACTAGTTAGAAAAACAAGAACTGTTGGAGTGTTATATATTTTTCATATATGTGTGTGATTTTCATATATATACTATTAATTTTCTCCATTTTTTCTAATTATTTTTCATTAAGTGATTTAGGTAGTTAATTTTACAACATACCTTTTGTGTTGCAGATTATTGAGAAAGGACTGTGATCTGAACTAGAAGAGAAACTAACATTGAAATATAACATTATACAAACTGTTCAAGATTTTGTGTTAGTTTTGGGGGGAGAGAACAGTGAGACTACTTTTGTCACGACATCTTGTTCATTGGAAGCATAGAGGGGTTATTTTTTTAAAGGGGTTGCAAATATAGCAAATACAGCCAGTCTTCAAGTAGTGTTGTTTCATTCATTCATTGTCATATTGTAAGCTTCATGAGGAAAAAAAAATCCTAACTCGGGTTACTATCTGTGGGAGTTTCCATAGTCTCTCCATGTCTGCATGGTTTTTTCTGGTACTCGGGTTTCCTCTCACAAGCATCACAAGCTCTGCTCCGTAGTTGAATCGGAATGCCTACATGGTCCCAGTCTGACAGAGTGGGGATCAGTGTGTGAGCATGCCTTGCAATGGAATGTGTCCTGTCAGAGGTAGTTCCTGCCTTGTGCCTTGAGCTGATTCCATCCATGAGTCTGAACTGGAATCTTTGGGCAAATAATGATCTTACTTTTATTTATTAATCTTTCTTAAATGTGTGTATCTCTTACGTTTATTTCAATGTTTAACATTAAAAGTTTCTTTTTTACTCTTTAGTAGTGTTTTCGTGACCATAAATATGACATAAGAACTTTACCTTTGTTATATCAAAGGCCATGGTAAAACTGGTTTCATATTTTGTTTACTTAACCTTACAGTTTCCAAGAACCTATCAATGATTTTACATGAGGGTTAACTGTATAGAAGAGTGTCTATAAATGCTGAGTAGTCCAAGGAGTTGAATATTGCACTCATTTTCACATTATCTTCAGCCAAAAATTTCACTTGTATTTACTCTCCTCTGAGATGCTGCAAGTAGGAATATTAAAGCTATATTTCTCCTTTACCTCATAGCTTTCTATTATTTTCTTTCAATAGAGATAAACTAGAATAAAACTTCAAATCCAAAGAATGTAGAATAGATTTCATCAAACATTCAAAATAAAATGCCAGGTTAAGGAGAACTTGAAGCAGGTATGTAAGGAGAATAAAGAAATAATAAAATGAATAAATGAAAATTGTCCAACCATGAAAGGTCTGAGCAAATCTGGAGATTCTAAGCTCGCATCTGTGGCTGACTGTTGCATGCATCATATATGATTTTATATCATTCTCTGTTAGCTCTAGGGCTAAGATGTGAGCACTGTAGTAAAATTCTAAAATGCCTTTCAAACAAGTTACTTTCTTTTCCAAATCAATTGTTGATGCCACATTTTCCTTAAGGCATTCTTCATCTCCATTCTTGTCAGTGTGTAGATTACCAGGTTGAGCATGGAGCAATGATGATATGGACAAGAACAAAAACACTCTGTTTTCTGGAAAAATTATGACTGGTCTAATGTAAATAAAGAGGACAAGCTCAAAAAATAGGATGAAAACTGTTATGTGGGACCTGCACATTGAAAGAGCTTTGGTACAGCTCTCTGCTGGGTAAACCCTGATGGTGTATAACATCAGAAATTAAGGTACCATCAAAATCACAGAAGTCACCAAAGCAATCAGGCCTGAATTAATAGTCACCAAGAGGCTCTGTATGTATCCGTGCAAGCCAGTTTCAGCAGAGGATACACATCACAGAAGTAGTGATCTCTCTCATTAGGACCACAGAATGGTAAGAAGATGGTGAGAAGAAGCTGCCTGGAAGAGTAAATCTTCCAGAACAACAAGCTATGACGTTGTGTTACACTTCTGCCTGCTCATGATGGTGGGATAGTGCAAGGGCTTGCAGATGGCCACTAGTGGTCATCGGCCATCCCTTTGAGCGTGACGATCTCTATGGCTCTAAACATGTGAATGATAAGTAGCTTTATCAGGCATTGATGATAGAAAATGGTCTTCCTGTCTTCTAGGAAGTCAGCCATCAGTTTGTGGATCACTGGGATTGTGTAGCTATGGTCAGAGAGTAAAAAGTAATTGAGGAAAACAAACACATGGGTTGGTCAGTTAGCTGAGTGCATGTGATCGGAATCATCATAAGCAAATTTCCCATCCAAATAGCAAAGTAGCAAAATTAAAATAACACAAAGCAGAGTACTTCAATTTTCTTACTTGGAGAAAGTCCCAGGCAAATAAATACGGTGACATTGTTCCTATTTTCCATGGACCAGTGCAGGAAGAGATGAATAACAGCCACTGGAAAAGACATAGTGCATAAGTCAGTGTCAGAAATGTCATGGAGAATATTGATGATAACACTAATAATATGAAACTGTGTTTAGCACATATGATTCCAGAATTTCAGAAAATAAAAAACCTGATATCTAATAAATGTGTTTATTTTTTTCTGATTAGTCTCATGCTAATTTCTATAAATCATTCTTTCAGGACATTATGACAGTAATAAAGATGGATGCATTCAGTCAGTTTTAAAATATTAAAAGATGACTAGTTGTCAAGTAATTCCCAGTGCATAATTATGTCCTTACAAAGGACAAAGCTCTCAATGCCTACAAGCTCAAATTTTGTTATGGATGACAGTGTAAGTCATATATATATTTTTTACAACTGTAAAGTTTAACAGTGGTCACCTCAAAATCATCTTAGAGTGAGTTAGGAACTGAAATTAAAAATTAATATAGATAAATGGATAGATAGATAGATAGATAAATATAGAAGACAAAAACTCTCAGCAAGAAGCCCATGTATTTGGTCAGAGTAATATTTTGATTGCTTGTTTGCCTTTTCTTATCTATTATTGATACAGTAAAATGCTAATATTTGATAACAGAAGTATATCTGTGTAGGTCTTCAACTGCAATCACATATTTAAATAATTCACAGAATAAGCAGTAGTTAAGACCAGCAAAGAGGCGCAAAAGGCAGTTTACCTCAAAGCTGTTGATAAAACAACATAATTGTTAATCAAATAGACTAATTGTCTTTACTATAAAGTTGACCCCAAGAATCTTTAATTTTATTATGTTTTCTTAAAATTTGTGATGTCAGCCGGGCTCGGTGGCTCAGCCTGTAATCCCACGCCTTTGGGAGGCTGAGGTGTGTAGATTGCCTGAGCCCGTGGGTTCGAGACCCGCCTGGGCAGGCAAGACCTCATCTCTACAATAAATCAAAAATTAGCCGGGCGTTGTAGCACACGCCTGTAGTTCCAGCTACTTGGAAGGCTGAGGCAGAAGGATCGCTGGAGCCCAGCAGGTCGAGGCTGCGGTGGCCGGACGCGGCCACTGCACTCCAGTCTGGGCAACAGAGTGAGACTCCAACTCAAAAAAAAAAAAAAAAATTTGTGATGTCTGTTGTACCAAAATCTCATTCCATCTTGTTCTATTTTTTCCATAAATTTATTTTTAAATTCCCTGTTCATCTCTCACTTTTACAGATTCAGTGAATTGTTAAGCCTTCCAAATTAAACACACCAAAAAAACATGGTAATGAAAATGAAGCCTTAAAATAAATAAACTTTGTGATATTGTAGTTTCAAGATTTAAAATTAACCTAGAGGCAAGTCACTGAAAAGTAATTTTTCTTTGCATGCGTCAATTTATACCATGCAAGGGGAACCAAAAATAACCGGAATTTATTTGACAATTGTGTATTTATTCTCACATGTTCAGTCATCTTCAAAGTACTCTCCATTTGATGGAGCATACCTATAAAGATGCTTTTTCCACTGCTCAAAATAGTTTTTGAACTCATCTGCTTTGATGTCTTTTAGTGCTTCTGCTGTTTTGTTTCACCTCTTCCATATTAGCAAAACATTTCCCTTTGAGGACTTCTTCATCTAGGGAAGCAAAAAAGAAGTCCCTGGAGTTGAAATCTGGTGAATGGGCCAAGTGCTGCTCCTGAGGCGAAATCTAGTGAATGGGAAAAGTGGGGCATGGGGTTGTGATGCTTTTGGTCAGAAACTGCTGAGCACTCAGCACAGTGTGGGTGGCAGGTTCCTATAAATAACATCTCACAAAATGGGAAAAAACGCATTGCGAGACTCTCCAAAAAAAAATTCACTGAAGCTTGAACGCAGCCTCTCACAACAATGCTTGCTGGCACACTGATGCTGCTGGGTTCCTAGAACACTTACTGGGAGGAGCCTGTACTACAAAGGGCACGCCCTCCAAAAGTTAATTCCAGTTGTCTCTGGGTCCCCCTTGTAGGTATATAATATATTCATACTATGGACATACTAAAGATTATAACATATGCATAGGTAAAGAAATTTCTTTATCTATGAATTAAATAGTCTACCTTTATTTTAAAGTGATATTTAAAGTACCAGTCTGAATATTTCTTAAATTGTTTGTTCATATAATCAGAAATAACCAAGACCATTGTTTTAATTATATGCACACAGATACAAACCTAACTGAATTATCTTCCCTCAAAAAACTAAAATGAACAAACAAAAACCTATGGTTTATACACAAGATGAACCATAGTCCATTTTCTAAGAAAACCTCAGGCTGTTAGAACATTCAGGGAAAGCCAAACGATCATTCAAGCTTCATTTATTGATATAGAATTACTTTTTCTACTAACACCATCTAGTCAGTAGAAAAACAATCTTTCTAAACACTTGTCTGAGTCTCCAGTTGCTACATTCTCGAGGCCAAAGTTAAGGCTTTATTTCCCATTTTAGCAATTCTCCTTTTCCATTTCAACTCCCTCATACACTTGTGGTTTACTGTATATAAACTGTCACCTATATTTCTAACCTTCTAATTTTAGAACTTGAGATGTCTGGTTTCTATTCTGTTACCCAAACATCAATTTTAAGTGTTAAGTCATCATTTCGTTTTCTTCAACACTATAACATTTGAGAAATGATTTACCCTCCATATGCATCAGAGTGTGTAAGATTTCACATTTAAAGAGAGAACTTTGAAAAGAGCAAAACTCTTGATCAATAAATATGGTATTTCATTCAGTTTGAAGGGCATCCAAGAAGAATACTATTTTAGAAATGTAAAAATTAATTAAGGCTTTCCTGATAAAGTAGGTGCAGACCATCAAACTAGTATTTAGTAAACCAGAAGTTAAAATCAGAAGTTTTGGAGTCTAGAGTCAGAGTTCATAAGTAAAACATGTAGAACCAAAGTAACAGAATGATTATAATGTGAAAAACCTTAACTTTAACATAATTATTTTATTCTTTTTTTTTTTCTTGAGTTGGAGTCTCACTCTGTTGCCAACACTGGAGTGCAGTGGCCACACCCAGCCACCACAGCCTCGACCTGCTGGGTTCTGGCGATCCTTCTGCCTCAGTCTTCCAAGTAGCCGGAATTACAGGCACACGCTCCATTATTTTATTTTTCATGTGCAAAGCAGATAGCCTCCAAAGTTACTGGCCTTGAACCATTTAATCTCTCCTAACTTTGATAAGTAGATGACAGAAATGGAATAATAAATTAAGTCAAACTCTCTAAATCCATAAAGATATAGGTAATAAACAGGAACTACATATTCAGTCTGCTTCTCTGTCCTACAAATGTAGCCCATTTGTAATAAGCAAGAGGGTCACAGCTCATGCACTTGAGTTAAAAGCACCGAATCTCCTCATGTTCTGAAACATCAGCAGTGCTGTTACAGCCACAACAGCCCCTCTGCAAGAACAATGGGCTAGGTAAGGAGTGAGCATGGTTCATTTTCTAGCATAGTTCTCTCATATTAGAAACTTATGCTTACTTTTTCTAGGTTTCAGGTCTGTAAAGTAATGAATCTAATCTTGATGGTTTATAGTTAAGATTTTTCATAACCATCGATCTCTCTATCCTTACCAAAAGTAAATTATTGTACAATCTATGCACATAATGAAGTGAAACTACTTGGGTTTGAATTCTGGCTTTGCTCTAAGTAACCTGTTTACAATAACCCCTAGCAGGTCAAATAATTCCTATGTCCCCTGACAATTTGAGCATTCCCATGAGCCTAACATTCTTCTAAGCATCTTATGTAACTTTTAAAATCCTTACAATAACTCTCAGAAGTAAATATTAGTATATATTTGCAAAAGATGAAGCTGAGTCACAGCAAAATTAAATAATTATTCCAAGGCCCTAGAACTAATAATTACTGGAGTCAAGACCTAAAACACATATACCTCACTTGACAATACGCTTAAGATTTTATCTACTGAGCATAATTCTTAGTACATAATGTATAATCAATAAATATTTGATACTACTGTTACTTTAAATCTCAATTTTTAAACTATGCCAAAGAAAATTATAATATCTGTGCTTAATTTATATGATCCTACATCCCTCAAATACAAAGAGACTGTCTTATACCCTCCTTGAAATATTGGGAAGTACTTACACAAATTAAATTTTGAATTCTGGCCATCGCTCCATGTTCTGTATGATTTGGGCCATGTAATGCTTTTTTCTCAGGCCATTGTATTGCTGATGAGTACATTTATTTCCAGTTATGTTGAAAGAATTAACTGGATAAAGTACATGAAAGTGTTACCAGTCAATCTTAGGGGCTCAATGAAAAATTGTTACCATGCTTGTATTATTCATATCTCTTATCAAATGCAGGCTACCATTTATTTAAACAACAATAAGTAATTGCTTGTCAAATAATTGAAAGAAATAACTTTAATGATTTAAAATAGTATATGAATAAATAAATTATTCAGTCATTGAAATCCTTGCCATATAACCACTACAGGCAACAAGGGCATGCTACAAAGTAAATAGAAGGTAAACACAGACTCAATTTTGAGATACTTTTATTTGTTGTGTGTGTGTGTGTGTGTGTGTGTGTGTGTATGTGTGTGTGTGTGTCTTGCCTAGAGTATGTTTGGTAAAGTTATTACTTGGGCTGTATTTTAATTTTGTGTGTATTTGTAGGTTTTGTTTGTTTGTTTTTTGAGTGGGTAGTGCAAAGATCTTATTCTTTTGTTTGGGTTTTTCTCACTTGGTAACCTATAAATCACACTTTTTCTTAATACTTTGTTCACATTCTACTAGAAGTTGTAATAATGTTTTATTATTTGTAATTTGCTACACAGCTAAGTATACTTAGCTGTTACTATCTAATTATCCCCTTATAAAGTCAAATCACACTCACACTGGACAAATCATTAAATCTATTGCTGCCCTAAGGTCAAAACAAATTAGTCTGTCAAGGTCAGAGAAGATGCCTGTATTTCACTTTGACTTCCTGCCAATCTGCTTCTATACAAAGTAGGCAATAATGTATTTAACAGATACCACACATTCAGTCAGGATAATGCCAAGGGAGAAATGATGCACCTTGCATGTTCTTCTGCTTCATTTGTTCTGAATCCATTCCTGTCTTGCTTTCTAGTGTTTTCTGTTTTCCTCATTAAAATTCTGGTCATTCCTCTCCTGTTCACATTATTTCATTTCAGCTTGTGTGTGTGTATGTGTGTTTTTGTTACTCTTTCTCTTTTTTTTCATAATCAATATTTTTTTATTATGGTTTTGTGGGGTACGGTTAATGGTTAGGTGTACAATTACATTTCATTCAGGCACCCTGTTGATAAGAGGTGTTTCCCCATCCCCAGACAGATATTTGCTACTGTTAATCCCATCTCCCTCCCCCCCATAGTTTCCCAGTACCGTCAGTCATTTTCTTATAGTATTATATTGGATGTTCAAGGTCCATTATATGAGTGAGAACATGTGATACTCGGATCTTTGTTTCTGTGAGAGGTCACTCAGTATTATAGACTCTAGTTCCATCCAGGTTGCTGCGAAATTCATGATTTTGTTCTTTTTTATGGCTGCGTAGTATTCCGTCATGTATATGTACCACATTTTTTTTAATCCAGTCCTCTTTTGATGGGCAGCATGGTTGTTTCCAAGTTCTTGCTATTGTGAACAATGCTGCGATAAACATACGTGTGCAGGTATCTTTTTTATAGAGTGATTTGAGTTCTTCATGGTATATTCCCAGTAGGGGGATTGCGGGGTCATATGGGAGGTTGATATTTAGAGCTTTTAGGAATCGCCACACTGCTTTCCACAGAGGCTGCACTAGTTTACACTCCCACCAACAGTGTAGAAGTGTTCCCTTTTCACCACACCCTCTCCAGCAGCTGTTATTTTTAGCAAAACCTCAATTTCTCAACCAACTCATCTTCAACAAGGCCTCTACCACCTACCACTGGGGAGAGAAGAATCTATTCAGTAAATGGTGCTGGGAAAACTGACTGACCACATGCAGAAGATTGAAACAGGACCCCTATCTATCCCCATGCACAAAGGTTAACTCCAAATGGATCAGAGACCTAAATGTAAAACCTCAAACCATAAGAACCTTAGAAAATGAAGGAAATACCCTCATAGAAATCGGAACTGGCATCCAACTCCTGAACAAAACCCGAAACCCACAGTTCATAAGAGAGAAGATAGACAAGTGGGACCTTATTAAACTGACAAGCTTCTGCAAAGCCAAAGAAACCATCAAGAGAGCAGGGAGACAGCCTACAGACTGGGACAAAGTATTTGCCAACACCAGGTCTGACAAAGACTTAACATCCTGGATCTACAAGGAACTCAAACGTGCTGAAAAGAAAAAAACAAACAACCCCATTATCAAATGGGCAAAAGATATGAACAGACACTTCACAAAAGAGGACATCCAAGCAGCCAACAAACACATGAAGAAATGTTTAACCTCACTAATCATCAGGGCGATGCAAATTAAAACCACACTGAGATACCACCTAACTCCAGTCAGAATGGCAATTATCAACAACTAGCTCTGTTTTTAAAATTTCAGTAGCTTTGAGGGATACAAATAATTTTGGGCTGGGATCTAAGAGTAGCCACCACCCCCACTTGTGCACGTTGTATCCAATAGGTGATTTGTTTGTGCATCTGGTCCTTCTCCCACTCCCCTCCTGAGTCTCCGCTGTCCACCATACCATTCTCTGTGTCTTTGCATGTCTTTACTTTAGCTACCACTTAGAAGTGAGAACATGTGGTGGTTCATTTCTGTTTCTGAGTGAGTTCGCTTCGGATAATGTTCTCCAGTTTCACCCAAGTTGCTGCAAAAGACATGATTTAATTCTTTTTGATAAGGTGAATAGTATTCCATAGTGTATATTTACCACATTTTCATTATCCATTAGTCAGTTGATGGGCATTGGGTTGTTTCCACATCATTGCAATTGTGAATTGTGCTGTGATATGCATGTGGGGGCAGGTTTCCTTTTTATGTAAGGACCTCTGCTCCTTAGAGTAGATACCTAGGAGCGGGATTGCTGGAACAAATGGTAGACCCACTTTTAGTTGTTTGTATATCCTCCATACTTATTGCTTTTTGTACTAATGTTGCTTTTGTACTAATTTACACTCCCAGCAACCGTGTTTAAATGCTCTCTTTTCTCTGTATCTGTGCAAGCATCTATTTTTTAAAAAAATTTTTTAGTAATGACCATTCTGACTGGTGTAAGGTGGTATCTTATTGTTTTAATTTGCATATCCCTGATGAGTGATATTGAGCATTTTTTCATATGTTTGTTGGCCATTTATATATCTTCTTTTGAGAGATGTCTGTTCATGTAGTTTGCCCACTTTTTTAGGGGTTATTTGCTTTTTTCTTTCTGATTTGTTGGAGTTGTCTATAGATTCTGGATGTTAGTACTTTGTCAGAAATACAGTTTAAAAATATCATCTCCCGTTCTGTAGGTTGCCTGTTCTGTTGATTCTTTTGCTGTGCAGAGGCTTTTTAGGTTGTCTCACTTGTTTATTTGTTGTTGTTGTTGCATTTGCTTTGGGGTTTTAGCCATGAATTCTTTCCCTAGGCTAATGTCCAGAAGAGTTGTTCCTAGGTTTCTTCTAGGATTTTTTTGGTTCCAGGCCTGACATTTAAGTCTTTAATCCATCTCTAGTCAACTTATATATATGGAGAACGATAGGAATCAGGCTTTATTTTTCTGCATGTGGCTATTCAATTTTCCCAGCACCATTTGTTGAATAGAGTGTCCTTTCCCTAGTGTATATTTTTGTCTACTTTGCCAAAGATCGGTTAGATATCGGTATTTGGGTTTGTTTCTGGGTTCTCTGTTCTGCTCCATTGGTCCATCTGTCTGCTCTTGTACCAGTGACATGCTGTTTGGGTTACTACAGCCATGTAGTAGAATTTGAAGTCAGGAAATGTGATGCCTCTAGCTTTGTTCTTTTTGCTTAGGATTCTTTTGGCTATTCATCCTCTTTTTTGTTTCCATATGAATTTCATAATTGTTTTTTCTAATTCTGTGAAAAATGTTGTTGGTAGTTTGATAGGGATTGCACTGAATCTGTAGATTACTTTGGGTAAGATGGTCATTTTTAAAGTGTTGACTCTTCCAATCCATGAGCATGGATGTTACTCCATTTATTTGTGTCCACAACAATTTCTTGCATTGGAGTTTTGTAGTTCTTGTAGAGATCTTTCACCTTTTTGAGTAAATATATTCCTAGATATTTTAGCTATTTTGCTGCTACTGTAAATGGAATTGAGGTTTGAATTTGATTCTCAGCATGGTTGCCATTGGTGTATAGCAGTGCTACTGATTGGTGTGTGTTGTTTTTAATATCCTGAAACTTTACCAAATCCATTTATCAAGTCCAGAATTTTTTGGAGGTGTTTTTAGGATTCTGTAGGTATAAGATGATATTGTTGGCATACAAAGATAGTTTGATTTTTTTCTCTTCCGATTTGGATGTCCTTTATTTTTCTTTCCTTGTTGTTCTGGTTAGGATGTCCAGTATTGTATTGAATAGTAGTGGTGAAAGTGGGTACCCTTGCCTTGTCTATTTCTGAGGGGTATGCGTTCAACTTGTCTTCATTTAGGCTGACACTGGCTGTGAGTTTGTCATATATGGCTTTCATTATTTTGAGGAATGCTCCCACCGTGCCTATTTTGCTAAGGGTTTTTATCATGAAGAGATGCTGGATTTTATGAAATGCCTTTTCTGTATCTGTTGAGATGATCATATGATTTGTTTTTAATTCTGTGTATATAGTAGATCACATTTATGCAAGTGTGTATGTTGAACCACTCTTGCATCCCTGGGATAAAACCCACTTGGTTGTAGTGTATTTTTTTAAAGTACTGTAGAATTCAGTTTGCTAGTTGAGGATACTTGCATCAATGTTCATAAAGGATATTGGTCTGTGGTTTTCTTTTTGTATTGTGTCTCGTTCTGGCTTTGGTATCAGAGTGATACTGGCCTTGTAGAATGAGTTAGGAAGGATTCCCTCTTCTTCAATTTGTGGAATAGTTTCAGTAAAATTGGTACCAACCCTTCATAGAAGGGCTGGTATAATTCAGCTGTGAGTCCATAAGATCCTGGACTTTTTTTGTTGTTGTTTTGAGAGACTTCTGATTACTGTTTCAGTCTCACTACTTGTTATTGGTCCATTGAGGGTTTTTATTTCTTCCTGATTCAAGGTTGGGAGGGTGTATGTTTGGAAGAATTTGTCCATTATTAAAAATTGTCCAGTTTTTTTTGCATAGAGATGTTTATAATCGTCTGATGATCTTTTGAATTTATGTCATGTCAGTAATGTTTATATTTCCATTTCTGATTGAGATAATTTGAGTCTTCTCTCTTCATTTTTAAATTAATCTAGCTAGCAGTCTGTCAACTCTGTTTATCTTTTCCAAGAACCAACTTTTTGCTTCATGAATCCTTTGTATTTTTAAAAAATTTCAATTTCATTTAGTTCAGCTCTGATCTTCATTGTTTCTTTTCTTCTTCTAGCTTTGAGTTTGGTTTGCTTGTGTTTTTCTAGTTCCTTGAGGTGTGATGTTGGTTTGTCAATACGTGATTGTTCAGTCTTATTAGTGTAGTCCTTAAGTGCTATAAATTGTTCTTTGAGCACATCTTTTGGTGTGACTCAGAGGTTTTCATAACTTGTTTTATTGTTGTCATTAACCTCAAGGAATTTTTAATATTTCCTTCTTGATTTCATTGTTGACCCAAGGTTCATTCAGAAGCAAATTGTCTAAGTCCCATGTTTTTGTTTGTTTGGCTTTGGGAGTTCTTGGAATTAATTTCTAGTTTTATTCCACTGTGGTCTGAGAAGTTGCTTGATATGATTATGCTTTTTTGAATTTATTGATATTTGATTTGTGGCCTGCCATATGGTCTATCCTGGAAAATGTTACATGTGCTGATGAGAAAAATGTATGTTCTGTAGGTTTGGCATGGAATATTCTGTAGATGTCTGTTAGTTCCATTTGCTCTAGAATTCAGTTTAACTCCAACATTTCTTTCTTGACTTTCTGCCTTGATGATCTGTCTATTGCTGTCAGTGGAATGAAATCTTCCATTATTATTGTATTGCTGTCTCTTTCTGTAGGTCTAGTGGACTTTGTTTTATAAAGCTCGGGGATCTGTTGTTAGGCACATAAGTATTTTAAATTGTTATATCTTCTTGTTGAATGTATCTCTTTATCATTATATAATAACTATTTCTGTCTTTTTTGACTGTTGTTAATTTAAATTCTGTTTTATCTGATAGGAGAATGGCTATTCTTGCCCATTTTTGGTTTCTGTTTGTGTGGAATATTTTCCCCTACCTCTTTACCTTGAGTCTATGGGAGTCTTTGTGAGTTTAGTGGTTCTCTTGAAGGCAGCAGATACTTTGTTTCATTCATTCTGACAGTCTGTGTCTTATTAGTGGGGGCATTGAGACCATTTCCTTTCAGAGTTAATAGTGATAGGTAAAGTACTATTCCATTCATCATACTGGATGTTATCTGGTGGGTTAACTTATTTATTTATTTTCTTTATTGTGCTGGTGTTCCTTAAGGCCTTTATAAGCTTTATGGTTTCTAGCATTTTCTCTACTGGTGCATTTCAACCTTTTGTGTCAGTACTTAGAACATTTTTGAGTATTTTTTGTAGAGCCGGTCTAGTTATGACAAATTTCCTCAGAATTTCTTGTCTGTGAAAGACTTCATCTCTCCTTCATTTATGAAACTTAGTTTTCTGGGATACAAAATTTTTGGCTGACTGTTACTCTTTGGGGAAATTAAAGATGGGGACCTAGTCCCTTCTGGATTGTAGCGTTTCTTCTGAGAAGTCTGCTGTTAGTCTGATTGGTTTACCTTTGTAAGTTTTTCGATGCTTTTTTGTGTCACTGCCATTAAAATTCTTTCCTTCACGTTAACTTTGCAAAACTGGATGATTACATGCCTTGGAGATGACCTTTCTGCAATGAATCTTCGGGAGTTTCTTTGGGCTTCTTATTATCTGGATGTTTAGATCTGTGGTAAGGCCAGGGAAATTTTCCTCCATTGTTTTTATTTAAAATATAATTTTTCTTCTTGAAAGCAGTACAGACCCCAGATATGTGGTTGACATTAAAGCTGTTTACATCAATGCAAGCAGTGTGATCTTAACCTAGAAAAACAGCAACGCAGCTGCCTCTGAGTACAGATATAAAGAATGAGATTGAAAGTGAGCAGACGTTCAGTGTTGTAAACCAGACCACATGCAACGTCATAAGCTTAACTCCAGCAACTCCATATATGTTCTCTATCACTCAAGGAGTAGATGGTAGAACTTGGGCAGATCCCATGGCCATAAATGTCACAACAGGTGAGATGAGGGACTCCCAGGAATGATCATGAACCATTCCTTATTATCCTGTGTTCTAGAGCCTTATCCATTCTAGTTGTCTATTGGAAAGAGATTTACTTTTATAAGCCAGAAGAGGAGAAAAGGCACTATGCTATTTCAAGTCCAGGAGGTTGGGTGACTAGGTCATTTGGCGTTAAGGCCCTATGCATTTTTGGAAGTTCTAGCTACTCATTGTTTTTTTAAAATCTGTTGTTATTATTGGTTAATATCTACTTTCCTGCTAAGACTTGGGTGTAGAGATATGTTTAGAAATGTATTCTGATAGTCATGACCAACCTTTTAAGTTCCCCAGAACATTGGTGCTGTGTTTCTATTCCCAGGAGTTTCTGTGGGGCAGTAAGGTTTGGTACACTTCACAGAGGAGTGTGTGTTTCAAGTGAAATAAGAGCCTGGTGACAGATTTTAATTAAGATCCAACAGCTTAGATGATTTCACTTAGATGTCACTACCTTAAGCTTCCTGTTACAGCTTCAAATGTGGTTCTTGCTTTTAAGCCGAATAGGACAAAAAAATAAAATAAAACAGGTGAGACTCCTTTTTAAGGTGTGGAGAACCAAGCATTGGGAAAAGGGGCTCCCTGCTGTTTTCTGACATGGGGCAGGGTGGGGTGACTCCTGGGCTGGAGAAAGTCATTAGCCTGAGCTCTGGAACTTGGCTTGAGGGGATCGAGGTCTAGCACAGCAAACCTTTTGGACACAGGGCCAAAAACATCGCATGGGTGGCTTTCAACATCTTTCTGGCCCAAAAACTACTTATTTAAATAAAACCCTTGCCCAGAAGCCCAAAATGTAAAAAAAAAAAAAAAAAAAAAAAGAACTGGAGAGAAGCCACAGGGATGGATGTCACGTACTTCTTAAATTCTTGGAGCTCTTCAGAGCACAATCATAGGGGAGACCCCACCATAAAGACTGGTTGTGTTACATTGTGAAAGAGAGAGTGAAAAGAGGACAGGGCAGAGAGGAGATAGGAAAGAATTACTTTGGAAAAAGAATGCAGAATATGGAAATTGTGGTGGATTGACATGACACGACTTGGGTAACTCAGGAAAACAGAGGTGGTGAGGTGGCAAAAAGAACCCAGCAATGGAACTGGGTGTCCTGGTCTTCCTTTGAGCCCAGAGAACGGTGCTGTGTCAGAGCGGGTTCATTAACTGCTGTGCATTGAGCATGTACTACTTGCTTCACCATCCATAATACTCTGTTTTGTCCTCACGGTAACCCTGAGGATGACAGCTGAAGAAACTGTGAAGAACTTAAGTTTCTTTGACCTAGGGTTGCTGAGCATCAAGTAATGGGACAGGGACCCAGGGGGCCTAACTCCACACCACTGTAGTTCAGTGATGTCCATAACAGTCACCCACAGTCACTGAGCTGTGGAGTTTATTGGTGTTACATTTCTTTTTAAAAAAAAGATACAATGAATTAAATTTAGAAATCTTTGCATGAGAGATGTGAGGATTCAAGTCACAGAGCAGATCCCATCTTTTTGGAGATGGGTGGCACCTTAAAATTATCGAGGCCAGTGTCTTTTGTTAGCTGCCTGCACACCCCAGGCTGGCTTTCGCTTTATCTGCACCCTGACCTGTGCTTTTATGTGCTTAAAGCTGGAGCCTGGTTCCAGTTTCCCCACTGTTACCAGCAGTGTCTGTTCCTGAGCAAGCCACCCTGCCTCTCTGGATCTCCACCTTCGCATCTCAGAAGGGGAGAGTGCATGTCGTTTTGGCTGCAGTGATTTGATTAATGTCAATGTCTGCCAAGTAAGGTGATGAGCAAAGTGGCTGGGGTATAGGTGGAAATGCTTCTGGAAAACCCACTGGAGGGGGAATACAAGGATGTACCCCTTAGTTGAAATCTT
Organism: Cephalopachus bancanus; assembly: GCA_027257055.1. Taxonomy (NCBI): domain Eukaryota; kingdom Metazoa; phylum Chordata; class Mammalia; order Primates; family Tarsiidae; genus Cephalopachus; species Cephalopachus bancanus. Next base: position 163,581 of record JAPVLO010001253.1, on the reverse strand, counting down.
GGTGCCCTGACATGGTATTATTTGCATGATCTTGAACTGAGTTCTTTAGACTTAGCAATCATCTTATTTGATGCTTTGGCCCTGATATCTAAAACAAATACAATCAAGTACTACTGTTCCAATGAGCCAGTTTAGAAGAGTTTCAAATCCCTGTTGGGGTTAATCTTGGAAGAGAGTGTCAATCCTAAACCATTTTTCTTAAGGTTTTTCCCTTCTCTTCTTTTCTGCATTATTATTTCCTCCCCAACTAGGTGGGAGATGCTCGAAATGCAGTGGACTGTGATATAGAGGAAATGTTTCTAGTGAGTCCCTTTCAGACATCAGAGACCCCAGTCATTCCTAGTGAAAGGTGACTGCAGACATCTTGTTCCATCGACATCCATTGTGTGTTTTTAAAACAGAGCTTAGTCTTTGAGACAGGATATAGCTAGAAAAAGGTTAGGCAGACTGACAGGCAGTTCCTCTGGTAACAATGTTGTGAACTCCAGGCTGGCCTCTCAGGCTCAGCATTGGTAAACAAGCTCCCTGCAAGCCTCCTAAGCTAGAGCTTAGATGCTCACAGCAGGAATCAAAAAGCAACCAATCAGCTCACCATTAGACGCCTACCTTATTACTGACCAATCAGAACAGCTATAGCTCACAGCTAGTGCTAGCCAGTCAGCTTGGACTTAGGGCTACATAAGCCCCAGGTTTTTGGCCCCAGGTGGCATCCCCTTTGGGCCCCCTCCCACTGTGGGAGCTTTTCTGTCCTCAATAAATTCTGCTTTCTTACTTTCTGGCTGTCCATGTCCCTCATTCTTCCTGGGTATGAGACAAGAACCTTAACCGTGAAGAGCTGTAACCTGAAGAGCTGCAGATCATCAGCGGGGTTGAAAAGTCGTGTACCCCAGAGGCTGGCTTGCCAGCCAACAGAGCCAGCTGAACCAGGAGAGCTGCCAGAGGAAAGGGAGACTCTGAAGCTGAGGCACCCAGGGGGCTAGGCTTGCCAGCTCACCAAGCCAGCAACACCCTCAGGGCTTGGCTTGCCAGCCCGTTAGAGCTGACACTTGTGGGATGAGGCTTACCAGCCCCTCCACGACCCTCTCTGGGGCTTGGCTGGCTGACCCATTGAGCTGACACTCTTGAACCCCAGGCTGACCTGAAAAATCCGCATCATATGGACTTTGTGTGCCTTTCATAGGTGTGAGGAAGGCCACTCTTAATTGGAGCAGTGACAATGGCACTTCCTCCTGTCAGATGCTCCTTGAAAGCATTGGAAGCCATGGGGAGTCAACTCAAGACTTCGTGGTATATGTTTCAGGCCTGAAAGCAGGGATTTAAAATAACATCAAGCTGTATCTTCTCAGAATAAAATGAGACATAGAGAACCCCCTGGTGACAGAAAGTGGCTTGTGTGAATGACAGAAGTATGCTTCCCATCTGCTTCACTGGTTCTGACTTTCATTAACTTAATCATTTGAAGAAAGTTATTCTTCTATTTATATAGGGTTTTAGGATTTATAGAAGGTGTTTCCTCCTCATCTTAGTTTCATCCCTAGCCTGTATGAGGAGGGAAGGAAAAGTGTTCTTATTTCACCAGAGAGCACATTGGGACTGAGCATGGCAATGGGACATGAAACTTTTGAGTCTGGCAGCCAGGAAAATAGGTGGCCCCTTTAACTTCATACGTTTCAGTTGGACAACCGAAATTGGGCCTTTGGAGGAATTTAGCATGTTCATTTAGAAAAAGGTGTTTGTAGGCAAATTCAGCAGATGTGTTCTGCATTGGCATTGGTGTAGAAAATGCACTGGCATTTTCTGTGGATTCCTGGCATAACCCTGGAGTTGAGAAGGGCAGGGACTTCACCCCCATTTTACACTTACAGAGGCAGGACTGCAGAGTGGGGGTCAAGATCCTTGCTTGCAAGTGACAGAAACCAGACTTAAATTGCTTAGATAGAATCTTATGGGCTCAGATGTATTTCCCTGCTATAGCGAGACCTTGGAGAAAGAGATGAGGTGGTTCTAACCTCTCCCTCCTGCTGCTTTATATTCATCAGCTTCGTTCTCCAAGTGGCTCCTTCCACACAGCCCAAGAAGAAGTGGTCCCTGAAGCTCCTTACCAGCCAGGGTCTGGTGCAAAGAAACAGGAAAAATACGCAGAGGAACCCAAATCACTCTATGAAGGAGATACCTTCACATGCATGTTTATTGCAGCATTGTTCACAGGAGCAAAATAAGGGAACCAGCCATGCTGCTCATTGAAAGAGGACTGGATAAAAAAATGTACATTTACATGATGGAATATTACACAGCCATGAAGAAAGACAAAATTATGAAATTCACAGCAAATTGGATGGACTTAGAGTCTTTAATACTGAGAGAGCTTTCACAGAAACAAAGAACTGAGTATCACATGTTCTTACCTTTAAGTGGATCCTAAACAATTATGGTAATTCCCTTTTTAAAAAAATTTTTTATAATCAATATTTTTTATTTTGATATTGTGGGGTACAGATAAGGGTTAAGTATACAAATATGCTTCCTTCAGGCAACCTTGTTGATAAGAGGTGTCTCCCTGTCCCCAGACAGATACTGACTACCGTTAATCCCAGTTGCCTTCCCCTCCCCCCCATAGTTTCCCACCACTGTCAGTCCTTTTCTTATAGTATTACAGTGGATGTTCAAGGTCCACTATATGAGTGATAATATGTGATACTCAGATCTTTGCTTCTGTGAGAGGTCACTCAGTATTACAGACTCTAGTACCATCCAGTTTGCTGTGAAATTTATGATTTTTTTTTATGGCTGCGTAGTAGTCTATCGTGTATATGCACCACATTTTTTTAATCCACTCCTCTTTTGATGGAAAGCATGGTTGCTTCCAGGTTCTTGCTATTGTGAACAATGCTGCAATAAACATACATGTGCAGGTATCTTTTTCATAGAGTGATTTGAGTTCTTCAGGGTATATTCCCAGTAGGGGAATGTGGGGTCATATGGGAGGTCAATATTTAGAACTTTTAAGAATTGCCATACTGTTTTCAAAAGAGGTTACACTAGTTTGCATCCCACCAACAGTGTAGTGTTCCTTTTTCACCACACCCTCTCCAGCAACTATTATTTTTTGTTATTGATAATTGTCATTTTGACTGGAGTTATGTGGTATCTCAGTGTGGTTTTGATTTGCATCTCCCTGATGATTAGTGAGATTGAATATGTTTTCATGTGTCTGTTGGCTGCTCAGATGTCTTCCTTTGAGAAGTATCTGTTCATATCTTTTGCCCACTTTATAATGGGGTTGTTTGTTTTTTTCTTTTCAACATGTTTGAGTTCCTTGTAGATCCAAGATGTTAAGCCTTTGTCAGACCTGGAGTTGGCAAATACTTTTTTCCAGTCTGTGGGCTGTCTCCCTGCTCTCTTGATGGTTTCTTTGACTTTGCAGAAGCTTGTCAGTTTAATGAGATCCCACTTGTCTATCTTATCTCTTATGTCCTGTGCATTTTGGGTTTTGCTCAGGAATTGAATGCCAGTTCCCATTTCAATAAGGGTATGTCCTGAATTTTCTCAGGTTGTTATGGTTTGAGGTTTTACATTTAGGTCTCTAGTCCATTTAGAGTTAATTTTGGTGTATGGGGATAGATAGGGAGGGGTTTTGTTTGAGTCTTCTGCATGTGGTCAGCCAGTTTTCCCAGCAACATTTACTGAATAGGTTCTCCTCTCCCCAGTGGTAGGTGGTGGAAGCTTTGTCGAAGATGAGTTGGTTGAGGAATTGAGGTTTTGCTTCTGGAATCTCAATTCTATTCCATTGGTCTATATGCCTGTTCCTGTACCAATACCAAGCTGTTTTGATTACTGTAGCTTTATAGTAAAGTTTGAAGACTGGTAATGTGATACCACCTGCTTTGGTTTTTTTGCTGAGCATTGTTCTGGCTATTCTTGGTCGTTTGTGTTTCCATATGAATTCCTGTGTTGTTTTTTCTAGGTCTGAGCAGAGTGTTGCTAGTAATTTGATGGGTATTACATTAAATCTGTAGATTGCCTTAGGCAGGGTGGACATCTTTACAATGTTGATTCTTCCAATCCATGAGCATGGGATATTTTTCCCCTTGTTTGTGTCATCTTTGAATTCTTTGAGCAGTGTTTTGTAGTTTTCATTATAAAGGTCTTTCACATTTCTGGTTAGGAAGATGCCAAGGTATTTCATTTTTTTGTGTGGCTATTGTGAATGGAATTATGATTTTTATTTGGGTTTCTGTTTGTTTATTATTGGTGTAAAGAAATGCAATTGTCTTTTGCACATTTATTTTATATCCTGAGACTTTCCCAGAGTCCTTTATCAGTGTAAGAAGGTTTTTGACAGATTATCGTGGGTTTTCAAGGTACATGATCATGTCATCTGCAAAGAGAGATAACTTGACTTCCTCTTTACCTATTTGGATACCCCTGATTGCCTTCTCTTCTCTGATTGCTCTAGCCAGGACTTCCAATACTGTATTGAACAGGAGGGTTAGAGTGGGCATCCTTATCTTGTTCACTTTTCAGGGGAAATGGTTCCAATTTTAGTTCATTTAGGAGTATGCTGGCTGTGGGTTTCTCATAGATGGCTTTACTATTTTGAGGTATGTTTCCCATATGCCTAGATGCTTGAGGATTTTTATCAAAAAGGGGTGCTGGATTTTATCAAAAGCTTTATCTCATCTAATGATATAATCATGTGGTTTTTGTTTTGACATCTCTTGATGTATTTAATTACATTTATGGTTTTATGAATCTTGAACCAGCCTTGCATCCCAGGGATGAAGCCTACTTGGTCATGATGGATGATTTTTGAGATGTGTTGTTGAATCTGGTTTGCTAGGATCTTGTTGAGAGTTTTAGCGTATATGTTCATCAAAGGTATTGGCCTGTAGTTCTCTTTCATTGTTGGGTCTTTACCTGATTTGGGTTTCAATGTGATGTTAGCTTCATAAAATGATTTTGGAAGGGTTCCATCTTTCTCAATTGCCTGGAATACTCTCAGTAGGATTTGTATCAGCTCCTCCTTAAATGTCTTGTAGAATTCTGCTGGAAAGCCATCTGGTCCAGGGCTGTTATTTGTTGGTAGCTTTCTTATTACATAATCATTTTCCTTGATTGGTATTGGTCTATTTACAGTCTCGATTTCTTCTTGTTTCAACCTAGACAGGTTGTGTGATGTCAGAAATTCTTCCATTTCCTTAAGGTTTTCAAGTTTGTTTCCATACAAGTGTACATAGTAGTCTCTGATGATCTTTTGTATTTCTTCTGGGTCAGATGTGACTTCATCTTTTGTGTTTCTGATTGTGTTTATTTGGGTTTTTTCTCTCTTTATCTTGGTCAGTCTAGCTAGTGGACCATTGGTCTTGTTTATCCTTTCAAAGAACCAGCTTTTTGTTTCATTGATTTTTGTATTATCTTTTTGTCTTCTGTGTCCTGGATTTGGTCTTTTATTTTGGTAATCTGGATTCTTCTGCTGACATTAGGGTTTTAGTGGTCTTGCTTTTCCAACTTCCTTAGCTGGCTTGTTAGGCTGTTAATTTGTGATCCTTCCATTTTCTTCATGTGCGTTTGTAGGGATATAAATTCCCCTCTTACTACAGCTTTCATGGCGTCCCAGAGATTTTGGTAAGATGTTTCTTTATTTTCATTTGTTTCCAGGTATCTTTTAATCTCTGTTTTGATTTGATCATTTACCCAGCAGTTTTTAGCATCATGCTGTTTAGTGTCCATGTCTTTGTGGGTTTTGGGGGAACCTTATTGGTGTTAATGTTTTTTATTCCACTATGGTCCGAGAAGTTGCATGGTAAAATTTTGGTCCTGTTAAATTTGCTTATGCTTTATCTATGGCCAAGTATGTGGTCGATCTTAGAGTACGTTCCACGCAGTGATGAGTAGAATGTGTATTCTGTGGTCTTTGGATGGAGGGTTCTGTAGGTATCAATTAAGTCCATTTAATCAAGAGTCACATTGAGGTTCCGGGTCTCATTGCTGATTTTTTTGTCCTGATGATCTGTCTAGGGTTGTGAATGGGGTATTAAAGTCCCCAGCTATGATGGTATTGGAGTCTATATGTTTTTTAGTTTACCTAGAAGCTGCTTTATGAAAGTTGGTGCTCCTATGTTGGGTGCATATATGTTTAGGATAGATATTTCTTGTTGGTGGGTTGAACCTTTTATCATTATGTAGTGGCTTTCTGTATCTTTTTTAATTTTTTGATAGCTTAAAGGGTATTTTGTCTAAGATTAAGGTTGTGACTCCTCCTTTCTTTTGTGTTCTGTTCACCTGAAAATGTGTTTCCCATTCTCTTACTTTGAGTCTATGAGTATCCTTTCTTGTGAGGTGAGTCTCTTGAAGGCAATTAATATTTGCCTGGTGATATTTTATCCATTTTGCCATTCTATGTCTTTTCAGTGGTGTATTTAGTCTGTTCACGTTCAAGCTAATTATTGAAATGTGAGAGTTGATCCCTATCATAATGTTCTTACAGAGTTGTTGTTGTTCTTCCTGTTTGTGTGTTGTCTTTGAGTTTTAGATTGGTTCATGTGTATTTTTAATCTTTTGCCTGTACTCTTGTGAAGAATGTTGTTGTTTTTTCCTTTTCATCTGTGTTCAATAATTTCTTAATTGTTCCTTGTAGAGGTGGTCTGGTGGCAGCGTAGGTTCTTAGGGATTGGATATCTGGGAACGATTTCAATTCTCCCTCACTGATGAAGTTTAGCTTGGCTAGGTAGGCTATTCTCAGTTGAAATTGTTTATCTTTTAGAACTTTGAAGATAGGGCTTCAAGCACTGCTATCCTGGAGGGTATCTGTAGATAAATCTGCTGCAATTCTAATTGGTATTCCTTGGTAGGTAGTCTGATCTTTTTTTCTTGCTGCTTTTAGGATTTTTTCTTTTGTACCAACTTTGTTTAGGTAAATTATTATGTGTCTGGGAGTTGGTCTTCTCATTTGTTGTCTTGCAGGGGTTCTCTGAATTTCTTGTGTTTGAATTTTTTCATCACTGATGAGAGGAGGGAAGTTTTCTTGAGTGATTTCATGAAATGTTTGTTCTAGTGTGGCCTCTATTTCTCTCTCTGCCTCAGGAATGGCAATTACTTCCTAGGTTCGGTCTCTTGAAGTAATCATTCATCTCTTGAAGGTTTCGTTCTGTCTTTCTGAGTTTCTTTTCTATGTTTTTGGCAGTTTGGGTTTTGTGTTTTGGCCTTCAAGTTCTGAGATTCTTTCTTCTGCTTGGCTAATTCTCCTTTCCATGCTTATTAGTTGGTTATTTATTTCCATCACAGTATTCTTTACTGCTGTCATTTCTGACATCAGCTCCTTCCTATCTTCTTCTTGTCTCTCCTCAGTTCTTTTATTCTCTCTATTAATTCTTGATGTCTGGGTTTGTCGCCTGTGACCAGTCATTCTGGGGGCTCTTCATTGTTTGTGTTTCAAAGTCTGTTTTCTCGGTGTCTCACCTCCCAGGGGCCTGTGTGAGACCTATATTCTTCTTTTGATTTTTCTTCATTTGTGTGGTTTTTTTCTCCTCCCTACTTTTTTCCTTCCCTCCACGTCACCATCTTCTTTAATTCTGTTATTCAGGGGTAGAGGGATTGCTTTTACTTGTGTTTGTTCAATCTCCTATTCTTCTTTATGTATATCCTCTTATTTCAATTCCGGAGTTGCACTGTAGGTTGGGGGTGGTCCTTTTTGCAGTTTTGAGATTTACTTAAGGGGGGAGCTGTGATTCAAAATCTATCTGCTGGTCCGGGTATCCACCGACAGGTGTATGGATAATCTGAAACCCACTTCCCACTGCCTTGGAATCTTTCCATGCAGTGGGGTTGTAGGTTTACTCCCTGAAAGAAAATGAGGTTAACAGAGGGAAAAGAGTGGAGCAGACAGTGAGGGGAAGAGGGGGAGCGGAGAGAGAGAGGAGTAAGGAGGAAAACAAACAAGTGTACCAACAAATGGAGAGAGACCTAAACTGAAACAGATAAAAAACAGTAGAACATGGCTACAGACTAACCAACTCCCATGCAAAAAAAACTAAAACATACAATGATGTTAACATACAAGCTAACCAACCTCCTTATCAGTGTGCTGTTCCTCTATACAAAGATATGGTTTACAGAGAGGAGAAAAGAGAAGAAAAGAAAAGAGAAAAAAAAAGGAACAAACAGTAGGGATAGAAATAGAGTCAAGTCAGTAAACTAACAGAACCAATCAAGCACACTCTGAGACTTTTCATTTAAGTCCAGTGTCCTTTCAGCTATGATTTCTAGCTGTCTTCTCGGGCTGGTAAGTTTATTTACAGTTAGGGTCAGTTGCCCCTGGCATGCGTGAAGGGCAGTTCAGGTCACCACTCAGTTCACCACTGCCCAGTTCACCACTCAGATCTGGCCTGCGTCTGTTTAACAAGCTTGTTTTTCCCGTTTCGGTGTTGTTACCTTCAATCACCAGCAGGTGGTGCTATCTCACCACTCCAGATGGTCTTTATCTCAGCTCCTCGCCCCAGAAGGGATGGAGCCAGACAGAAGCCGGAGATTCGAGCTTGCCTCGAGGTACATGGGAGGAGACCCACAGGACGTCATGGTAGCAGTAGAGGCAGCAGCGATCTCAGCAGATCTTGCTTGTAGGTTCTTCAAGGTCTGAAATCATGGATCGCCTCACACATGGGTGGTGTGATGTGCAATGGCCCCCACAGAGGCGATGGCAGTGGCAGCATCTGTGGCTGCAGTGGCTGCCCAGACCACCATGATGCTTCAGCGGTGGTGACAGCTGAGATCCGTGTGAAGAGCAGGCTGCTGACAATGGGATCCACAGCCCCCAGGGAGAGAGCAAGAGTCCCTCTGCATTCTCCTTTGCGGAGGGTCTCATACACCAAGCTGCCCCATCATCATCTTGCTGGAACTCTCTGGTAATTCTACACAAAAGGGATTGGCCATAGTGGGAATCTGCCGGGAGTGGAGGGGATGGGAGGGCACACCCCATCAATAAGGCTGCCTGCATCATGAACATTTGTGTACCTAACCTTGAATTGTACCCCACATCTTTAAAATAAAAAGTGAAACCAAAATGAAGTGAGTACCACATGTTCTCACTCACAAGCAGACCTTGAACAATTATCATAATATTATAAGAGAGGGATTGGCAGTAGTAGGAAACTGTCAGAGGAGGGGGGTGGGATTGGCAGTTGAGTGAAACTGCTAGGGAAGGGAGGGGCACACCTCATCAACAAGGGCACCTGCATAATGAACATTTGTATACCTAACCCTGAATTGTACCCTACATTTTTAAAATAAAAAAATTTATATATATGTATACAAAATATGATGTAACAAAAAAAGGAAAATACTGTATTAACATTGTAATATTCAATATGTACCAATAACAAAAAAGAAATACAAGTCCCATTTGACTTCTGCAATTACACATTGCTACTTCAAAAAGTGATAGATAGCATCTCTTAATATGCATTTTTTGCACTTCCTGTTTGTACTATACAGTTAAATACTATTAAGTCATAAAAATAATAATAAAATCCAAACCAGGTATGGGGGCTCATGCCTGTAGTCTCAGCACTTTGGGTACCAAATCTAAGAATCTACTGCAAAAAAGAAAAGAAAAGAAAATCTACTGCCCAATCCGACATCATGGAGATTTACCCACTTGAAACTGCCCGGGCAGGGAGGGCACACCTCATCAACAAGGGCACCTGCATAAGGAACATTTGTATACCTAACCCTGAATTGCACCCCACATCTTTAAAATAAAAAACTTAAAAAAAAAAAGATTTTCTTCTCAGACCTTAGATCTTAGAAATGTTTAGGTTTTTTTTTTTAATCCATTTTGTGTTAGATACAGTGTAAGGTAAGGGCAACTTTATTCTTTTGTATGTGGCTATCCAGTTGTTTAAAGGACTAATTTTTCTCCATTCAATGATCATAACACTTTTCTCAGAATTCAGTGGATTATATACACATGTGTTTATTTCTGAACTCTAAATTTCATTCCATTTACTATCATGTGTGTCCATCCTTATGCCAGTACTACAACATCTTGATTACTAGAACTTGGTGGTAAGTTTTGAAATTGAGAAATGTGAGCCCTACAATTTTAGGTTTCCTTTTTTAAGGTTGTTTTGGCTATTCTGGGTTCCTTGAAAATCCATATAAATTATAAAATCAACCTGTCAGTTTTTACAATGAAGCCAGCTAGTATTCTGATTTTTTTTAATGCATTAAAGCTTTCCACAGAGGTTGCACTAGTTTACACTCCCACCAACAGTGTAGAAGTGTTCCCTTTTCGCCACACCCTCTCCAGCAACTGTTGTTTTTTGAGTTATTGATAATTGCCATTCTGACTGGAGTTAAGTGGTATCTCAATGTGGTTTTGATCTGTATCTCCCTGTTGATTAGTGAGGTTGAACATTTCTTCATGTGTCTGTTGGCTGCTCGGATGTCTTCCTTTGTGAAGTGTCTGTTCATATCTTTTGCCCATTTTATAATGGGGTTGTTTGTTTTTTTCTTTTCAGCACGTTTGAGTTCTTTGTATATCCAAGATGTTAAGCCTTTGTCGGACCTGGAGTTGGCAAATACTTTTTCCCAGTCTGTAGGCTGTCTCCCTGCTCTCTTGATGGTTTCTTTGGCTTTGCAGAAGCTTGTCAGTTTAATGAGATCCCACTTGTCTATCTTATCTCTTATGGCCCATGGGTTTCGGGTTTTGTTCAGGAATTGGATGCCAGTTCCGATTTCCATGAGGGTATGTCCTTCATTTTCTAAGGTTCTTATGGTTTGAGGTTATACATTTAGGTCTCTGCAGATCAGTTTGAAGTGTGTTACTATTTGACAATATTGTTTTCAGATCCATAAACATGGGATTTTTTTCCCATTTATCCAAATCTTCTTTAAATTATTTCCACAATGTTTTATAGTCTTCAGAGTATTCATTTTACAATTTTGTTAAATTTATCCCTGTGCCTGTTTTATTCTTTGTGATGCTATGGTAAATTTAATTTTTTATATTTTACTTATGAATTGTTGCAACGTATAGAAATACAATTTAATTTGCACATACTGATTTTGTATCCTGAACCAATTCTGTACTTGTTGATTAGATCTCATAAGTAATTGAAACCATAAGAGAGGTATCCTTTTCTCATTCCTAATCTTAAGGGGAAAACTAATAAGCCATTAATTATGGGTTAACTATGGATTTCTTATAGATACCCTTTATCAGGTTAAGGAAATTCTCTTCAATTCCTAGTTTGTTGATTGTTCTGATCACAAAAGCATGTTGGATTTTTTCAAGTGCTTTCTCTGCATCTAATGAGGCGATTGTGTTATTTGGTTTTGATTTATGTGGTGTACTGCATAATCTTTAATCCCTGGGGTAACCCCACTTGGCTTTGGTATATAATTTGTTTCATATGTTGCTGGATTAGTTTGCTAATATTTTGTTGAGAAAATGTTTATCCATATTTATAAGGCATATTAGTCTGTAGTTTTCTTTTTCTCTGATATCTGTGCCTGGTTAATATGAAGCACAAGTCTGAATTTCTTACAGAATTTGGAAGTGTTTCCTAATCTTTTATCTTTTGAAAGTGTTTGTGAAAAATTGGTATTAATTCCTCTTTTAATATCTGGTAGAATTCACCATTAAAACAATCTGGGCATGAACTTTCCTTGTGGGTAGTTTTTTTTTTATTAATTCTTCCATCTCTTTATATGTTATAGGTTTATTCAAATTGCCTATTTCTTTATGAGTCATTTTTTGTTGTTTGTGTCTTCCTAGGAATTTGTCCATTTCATTTGTTATCTAATTTATACAACAGTTCTAGTAACACAATTTTTGCTAGAATTCCACTTTTTATTTTTAGATGTCAATAGTAATTTCCCCTCTCATTTATGAAGCTAGCAATTATTCCTTTTTAATGGTCAATCTAACTAAAGAGCTGCCAATTTTGATGATATTTTCAAAGAATGAGCTTTTGATTTTATTGATCTTTTTTCTATTTTATTTTATCTTCTATGTAATTAAGCTTCACTTTAGTCTGTATTATTTTCTTCCTTCTGCTTGCTTTAGGTTTCATATACTCTTTTTTTCAGTGTTTTATAGTGTAAAAGTAGGCTAATTGGTTTGACATCTTTCTTTCTTTTAACTTAGACATTATAATAATAAATTTCCCTCTGAATACTGCTTTTACTACATCCCATATGTTCTGGCATATTGTGTCTTCATTTTTGTTCATCGCAAAACAATTTCTACTTTCCCTTTCGATTTCTTCTTTAACTTACTGGTTACTTAAAAGTGTATTGTTCAATTTCCACATATTCCTGAGTTTCCCAATTTTTCTCTGTTAATGATTTCTAGCTTTATTCCATGGTAGATAAAGAACATGTGATGTGTTATTTCTATCCTGACCACTATTCTGTGAATAGCATGATTAATTAAAGCAACAGACCATGACCTTGTTTTTCCAAAGAGATTTTAGTACAATTGATTTTTTAAAATGAAGAAACCAAGCCGGGCTCGGTGGCTCAGCCTGTAATCCCGCGCCTTTGGGAGGCTGAGGTGAGTGGATTGCCTGAGCCCGCGGGTTCGAGACCCGCCTGGGCAGCGAGACCTCATCTCTACAATAAATCAAAAAAATCAGCCGGGCGTGGTAGTGCATGCCTGTAATTCCGGCTACTTGGAAGGCTGAGGCGGAAGGATCGCCGGAGCCCAGCAGGTCGAGGCTGCAGTGGCCGAGAGCGGCCACTGCACTCCAGTCTGGGCGACAGAGTGAGACTCCAACTCAAAAAAAAAAAAAAAGAAGAAACCAGATAATCTAATCCTGTTCCTTTGATCACTCCAAAAATGCTGAAGGGGCCACTGATCACACTGCTGTAGGGTGTGGACACACCCTTGCTCAGCTATGAGTCTAGAAGGTGAACAAAGGTCATAAAGGAAATGTCTATGACTGCCCAGAAGTCTATTACTCTTCTGATTAGGAGGGAAAATTACAATTCCTTTTGGTAAATGTTATGTTTTTACCATGGTTTTCTTTTTTTATTTTCCCTATAGCATTCCTCCCATTTCTTACTCCAATTTGTGAGGCATTAAACATCTCTTGCTTTCAAAAAAATGCTACAAATTTTTTTAAACAAACCATTAAAAAGATAAGAAAGTCGCCTCAGTGATAAACAAAAGGTAAAATCTGGTGGTGGCTACATAAGGATGCTTTTTTGTTTTATAATTTGTTGTTTTTATAAACTATATATATATACAATTTGTTGACACACACACACACACACACACACACATACACATACACACACACACACACACACACGAGACCTGTGCATTTCTCTATATTTATTTACAGGAAAAACTTCAGGTTAGCTGAAAACAGGAGTTTTTTTACATTTTAGGGGAAAGACTAAGGTGGAGGCTGGGAAAGGAGATATGAGAATGAGTGAGAGAGACAGCATTTAAAATGTAATGACAGGCACGACAATTAGTACGTCATGGCACAACTATTATTGAGATGAACATTTCACCACTTCCCTTCCCTTTGTCCCTTTAATAAATTGTCAAAGGATAAACATTACTGCAGAAAAATTATTTTACTGATATTATAATTCCTCCAGATCATAGATGGGGAAAGAATACTTGCAAACCCAAGCCTGCTATTTTACCCATTCTCCAGCGAAAGGCCCTATCAGGCCACCTGCTGGAGTGTAAAATATAATAAATTTCAGCATTCTCATGACCTTGAGTGGGCAAGGGCATTCTCTGATCATTGAGGCTACAAGCGGGCTGGCTCAGATTTGTCTCCATGAGACCGAAAGGCCAACCCAAGGACATCTGCAGGCGAGGGCGGCAGGCCTGGGTGACCAGATGTCACTGGCGATGAAATGGAATTCCAGGAGGTTAGAGTACTTGAAAATGCTTGCACAGAAGCTGCTAATGAACTATGAACATGTCAAGAGATTAATCTACATGGCCACTGGTTAAGAATTAAAACAGAACAAGGTAGACTGAAATTCAGGACTTCTTCCTGAGCAAGCAGGTCTAACTGGAGAAGAAGCCATCTTTCTTTGGCCCCAAAGCTGTGCTCTAAAGCCGGAGAAGCTGAGGATCAGAGATGCAAAGATCAAAAAGCAGTTGGACACAATAGCTGGATTTCTCTCAGAAAAACATCCTGCTGGTCAAGGTTTCTGATGGACAGTTTCATTCACTGATGTCTCAGGCAACACCTGTCAGACTTCTAGACTAAAAGGGAGTGTATGCTCAGAACAGAGGTTGAGGGTTGCACTCCTGCTTATGACTTCACGGGTGATTTTATGTCATTGAAATTTCACTTTCTACTTCCAGCACCGAGCAGATTTCCTTCAGCTGCTGATGGACACCCAGAATTCCGAAGAAACAGAATCCTGTAAAGGTAACCAAGGAGTTTTTCTGGGGGCTAATGATGGGTAAGATGAGAGGGAGGGGCTTGTTCTGGAAGTATGCAGGAAGCTTTCCATGAAGATAAGAATTTCTGTCCCATTGCAGAATGACATGTGTTTGGTCCTTATAAATGGTAGCTGGAGGTTCTCCCTAGGAGCAACATAGGCCTGGTCATATTCACAGCTTGACACACCACCCTAAGCAAACGTATCTTGACTGGAAATCAGTCGGTGGTCTGACTGATCGCCGACAGCAGAAAAAATGCTGAATCTCATCCTCCTCCTGATCCACTAGCTCAGAATCTCTGACTCAAATGTCAAACCAGGAGACACACTGTCCCCAAAATGGTGATTTTAACTGGAAATGCTTGTTGAAAGTGTGTTCACTAACTTAATCTACTATAAAGTTTTATTTTTCTTTTTGCAGTTAATAAGCAATTTGGGAGAGAAGACTTTAAAATGTGTAAATATCCTCTTCTTGTTTAACCATTCACCTACTAGTTTCATCATCCACTGACTGAGGCCATTATTGCTATGATGATTGCAAAATAATGATTTTCTAGTTACATCATTCCTTCACATTTATGGGCTTGTATTTCATTTTAAGGGAGAGTGCTCCATTCTTCCCTATTCATTTGTTTATTTATTTCAGTGGGATCTTATATATCAACAATTTACTCTCCTATTATTATTATTTATTTTGATCAAATTTTTCAGGTTCGAATGAGTTCCTGGGTCCTTTTTTCTTCTTCTACTTATTTTTTTTTTTTGCAACAGACATTATTTATTAGAACAGTTTTGGCTTCATAGAAATATTTAGCCGAGTATATTAGAGGTTTCCCATATGCTCTCTTCCCCTATATACACACAACCTCTCCCACTATCAACTTCTCCCACCAGAGTGGTACATTTGTTGCTACTGATAAATCTACATATATGCAGTAGTATCACCCAAACTCCATAGTTTGCATTAGGGCTTATCCTTGGTATTGTGCAATATATGAGTTTTAGAAATATATAATGACATGCATTCACCATTATAACAACATATAGGGTATCCTGTATCTTTGGATTATCATTTTCTTGAGCACTTTCTTGCATTCAGGTGCAAGATATTTCAAGTTTCTCTTCTATTTTCTCTGACCATGCATAAAATCATCCATATTTCCAAAGAGCTCTACTCTTAGAAAATTGTATTCAGAAATCAAAATCTGGGAGCTAGGTGTGGTCATCCATACTGGGGTTTATTTGCTTTTAAATCCTCTCTGTGGACAAAGCTAAGGAAATAAAATATATTTACACAGACTGAGAAATGTGATTTTTACCCTACTTCTGGAATATAAACACTCCTACCAAGATCAATTTCAGTTACCAATGATTTGTCAGCCATCTCCCAAAATTCCTGAAGATGTAGCAGTTTGTTCTAGACACCAGGGATGAGCTCACTCCAGCACAGCACTATAAATATATCTATGTCTGCAACGATTTCTACCCATCTGTCCCAATACAATCTTCTGTGATAAAGGAAACAGTCTGTCATTTCACCACTCAGTGCACTAACCTCTAGACATAGGTGACTGTTGAGTGGCAGACATGTGATTAGTGCCACTGAAGAATAATTTTAAATTGTATACAATTTTAATTAATTAAAATTTGAATTTAAATAGGCACATGGTTGCTAGTGGTTATTGTATTGGACAGCAGAGTGCTAAACTTTGAGATTATAGTCCATTTCCAACTCAGTATCATGGGGCTCATGGTGAATGAAATAAAGAATTGGAGAGTTAAATTTACACACAGCAGCATCACAGTAACCATCACTCATAAATTATAACTCTGTAAACCTTTTCTGCACTTAATTCATGTCATTTTTGGTTATGAGTTGCACAGTTGAGGTGGGCACCATAGTTATTTCAGGGGCCTAGGTATATAAAGGTCCTGGTCTAGTCCTGATCAAACAAACTAATGCCTGGTCATGCTTAGCTTCTCACAGGAGAAAATCAGGAGGGAGGACAACTTGTAATCATATGGTCTCCTCTATTTTAATGCCATTCATCACAAGAATCTATCACCACTCTCCTAGCTTTTTACTATTTCTGTAGGTTCTGTACATCCTGAAATAGTCCATTTAGCAAAACTGAATTCTAGATCTTCAATTACTTGATTCCTTTCAAATATATAATCCATGCTTTCTCAAACCAGGCTGTGCACACAAACCACCACATCTCATGAAAGTTCAGGTTTTAAAACTTTTTTTTTAAAGAGAGAGAGTCCCAGCTGGGCTAGGTGGCTCAGCCTGTAATCATGCGCACTTTGGGAGGCTGAGGTGAGTGAATTGCCTGAGCCCGCGGGTTTGAGACCCGCCTGGGCAACTTGGCGAGACCTCATCTCTACAATAAATCAAAATGAGCCGGGCGTGGTAGCGCATGCCTGTGGTTCCAGCTACTTGGAAGGCTGAGGCAGAAGGATCGCCGGAGCCCAGCAGGTCGAGGCTGCGGTGGCCGGGAGCAGCCACTGCACTCCAGTCTGAGTGACAGAGTGAGACTCCAACTCAAAAAAAATTTTTTAAAAACAGAGAGAGTTTCACTCTGCCACACAGGCTGGAGTGCAGTGGTATGCTCCCAGCCACTGCTACCTTGACCTGCTGGGCCCTGGTGATCCTTCCACTTCAGCCTTCCAAGTAGCTCAAACTACAGACACGTGCTACCACACCCAGATTATTTTTTTTATTTTTTGTGGAGACAAGGTCTCACTATGTTGCTCAAAACAAAGCTTTTATAGAAAAATGTTAAAGGAGAGAGTGTATCTCCCCTCTTTTCTGTCAATTCTAATCTGGTGGCATTCTGTCAATTTTAATCTGGTAGCATTCCATAAGTCACCAGATTTCTCTTCTTGAAAAAATTTAAGACCTGCGAAGGAACAGCAGCTGTCTTAAGTGATAATATCTATGGAAAATGGACTGGATTAGTCAAGCAGCATCCAAAGAAATATGTATATCACCATGATGACCTCACATTTACAGCCTAGTCTCTTGGGAGGGTACTGATCAGGGCTGCCGAAGAGGATAAATCAATTCATTCCAATTAGGCTTGATGACTTCACCACTTGCACTTCGAGAATCAGAGTGAAATCACTTTGAAAAGAGATCATCTCTCTTCTCCTCTCTATTTAAACAGAAGCCTCTGTCAGAAGTGGATGGAAAATAAGTTTTGGCAGCCAAGACAGTGGTAATTGTGCAGGGTAGAATGCTCACAATTTTGCAGGCTTTGCCATAGAGACATGGACAGCCAGACTCAAGTGAATACATCAGAGCATTCGAGCAAACTGCAGCCCTGACCCCTAGCCTGCGTTCAGCCAAAAGGCCTCCTGCTTGGATTCTCCTTGAACCCAGATGTGCCACATTTGTCCACATATGCATTTCTGAATGGGAGAAGACAGGTGTTGAAGGAAAACATTAATTAAACCTGGTTCTTCCCCTTCACATCTGTGTAGCTTGGCAATCCAGTCTTTATATCCACTCCAGAGGCTTCCAGGCAAGGCCAGAGAGAGGAGATTCAAGCAGAAAGGAAGATGTTCCTTACACCCAGGGCTGGAGCAGCTCTCAAGTCCAGGACATGTAAACTGTCACTGCATGTATGCCAGCTGCCAGGTCCCCAGAATAAAGATAACGGTCAGGTTCAATTTTAAAAAGATGGGGAACAATTATAATGCTATAAGAAAGCAATTGGCAGTAGTGGAAAACTGTCAGGGGAGGAAGGGGTGGGACTGGCAGTTGAGGGAAACTGCTAGGGGAGGGAGGGACATGCCTCATCAACAAGGGTACCTGTATGATCAGTGTTTATATACCTAATCCTGAATTGTACCCCATATCTTTAGAATAAATAAATAAATTTAAAAGATGGGGGAAAAAAAGAAAGTTCAGGTTTTGATTTGTTAGTTTGAGAGTAGGGTTTGGGATTCCACATCTCTAACAAGCTCCCAGATGCCCATGATGCTACTGGTCCAAGGACCACACTTTGAGGAGCAAGAGGTTATCTGTGGCCCGATATCATTCCCTTAAGCTCCCTCAAGCATGTTTATAGGAAAGATCCTTAATTTTTTTTTTCTACAGTTAAGCCTTAGCGTGGCAAACTCTCTCACAGTTTGCCAAGCTACATCATGGCTAGAAAAATTTAAATGTTTCCTGGGGGAAATGCTAGCCCATATTTTACCTATAGCTAAAGCACTCTCATGGCCATTCAAAGGCCAGGCCCATAACACTGAGTATGTGTAGACAGAATATCTTCTCTGGAAATTACCCAGCTATGCTGGAGTGGGGTTTGGTATGATGAGGAGTGAATGCCCCACAATCCTATAGGCCTTGGGAAACACTAGATTGAAATAATTTTGCCTTTTTCTAGCTCTACAAGTTTGGACATCAGAGTGAAAACCACCACCAGTATGACTCTGAAATACTTTAACGTTTCGTTTCTGAGGGATTTGGGAGCTTCATGTGGATTACTAAGCACCTAAACTGTGATGTTCTACATTGACCTGCTTTTCCTAAATTGTCTTTCCTCTCCTTGCAGGTCTGCCTGATCTGGAGCTCATGGCCCAATCAATTGCCATTATTTTGGGTGCCTATGAGACCACTACCATTGCTTTTTCCTTCATTATATGTGAACTAGCCACTCACCCTGATGTCCAGAAGAAACTACAAGAGGAGATTGATGCAGTTTTTCCCAATAAGGTGAGTGGATGGTCCCTGGAGAGGGAGAGAGGACCTGAGACCTTAGCAAGAATGCCTCCTCACCTCTTCTCAGGGGAATTTTTGCAAATAAGTGTAAACATCAACTCGTTCACCAACACTATGTAGGAAGACTCCAAAGTGACAAAGGGAGAAAACACAGATAATGAGTGCTTCTCACAGAACTGTAAGGTCCTCGTAAAACAGTGCTGTTCTCATGCATCCATTATCTGTTACCACAATATTACTAAGTAAAAAAAAAAAATCCAGAAAACCTCAGTGGCATCTAACAATAAGCATGTATTGCTCAAGAGTCTGGGTAGTTAGCCTTGCTGATATTGGCTGGACTTACTCTGGAATGGCCATTTTCTAACCAAACCTGGCCTTGAGTACACTGGGCAGGCTGACTCGGCTTTGTTCCGCCGCTGCCTCAGGCTTCAGTCATGCAGCTAGTGGTGAAGAAGCCAAGCAAGGAAACAGGATGTCTGACTCCTGGACCAAACTCTTAACCTCTACAATATCACCTCCCAAATAAATCATCAAATGTTAGCGACGTGTCACCCACACTGTTTGGGGATTTCTGCCAAAACTGGAATCTTTTGTGGTGTGAAGAGATGGCCTCTGGGGCGGACCCTGGTTTGGCAGTGAGGTGTACACAGAGAGATCTTCAGAGCCTAAAGCCAAGCCCTGAAGCAACAAGCAGGAGACTGTTCCAGCAATAAAGGAAGGGACTGAGTATGGGTTTCCATCCTCCTCATAACTTTCACTAGAACTGAAATTGCATGCCCCGGTATCCTCTGATCATAAATTTCCTTTACCATATTTAGGATTAAAAGGAGCTAGTTTATCCACAAATTATTTATAGAGTATTTATATAGTATAGCCTTTCTCTACACTATATATTTAGATAGATAGACAGATAGATGATAGATAGACAGACAGACAGACAGATATATGAGAGAGAGAGATACCAAGAAAAATTTTCAAAAAAAAAGCTTTATGTGGAACAGGGGACTTGCTCTTTTACATGTTCTCTTCCCTAGATACAGACATATGGCCTCTCTTGAAAGGTGTCAGTGACTTTGGCAAACTTTACTTGATTCTAATGGTCATAATCTATTAGTCACATTTGTTCACATGAGAAAGAAAAAACTACCTGTTGATGCTAAGTATTCCACTCCCTGGGGAGGGAATTGTCCCAAATTGTTCCAAATTTATAACTCCTCCAGACATCTCTGTGGACCACTGAAAAGATCAAAAGACATGATAGCTATTAAACTGCCTTATAAATGCTAAGGTCCTTTACCAATATGGGTTATTCTCTGGAGCTCCTAATACTTCAGGAGTACTGCATGACTGGGTTGGATGTTAATTCCAAATCTCAATTTATCCCAACCCGTTTCTTTCTTCCCAGGCACCTGCCATTTACGATGCCCTAGGACAGATGGAATATCTTGACATGGTGGTGAATGAAGCTCTCAGATTGCACCCAGTTGCAGTCAGAGTTGAGAGGGTCTGTAAGAAAGATATTGAAATCAATGGAGTGTTCATTCCCAAAGGGGTAGTGGTGATGTTGCCAATCTATGCTCTTCATCGAGACCCACAGTACTGGACAAAGCCTGAGGAGTTCCGCCCTGAAAGGTACAAGACCCTGGGAAGGCAGTTCATCCTAAACCAGGGTTGTTCAAGCATATTCTGACATCAGTTAATGTACTTAACAGTCATGTGATTGTGCCATCATTTGCTTGACTTTTTTTATTTTTAGGGTTTTTTTACATTACAAAAGTGATATCTGTCAAAACTTACAAACTGTAGACTAGATAAAAGAAACTATACTCATCCATAACTCTCACTCCTTAAGAGATTCATCATTATTAATGTGATGTATGTTCTTACTGACATTTTCTGTGCATATATAGATTTTTATGTTTTTCTATTAACATGTCATACTGTATATATTTATGGGATACACCTTAAGCATATAGTGTTTCTTTGTTGTAAGGACATTCAAAATTCTCTCTTCTAACCTTTTGAAATATATAAAGCATCATTTTTAGCTATAGTCACCCAATTGTGTAATACAGTACCAGAACTTATACCTTCTTTCTAATTTTGTACCTGCTGACCAACCTTTTCCCATTTCCCCTACTCCCATTTTCTTTAGTATCTGATAATTATCATTCTACTCTAAAATTCTATGAGATCACCAGAATTTATCCTTCAATCTAGCTGTAATTTTGTATCTCTTAACCAATCTGTGGCTATCCCCATCTCTACCCTGCCCTTCTGAGCTTGTAGTAATCACTCTTCTACTATTTCTAGGATATCTACTACTTTAGCTTTCACATATGTGTGAGAATGTGCAATATTTGCCTTTTTGGGCCTGGCTCATCTTACTTAACATAATGTCTTCCAAACTCACCTATGTTGCTGCAAATGAAAAATTTTGTTCTTTTTATGGCTAAGTGGTATTCTATTTTTACTACTCTCTTCTACATTTTCTTCACCCATTCATCTGTTGATGAACTTTTAGACGGATTTCATGTTTTGATCATTGTGAATAGTGCTGCAGTAAACATGGGAGCGCAGATATCTCTTTGACATACTGATTTCCTTTCCTTTGGGTATATACCCAGCAGTGGAATTGCTAGATCATATAGAAGTTCTATTTTTAGTTTTTTGAGGAACATTCAGACTGTTTTTATAATGGCTTTACTAATTTACATTTCTACCAAAAGTAAACAGGAGTTTCTCTTTGTCTGCATCCTTGCCAGCATTTGTTTTGTTTTGTTTTGTTTGTTTTGTTTTGTCCTTCTGATAATGACTATTTTAACTGGGGTGAAATGACATCTCATTGTGGTTTAATTGGGATTTTTCTGATGAGTAACGATGTAGAGTATTTTTTCATATACTTGTTAGCCATTTGTATGTCTTCTTTTGAGAGATGTCTAGTCAGATCATTTGCCCATTTTTAAGTCATATTACTTGATTTTTTTAAACTTGAGTTATTTGAGTTCCTTGTGTATTCTGAATATTAATTCCTTATTCAATAAACAGTTTGCAAATATCTTCTCCTATTCTGCTAGTTCTCTCTTCACTGTGCTGATAGTTTCCTTTGCTATGTAGAAGATTTTTAGGTTGCATTAATTCCACTTGCCTTTTGCTTTTGTTTTCTGTGCTTTTGAAGTATTCTCTATAAAATCTTTGCCCACACCAATGTCCTAAACCTGAAATATTTCCCCTATGTTTTCTTCCTGTAGTTTCAGAGGTGCAGGCCTCGCTGTTTTTAATATTTTATTTGTTGTATTTTACTTTATTATACAGATGTAGGCTACAAGTCAGGATTAGCTACACCAATAGGTTGCGTGCAATTGAAGTTTGGGCCTCACTTCCCCTGGTTTACAACCAGGTACTCTTTGTGTTGTTACATATGTGCCCTGGTTACATATGTGCACTTCCCCTGGTTTACAACCGGGTACTCACATATGTGCACTTCCCCTGGTTTACAACCAGTTATTCACTTCCTCTGGTTTACAACCAGGTACTCTTTGTGTTGTTACATATGTGCCCTGGCAGTGTGCAGTGACTGCCAATCCCTCCCTTGCACTAATGTGATCAAAGTTCAGGTCTCACTTAGGAGTGAGAACCTGTGGCATTCAGTTCTTTGTTTCTGTGACAGATCACTAAGTGTGATGGTCTCCAACTTCATCCAATTTGGTGAAATCCATGGTTTTGTTCTTCTTTATGGCTGTGTAATACTCCATTGTATATATATATACCACATTTTTCTCATCCAGTCCACTTTTGATGGACAGTAGAGTTGGTCCCATGTGTTTTGCTAGTGTGAACAGTGCAACTGTAAACATGTTGTGCAGCTGTTTTTTTGGTAGAATGATTTATGTTCCTCCAGGTATGTTCCCAGGAGAGGTACTGCTGGGTTGAATGGAAGGTCAATTTTTAGTTTTCATAATCACCACACTGCTTCCCATAGAGGATAAACTAGTCTGCACTCCAACCAACAATGTAGAAGTGTTTTTTTTTCTCCACAGCCTCACCAGCATTTCTTGTTTTTTTATTTATTAATGATGGCTATCTTTATAGGAGTTAGGTGGTATCTCATTGGAGTTTTTATTGGAATTTCTCTGATGATTATTGAGACTGAGCATTTTTTCATGTATCTGTTGGCTGCTCATAACTCTTCTTTTGAAACTTATCTATTCATGTCCTTTGCCCACTTCCCAATAGGGTTGTTTGTTTTTCCCTTTCAGCTTGTTTGCATTCCTTGTAGATTCTGGATGATAGGCCTATGTCAGATATAAAATTAGCAAAAAATTTTCCTATTCTGTTGGTTGTCTCTCTGATCATTTGATGGTTTCTTCTGCTGTGAATGCTTTTCTGTTTGGGTCCCACTTGCCGATTTTGCCTTTTATGGCATTCACTTTCAAGGATTTGGTCAAGAATTGGTTGCCTACTCCATGTGCATAAGGATGTTTCCTACATTTTCTTCTAGGATTCTTATAGTTTGAGGTTTTATGTTTAGTTCTTTGATCCATTTTGAGTTGATTTTTGTATATGGCGATGAGTATGGTCCAGGTTTATTCTTCTGCATGTGGACAGCCATTTTTCCCAGAACAATTTGCTAAATATGGTCTCCTTTCCCCAGTGGTTGTTATTGGTGGCTTTGTCAAAGATGAGTTGGCTGAGAGATTGAGATTTTGCATCCATAATCTCTGTCCTGTTCCATTGGTCTGTGTACTTATTCTTGGACCAAAACCAGGATGTTTACTGTAGCCTTGTAGTAAAGCTTAAAGTCTGGAAGTGTGATACCTTGCACTTTGTTACTTTTGCTGAGGATTATTTTGGCTATGCATGTTCTTTCCTATTTCCATATGAATTTCTGTATTGTCATTTCCAGATCTGAAAAAAAAATGAAGCTCGTAATTTGATTTGTATTGCATTGAATCTCTAAATTGCCTTGTGTAGGATGGATATCTTGACAATATTTATTCTTCCAATCCATGAGCATGGAATGTTTTCCATTTGTTTGTGTCATCCTTGATTTCTTTGAGCAGCATTTTGTAGTTCTCATTGTAAAGGTCTTTCACTTCTTTGGTTAGGTGGGTGCCAAGGTATTTCACTTTTTTATGGCTATTGTGAATGGGATTGTGTTTTTTATTTGGCACTCTGTGTGCTTGTAGTTGGTGTATAGAAATGCAACTATCTTTTGCATATTGATTTTGCACTGCAAGACTTTACCAAAATCAATTATGAGTGTGAAGAGGGTTTTGACAGACTACCTAGGGTTTTCAAGATATGGAATCATGTCATCTGCAAAGAGGGATAACTTAACTCCCTCTTTTCCTATTGAATATCCTTGATTTCTTTCTCTTGCCTGATTGCTTTAGCAAGGACTTACAATATTATTTTGAAAAGGAGGGAGAAGCATGGAAATCCTTGTCTAATTCCCATTCTTAGGAAGAATGCTTCCAATTTCTGTCCATTGAGCAGTATTTTGGTTGTGGGTTTATCATAGATGGTTCTTGTTATTTTGAAAATGTACCTTCTATGCCTAGGTACTCAAGAGTTTTTATTCAAGAAGGAATGCTGGATTTTGACAAATGCTTTTTCTGCATCTAATGATATAATCATGAGGTTCTTTTTATCATCTTTTTGTGTCCTTATTATGTTTATGATCTTGTGAATATTGAACTATCCCTGCCTCCCAGAAATGAAGCCCACCTGGTGATGGTGGATAATGCTTGAGATGTGTTGTTGGATCCAATTTGATAGAATACTGTAGAGAATTTTTGTGTCTGTATTCATCAAGGAGATTGGTCTGTAATTCTCTTTCCTTGTTGGGTCTTTGCCAGGTTTGGATATCAATATAATGTTGGCTTCATAAAATGAGTTGGGAAGTATTCTATTGCCTAGAATACTTTCAGAAAGATTGGTATCACTCCTTCTTGTGTATCTTGTGAAATTCAACTGGGAAACCATCAGGTCAAGGACATTTTTTGGTATTTAGATTTCTTATGACCGAGGTGATTTTCCTGGATTGCTATTGGTCTGTTTAGAATTTCAATTTTTTCTTGTTTCCACCTTGGGAGGTTATGTAATGTCAATAAGTGCTCCATTTTCTTTAGGTTTTCTAGTTTATTTGCATACAGGTTTTGTAGTAATCTCTGATAATCTTTTGAATATCTTTAGGGTCAGTTGTACTTCACCTTTTGCATTTCTAATTGTGTTTATCTGGGGTTTCTCTCTCTTTTCTATCAGTCAACCTGGCCAGGGGACAATCGATCTTTTTTTTTTTTTGAGTTGGAGTCTCACTCAGTCGCCCAGGCTGGAGGGCAGGGCACACTCACGGCCACCCTAGCATTGACCTACTGGGCTCAGGCAATCCTTCTGCCTCAGCCATCCAAGTAGTTGGAACTATAGGCATGCGCTACCATGCCCAGCTAATTTTTTTTATTATGATGATTTATTGTAGTGACAAGGTCTCACCAAGTTGCCTGGGTTGTTCTTGAACCCATGGACTCAGGCAATCCATTTGCCTCAGCCTCCCTAAGTGCTGGGATTACAGACCAAGCCACTGAGCCCAGGTGGGACCATCAATCTTATTTATCTTTGCAAAGAACCAGTTTTTGGTCTTGCTGATTCTCTCTATGATATTTCACCTTCTATGTCCTGTAACTCTAATTTTATCTTGGTGATATGGATTCTTCTGCTGAGGTTAGGAGGCAAGTGATCTTGCCTTTCCAGCTCCTTTAGGTGTTATGTTAGACTGTCTGCTTTTGATCTTTCTGTTTTCTTGATTTGTGCATGCAATGCTCTCGATTTTCTTTTTAACACTGATTTCATGGCATTCCAGAGATTCTGATAAGACATGTCTTTATTTTCGTTTCCAGAAATCTTTTTATTTATGTCTTGATTTCCAAGTTGACCTGGAAGTTGTTCAACAGCATGTTGTTTAAAGTTCTTGTCTTTCTGTGTTTGGGAGAGTTTTTGTTGGTGGCAATATTTATGTTTATTGTGATCTGAGAAGATGCATGGTATTATTTTGATCTTTTGAAAATTTGCTCATGCTTGACTCATGCACAAAAATGTGATCAAACTTGGAGTTCTATGTGCTGAGTAGAAATGTACTCTGTAGTTATTGGGTGAAATGTTCTGTAAATGTCTACTAAGTCCATTTGATTGAACATTGAGACGAGTTTCCAGATCTCCTTGTTGATTTTTTGCCTTGATGATTTATCTAAAGCTGTTAGCAGTGCAATTACATCTCTATGATTGTGCGAGAGAACCAATGACCTCTTTTAGTTTGCTTAGTAGTTGTCTTATAACTTGGTACTCGCCGGGCTTGGTGGCTCAGTCTGTAATCCCGTGACTTTTGGAGACTGAGGTGAGTGAATTGCTTGAGCCCGTGGGTTCGAGACCTGCCTGGGCAGTGAGACCTCATCTCTACAATAAATAAAAAAAATCAGCCAGGCATGGTAGCACACGCCTGTAATTCCGGCTACTTGGAAGGCTGAGGCGGAAGGATCGCTGGAGTCTAGCAGGTCAAGGCTGCGGTGGCCAGGAGCGGCCACTGCACTCCAGTCTGGGTGACAGAGTGAGACTCCAACTCAAACAAAACAAAACAAAACAAAACAAAAACGTGGTACTCTTGTGTTGCATGCATATATGTTTAGGATGAATATTTCTTGCTAGTGGATTAAGCCTTTTATCATTATGTAGTGCCCTTCCTTGTCTTTTAAAAGTTTTGATGTTTTGAAGTCTGCTTTGTCAGGTACTAGAATAGTTATGCCTGCTTTCTTTTGTTTTCCATTCACCTGACAGGTCATTTTCCAGCCTCCAATCTTGAGTCTGTGTGTGTCTTTTGCAGTGAGAGAAGTTTCCTGGAAGCAGCAGATTGTTGGATCATTTTTTAAAATCCAGTTTGCCACACTAGGTCTCTTCAGTGACACATTTAGTCCATTTAGCTATTATTGATATGTGTGAGTTTATCCTGGTCATAGTACTCTTATGGGGTTGCCTTGTTTCCTCTTAACTTTTGCATTTATATATTTGTGTATTTTCATTTTTGTGGGTGCTCTGTATGCTCTGTCAACTCTGTGTTTGCCTTTAGTTTTGTGGTGTGCATGGCTGTTTTGGGGGGGGAGTTTTGTTTGTTTGTTTGTTTTCTGTGCTCAACATCTTCTTAAGTGTCTCCTGAAGGGCTGATCTGGAGGAAATATATTCTCTTAGGGACTGGCTATCTGGGAAGGATTTTATTCTCTGCCATTGATGGAGCTCAGCTTGGCTAGGTATGAATTCTTGGTTAGAACTGCTTTTCTTTAAGATCATTAAAAACTGGACTCCAATTCCTCTGGTTTGTAGTATTTATGAAGATAAGTCTGGAGAAATTCTGATGGGTTTTCCCTGATAGGTAGTCTGGCCTTTCTGTCTTTCTGCCTTTAGGAATTTTTCTTTTGTGCTTACCTTTCAGAGACAAATTACTATGTGTCTTGGCGATGGTCTTCTCATGCAATATCTTGCAGGTATTCTCTGAATCTCTTGCAGTCTGAAGACTCTTCATGTCTCTAGCAAGATGGGGGGAGTTCTCTTGAATGACCTCATAGAGTTTTTGTTCGATGGTGTTTTCATTTTCTCTTTTTACTTCAGGGACACTAATCAGGCATAGGTTTGGTTTTTCCAACAAGTCATACAGCTCTCAGGGCTTTTGTCCTTTGTTTTGAGTGTGTTTCCATGTTTTTTTTAAAGATGTGGGGTACAATTCAGGGTTAGGTGTACAAATGTTCATTATGCGGTACCCTTGTTGATGAGGTGTCCCCCTCCCTCTTGAACAATTATCATAGTACTATAAGAAAGGGATTGGCAGTAGTGGGGAACTGCTAGGGGAGGGTGGGGGTTGGATTGGCAGTTGAGGGAAACTGCTAGGGGAGGGAGGGCCACACCTCAACAGCAAGGGTACTTGCATAATCAATGTTTGTATACCTAACCCTGAATTGTACCCTACATCTTTACATTTTTTTAAAAGTGTTTATTCTTGTCTTTTGCTCACTTTTTAATGGGGCTGTTTGTTTTTTTCCTTGTGGAACATTTGAGTTCCTTGTAGATCTTTGATGTTAGGCCTTTGTCAGATATACAGTTGGCAAATATTTTTTTCTCATTCTATGAGCTGTCGTCCCACTGTCTTGATGGTTTCTTTTGCTTTCCAGAAGTTTGTCAGTTTGATGAGGTCCCACTTGCCTATCTTATCTCTATGGTATGGGCACTTGGGGTTTTGATCAGGAATTGGTTGCCAGTTCCAATTTCCATAAGGATATCTCCTGCATTTTCTAAGATTCTTATAGTTTGAGGTTTTACATTTAGGTCTCTGATCCATTTAGAGTTAATTTTTGTGTATACAAAAATTAGGTAGGGGTCCTGTTTCAATCTTCTGCATGTGGTCAGCCAGTTGTCCCAGCACCACTTACCGAATAGGTTCTCCTCCCCACAGTGATTGCTGTTGGAGGCTTTGTCAAAGATGAGTTGGTTGAGGAATTGAGGCGGTGCTTCTGGAATCGCTATCCTGTTCCACTGGTCTATGTACCTGTTCTTGTCTTGATTATTGTAGCATTATGATAAAGTGTGAAGTCTGGAAGTGTGATGCCTCCTGCTTTGTTCCTTTTGCTGAGGATTGTTTACACTTTGTGTTCGTTTATGTTTCCATATGAATGGATCTCTCTCTTTCTATTACTTCAGAGTAGGCTTTTTGAAGTTGGCCAACTCTGCTTTTCCTTCCTGCATGATTTCTTTGAGTTTCGCTTCATGTTCGTCTTGCTTCCTGTCAATTTGTGCCATCCATTTGCTGATTTCTGTGCTTGTCAGCTGGGACAGGTCTTCAGAGACATTTCGCTGTCTGTGCTCCGTGGTTTCTTTTTCGTGCACTGTCTCTTTGCAAGTCTGAGCGCTGCTTGCTTTTTGGTCTTTCCTCCTTTGTCTGAGAAATCTCTTTACTCGGGGAGAGAGGGTGGAGCTCCGCCCTGTGGCAGGCTCTTGTTACTACAGCTTTTTCCTCTGCGAAACTGAACAGGCCAGGGTCTCTGCAACCTGACGCCTGTGATTGACCAGGCAGCAGCGAGAAGGGAGGGGCGCATCAAATCGAGGCGATCCAGAGTTGCTCACCCGCTCCCTCTCCCAGTGCGATCTCAGCTCCTATCCATGCCTAGCTTGCGCGGAGGATGGATGGGCGCCTGGATTTTTACGCCTGCCTTTTTGTTCCCCGTGTGTCCAAGGGGTTCCCTGCTGGTTGCAGGGCGTCTCACCCTTTCAGGCGCGCTCAGGGTGCCTCCCTTAATCATGGGCTGGGTCTCCACTCGCTGCCCTGCCCGTTAAGAGGTGTCCGTCCGATGTGCCACCAGGGGCT
Organism: Cephalopachus bancanus; assembly: GCA_027257055.1. Taxonomy (NCBI): domain Eukaryota; kingdom Metazoa; phylum Chordata; class Mammalia; order Primates; family Tarsiidae; genus Cephalopachus; species Cephalopachus bancanus. Next base: position 134,029 of record JAPVLO010001253.1, on the reverse strand, counting down.
GGCGGCCGGCATGCCAGTCCGGGGCCCCCCAGACGGGCCTTCCCGCGGTGGCCTGTGCTCCTCATCCCACCTGAGCTCTGGGTCCCACCGCTGCGTCCGGCCCAGGCTTTTCCCCCACGTGCACCTGACGTTTCATACCCTGCTGGGAGGGGGGAACCGATTCAGAGCTCTTACGATCACTCCACGCTCTCCTTCTCCAGACAGAACTTCCTTTTCTGTGAGCCCCCAGTGGATGGCAGCGATGACACTTTAGTCTTTCACCCATGTGGGGCTGTCTTTTGGATATGGTGAGAGGTGGGGTTGAATTCCATTCATCTGTGCATGGATATCCAGCGTTCCCAACATCGCTTATTGAAGACTGTTCTTTTCCCTGATGCGTGTTCTTGATGCCTCTGTCAAAAATCAGTTGACTAAATCCATGGTGTCTCCGTTCATCTTGTGTTGCTATAATGGTATACAGAAGGCTGGGTAACTTGTCAAGAACAGAGGTTCTTTGGCTGATGGCTGTGCGGATAGTACAAGAAGCTGATGCTCGCACTTGGCTTCTGGTGGGGACTTTTGTGCTGTGTGAAAACATGGTGGAGGACATCATAGGGGAAGAAAGCATGTGCAAAAAAGGGACCACACATGAGTGTCCCAGCTCTGTACACACCCACTGTTATGGGAACTAATCCATTTCCCTAGAGAGAAAAAAAATCCAGTGTCTCAAAAGTGAGAACTCACTCACTATTACAAGAATGGTACCAAGACAATCTTGAAGGATCTGCCCCCTTGACTCAAACACATAGCACTAGACCCCCAGCCCCCAGTGCCACCACTCCAGGGATAAAACTTCAACATGAGCTTTGGATTCATTTTGGGGTTCTTTATTCTGGACCATCGGTCTATGTGTCTGTTTTTATGCCAGTACTGTGCGATTTGGGTTATTATAGCTTTGCAGCATATTCAGAAGTCAGGTACTGTGATGCCTCTAGCTTTGTTCTTTTTGCTCAGGATGGCTTTGGCTATTTGGAGTCTTTTGTGGTTCCTTACAAATTTTAGAATTTCTTTTCCCTATTTCTGTGAAGTATGACATTGGAATTTTGATAAGGACTGTGATGAATCTATAGACTATTTTGGGTGTTCTGGATACTTTAACAATGTTAATTATTCCATTCCATGAACACAAGATATCTTTTCATTTATTTACATCTTCTTTATTTCATCAATGATTTATAGTTTTCATTGTAAAGATCTTTTACCTCCTTGGTTAAATTTATTCCTAGGAAATTTTTTTTTTTTGGTAGCTATTATAAATGGGAAATGTGATTGCTTTTCTGTGTGAGACAGCCTGGAATCTCCCAGACTGGAGTGCAATGGTGTGATCATAGCTCACTGAAGCTTAGAACTAGTGGGCTCAAGTGACACACCCTCCTCAGTCTCCCAAGTAGCTAGGACTACAGGCATGTACTACCATGCCTGGCTGATTTAATTTTTTTTAAATCAGAGTTTCACTGTTGTTCAGGTGGTCTAGAATTCCTGGTCTCACACTGTCCTCCTGCCTCAGCTTCCCACAGTTCTGTAATTACAGGCATGAGCTAGCATGCCTAGCCTGGGGTTGCCATTTAAGTTTCTTTTTCAGAGAGTTCACTGTTGGCATATAAAAATGCTACTAATTTTTGTATGTTGATTTTGTATCCTGCAACTTTGCTATATTTATTTATTAGTTCTAACAACTTTTGGTGGAGTCTTTAGTGTTTTCTATATACATAAGATCAGGCCATTTGCAAAGAGAGACTATTTGATTTTCTCCTTTCCAATTTAGGTACTTTTCTTTTTCTTGCCAAATGGCTCTTACTAAGACTTCCAGTATTATGCAGTGAAAGAAGGCATCTTTGTCTTATTCTATATCTTGAAGATAAACCTTTTAACTTTCCCCATTCAGAATTATGTTGTCTATAGGTTTTTCATATATGGCCTTTCCTCCTATATCCAATTTGTTGAGTGTTTTTTATCACGAGGGGATGTAAAAGTTTATCAACTACTTTTTCATCATCTATTGAAATGATTATATGGGTTGTGCCCTTGATTCTGTTGATGTCATATATCACATTTATTGATAAGTGAATGTCAAACCAACCTTGCATCTCACTTGATCATGGTGAATGATCTTTTAATGTGGTGTTAAATTCTTACAGTCAGTATTTTATTGAGGAATTTTGCAACTATGTTCTGTAGGGATATTGGCCTGTGGTTTCCTTTTTATTGTCCTTTTCTTGTTTTGAAATCAAGGTAATACTGACCTTGCAAAATGGGTTTGAAAGAGTTCTTTCCTTTTCAACTTGAAATAGTTTTGTAAAGAATTGGAATTAGCTCTTCTGTAAATGTTTTGTAGAATTAAACAGTAAAGCCATCAGGTCCTGGACTTTTCTTTAATGGGAGATTTTTTTATTTCTCAGTCTCACTATTCATCACTCATTATTTGTCTGTTTAGGTTTCCTTCTTGGTTTAATCTTGATAAGTTGTATGTGTCTAGAAATGTGTTTATTTCTTCTAGATTTTCCAATTTGTTGGCATATAAATGTTCATCGTAGTTTCTTATGATCCCTTGTATTTCTGTGGTGGTATCCATTGTACTGTATTCTTTTTCATCTCTAATTTTATATTTTTTAGTTAGTCTAGCTAAAGTCTGTCTTTTTTAATCTCAAAAAATCAACTCCTCATTCACTGATCTTTCATATTTTTGGTCTCTATTTCATGCATTTTGCTCTGATTTTTACTAATTCTTTCCTTCTACTAATTTGAGTTTAGTTTCTTGTTTTGCTATTTTCTTGAGATTCATCACTAGGCTGTTTATTTGAGAGTCTTTTCCATTTTTATTTCTTTTTAGAGATAGGGTCTGGCACTACTGCCCAGGCTGGAGTGCAGTGGCATGATCACAGCTCACTGCAACCTCAAATTCCTGGGATCAAGCAAACATCCCACCTCAGACTCCACATTGGCTAAGACCACAGGCACATGCCACCATACTTGACTAATATTTTTTTGTAGAGACAGGGTCTCACTATGTTGCCCAGTTTAGTCTCAAGTTCCTGACCTTAAGTAATCCTCCTGCCTCAGTCTCCTAAAGAGTTTTTTTTAATATAGATGTGTATTGCTATAAATGTATCTCTGAAGACTGATCTTGTTGTATCCCATAAGTTTTGGTCTGTTGTATTTCCATTTTCATCTGTCTCAATTAATTTTTCTTTTGATTTATTCATTGATCCATTCATTGAGTAGGAATATGTTGTTTAATTTACATATATTGGTATAGTTTCTGAAGCTTCTCCCGTTGTTGATTTCTAGTTTCATTTCATTATGGCCAGAAAATATATGCAAGATGATTTCAATTTTTTGAATTTGTTGAGATTTGTTATGTGACCTATGTAGGATCTATTCTGGAAAATGTTCCACGTGCAGTTGAGAAGAATGTGCATTTTTCAACTGTTGGATGGAATGTTCTGCAAATGTCTGTTGGGTCCATTTTTTCTAGTGTACAGTTTGAATCTGATGTTTCTTTGTTGATTTTTTTAAGAAATGGGGCTTACTCTGTTGCCCAAGGTAGAATGCAGTGGTTCAGTCAAGCTGACTACAGTCTCAAACTCTTGAGTTCAAGTAATCCTTCTGCCTCAGCCTCCCAAGTAGCTGGGACTCCAAGTACATGCCACCACACCCAACTAGCTTTTTTTTTTTTTTTAGAGATGGGGTCTCATTATGTTGCCCAGGCTGGTCTTGAACTCCTGATCTCATGCAATCGTCTTGCCTCGACCTCCCAATGCACTGGGATTAAAGGCATACGCTGCCATGCCTGGCCTGTTTTTCTATCAAAATTTTCTTTGCATTCTGGTTATCATGAAGCTTACAGAAAACATCTTAGATTTATAACAGGTTATTTTGAATGGATAACCAAATATTTGATTACAAGAAAGAAACACCATAGATTTTAGTTCTATTACTTTCCCACATTTTTTTCATTTTGATCTTGTAATTTACATCTTTTATATTGCTTGTCATTAACAAATTATTGTAATTATTATTTTTACTTATGTTGGCTTTTATTTTTCTTACTAAGCAAATAAGTGGTTTATGTCCTACAATTACTGTACTAGAGTATTCTGAATTTTCTGAATACTTAATTTTACTTCTGGGTTTACCTACTGATGTTTTTGTGTTACACATTAGGATTTTTTTTTTAGTTTGAGAAGTCTCTTTAGCATTTGTTGCAAGGCTGGTATGGTTGTCAAAATTTCCCTCCGCTCTTCTTTGTCTGGGAATATCTTTATCTCTCCTTCATTTCTGAGGGATAGCCTTGCTGAGTACACTGCCTTGGTTAACAATATTTTTTTTTCTTCAGCACTTGTTATAAATTATTCCACTCTCTCCTGACCCCCCAGGCATATTGAAATTCTCTTATGTGTTATTTACTTATTTTCTCTTGCTGCTTTCAGTACCCTCTCTTTGTCTTTGACCTTTAAAAATTTGATCAGAATTATGTCAGTTGACTCTGATTGTTGACCTTCCTGTACTTGGATTTTTGTATCTTTCTCCAGGTCAGAAAGCTTTCTGTTATTATTTATTTATTTAAATACACTTTCTGCACTTTTTCTTTCTCTAGTTCCCCTTGGACATAAGCTACATGCATATTTGCCCTTTTGTTGCTGTCCCATAGGTTCTATAACTTTCCTTCATTCCTTCTCATTCTTTTTTTCTCTTCTGACTGTGGTCTGTCTTGAGTTCATTGATTCTTCTGCTTGATCAGTTTCACTGTTGATGTCCTCTGTGGCATTTCTCATTTTGTTTATTGTACCTTTCAGCTTTAGACTTTCTTTTTTATTATTTCAGTCTTTCTGTTACATTTATGGTTGCTTCTCTATATTTTATTGAAGTAAACAGAGTTTTCTTAAATGAGAAACCCAAATACTAGGAATAAGTCTGTTATGAAGAATGCTTAAACATACACAAGTATATTCTAGACACAAGCCTACAGAAGAGCTGTAATGTATCTCCATGTGCCCATCTACCCCAATAGTCATCATTGCATGTCCACTGCCACATCCACACACCTTCACAACCCTCCTCCAAACTACCATATTGTTTTAAACCACATCCCCTATAAAGGTTTCAGAATATTTTTTCAAAATATAAGGACTGTTTTAAAAACACATCATCACAATTCCATTATTACTTTCCCAAATCAATATTTTTCTAATGAAATATTGAGAAATAAAATTTAAATAAAACTTGGACCTAGCATTCAGGGAATTTGTAGGCTAGTAGAAAACATAAACAAGAAAATTAGTGATGATACTACAGCAGAGTGGTATCATATGTCCATTTAAATTATTTGACTTAAATTCTTCTATGGGATGGTGATGAGAATGAAAAAAAGAAAGAGAGATTGAGAGAAGAAAAACAGGGAAGAAGAGGAGGGGAACAAGAAATAAAAGAAAAGAGAGGAGAAGAAGGAAGGAAATTGAAGCTAAAATGACCATTTAAATAGCACAAGATTTTTTCTGCTCCTTTCTTTATGTGCCTATGACCAACATAAGTGTGAATTGAGAAAGAAACCTACTTTTCCTTCAGTCATTCTCATTTCCTATATTTCTTTCCAAGTGTGAACACATTACTACCCAAAATGTAATTTTAGTCTTTAAATATATTGTTTTAAACAGTATTCATCTCACCTCAATAAAACTGAAAGCTCCTATAGGATAAGAAGAAAGAAAATAATCTGTGGTGTATACTTCTGATGGCTCAATAATCATAACAGGATTTCAGTGACCAGTCTTAAAGGTGTCTTGTATACAACTGTGTGGTGAGGTCTACGTCGAAGCTCCTAATGTGTACCTCTTGTGATTTTTATGTTTCATTCCCTTATTTTTTCTACTGCTGTGAATCCAGATTCAGTAAGAAGAACAAGGAGAGCCTAGAGCCTTACATACATCTGCCCTTTGGAACTGGACCCCGAAATTGCATTGGCATGAAGTTTGCTCTCATGAATATAAAACATACCCTTGTGAGATTACTACAGAACTTCTTCTTCAAACCTTGTAAAGAAACACAGGTTAGACAGTACACTTTTTGCATAAATAATGTTTCTGTGGTAGATTCTTTTAGGTGAAAGATTCATATACAAAAAAGAATATGCTTATTTATCTTTCAATAATTTGTTCTATGGGCCAAATAATATATTTGGAGACTTTCATGAGCTTAAAAGTTCCCTCAGTTCTGTAGCTCTAAATCTGTGACTTTATAGAGACCACACCCTAAAGATGATCTAAAGTCAATGCACATCAGCATGTCATGATTATGTGCAGTTTCTTTGGACTTGAGCAGTTTTGAATTCGGCTTCAAGCCAACTGGAGAGGAGGGGAGCGTTGTGCATACTCATGAAACACAGTGATTACTTTGTCATGACTCTTTAAGGGTCCTCTCCTTCACCAGAACATACATAAGATAGAGAAAGTGGTTCTCAACCACAGATCTTAAAAGTGATCTTAAAAGTGGTTCTCAACCACTGATTTGCATTGGAATCACAGGGGACCTTTAGCATTTTATGGCACCTTGGTCATCTCAGAACTTCTGAAATAATTTTCCCAGAGTGTGGCTTTACAAGATCTCCTACTGATTCTCATATGAAACCAAGGTTCAGAATCACTAGTTTAAGTCATTACATTTCTGTCATGTCTGAAGGAATCCCACAGACCAGGGCTATCCTGACTATTTGACCTCACCTTCCAAAAGCCCAGCTCCAGAAAAATTGGGCTCCTTTTCAACCCAATAATAAGTCAATGAATGTTCTTTCCCTCCTCATTCTTGTTCTCGTCAAGTCCTAGTTCAATAGCTAAGGCCCCCAAAAGCTCCTTCCCATCTAGTACAGGGCCTCATTCACTCCTCTGCTTTGTTATTGGTAACTGTAGGTTGTTATCATCACCTAATTTTATATTTTGCCATTAACTCATCCACTTTTGTTGTCTAACTTTTCTCTGTATCTAGAAATCTCTCCCTCTTCTGCCTCCTTAACAATAGCACCTCATTTTATTCATTTCATAAAATTCTAGTCGTATCTTGCAGGGGACATTGTCCACTGTAAGCATTCAATAAGTATTCAAGAAGTGATTTATACCTGATATGAAAGTCTTGGATAGAAATTTTAAGTTTTGTCTATTTGTCTGTGGCAGGGAAAATATATGGCTGCTATTTGAAATTTTAAAACAATAATGTGTCATATTTCTAGAACTATTTGGAATTTATCCTCAGAAGAACTTTAAAAACATTTGTCATTGATTCACATCAAGCAGATCTAGGACGAATACTAGAAATACTAGAGACCACACCATAAAGATCATCTAAAGTCAATACATGTTAGCCTGTCATGATTGTGTGCAGTGTCTCTGAACTTGAGCATCTTTAAATTCAGCTTCAAGTTGAATATCTCTCTTACATATTTAATAGGCAACTCCTCCCCTGAAGTAGGCTTTCTGCATGGGAGAGGAGAAAGATGGAGGTGTTTTCCATCTTATTTGTGGCTGGGATAGGTGTGTGGTTGTCCTGCATGTACTGACCAGGTGGCTCAGCCCTGACAGAAAGCAGCCTCTGAAATATCTGGGATGGGAAAGATACTTCCAGGGAAGCTTCCAGACAGCTACAGGTCAACACTTTCAGTCTCCATGGCAGTTTGCTTGCCCGCCATTCAAATGAAATCGGAATGATTTCAGTCATTGTCTCCCCAACACTAAAGGAGAGGTTCCATGAGAGTAGAGTTAAAAGTGTTAGTCAAAAGGCCACAGGACTTGAGAAGTTCCTGGTTTGCACATCCCTTGGAGGCCAAGAAGAGATGTTTAAGGGGGAAAATAAAAAGCATAATGCTTCCTGACGTTCTCTTCCCATGATTAAACTGAATGATTTCCATTGGAAGGAATTACTGGACTCTTCAGAAGTAAGCGACTAACTTCCCACATAATTAAAATGTTTGATATCTATTCAGAGATACCTTACAAGTTTCTACACAGAACATTAACTTTATATGGCTTTTTGAAAATGGTTTGTTGAAATACCTAAGAATCTGGTTTAAAAATTTTTAACTCATCCTTTTTACTTATCATTTACATTTTTTAAAAAGAGTCAGCATGCATTTTCTCAATAAATATTTTGTTAAATGATGGATGAATGGAAGCTTCCAGTATCCAATTTTTACACAACTTATAGAGTGAGTATAAGGAATCCAAGGCATATGGTGCTAGAAGTAGTTTTTATGTTTGCCAGGTATTATCCTTAATTTATCTTTTCTATTTTTTAATGTTTTTCTTGGTCCTTCATTTATTGCTTCTCAATATGCTTGTTTAACTGTTACAGATCCCCCTGAAATTAAGCAAGCAAGAAGTACTTCTTTGACCAGAAAGACCCATTGTTCTAAAGGTTGAGTTGAGAGATGAGACTGTGAGTGGAACCTAACCTTCTCTAAAGACTTCCACTTTGTTCTTCAAAGAAGCTGTATCCACAACACCAGAGATCACAATTTGCTTTGACAATAGAACCCAGAAATGAAGATTAACTTTGTCTACTGCAAGTGATGAGTGATTAGAGATTCTGAACATTCATTGGGCTTTTTCAGTGGCTATGTATTGGACATTGTGTCATGTGAAAGAGATGACTAAATCAGAGCCAGATAGGCAGACTCAGCTTCTGTGGTTCTCACAGGACTATCTCCACCCATTCCCAGTTAGTGACATCAACTCTTCCTGAGCTCTGATCAGAGAATTAACATTTCTTAATATTTTAGTAATAATTTTTTGTGAAAATGAAAATTATTGTGGTGATGGTAGTAGTGACATTTATACTACATGTTTATTTGTAAAATTCTAGAATAATTGAGAAAGTCAATAAACACCTCTTTACAAAAGTGTTGTCTTATGCCTTCATGCACTTTAAGGAGTTTAAAGAACTGAATGAGAACCAGCAACCAAATATTTTGATCATCATAATCACGGATTCAGAACTCTAATTTGATTATTAACATCGGTGAAAGTTAAGCTACTGTAACTTTGCATTCCATAGAAAGCACATTCATAGTTTTATTCTGCCTTTTTTGAAGCACATATTTTTGTGACACCCAACTGAGGCATGAAATTATTATTACTTTTGATTTAATGTTTTATCTCATCTCCCTTGATGTTTCTGAAGGGTAGGAAATATGTCTTGTCATACCTCTCATACCCCGTCTTCAACTCTCAACTGTCTTAATACAAAGAACATTGAGTAAAAAGACAGTCAGTTTGTCAATTGATTGGGCACCAAGGCCAAAAAGCATTTGTCAGTTTCAGCTGGTATCAGCTTTCTTCTCCCTCACTTCCCTTCCTTTTCTGAATAATTCAGTCAGTCCTAAAGCCATTCGGTGGGTGGCAGCAAGGTGGTGGCCACACATTAAGGTGCAGAAGAGGTGTTGGTGGCTCCAAGTCAGAGAGCTTGTGGAATGTGGAAGGTGTCCATGTGGAGGAGCAGGGCCTGGGTGTGGAAACCCCAGAAAGAAGAGAAAGGTTCACTCGGGGGGGATCTGGCAACAGCAGCCAAAGCCTACGTAGGATGCAGAGAGCCCATGAGGTAGGGAGGGCATCTGAGGGTGGGGAGGATTGGGTGGGGAGTGGCTGCATAGAGGGGGTTGACCAAATAAGTAAATATATTAACAATGATGGAAGCCTGGTTTCTCACTGCAGGAGAAGGAAGACTGATTCAGAAGGGGGAAAACTGGAATAAACCCTGTTGAGTCAGACTGGAGTGGAATGTATCAGTGCAAATTCACACATTAGAGAGATACAGATAGATGATAGATGGATAGATGTAGATGTGTGTGCTTGTGGGTGAATGTGTGTGTGTGTGTGTGTGTGTGTGTGTAAAAACATATATTCCCTACTTCTCTCCAATGATAGGTCTAGGCAACAATGACATTTCAATGTCAATGAGCACACCTAGTTTTCAGGTCACTGCTTCCTTAGATAAATGGCTGACTCCAGGGCCAGGGCTCAGAAAATACAAAATGAGCCTGGGACACCTTGTTGTGCCAGAAAGCAAGAAAATGCTAAAAAATGATGGATACATACCAGAAAAACACAGAAGCCAGGCTTGTAGGCTTCCACTGAGCAAATCAATGACAATTTGGTCATCCTAATCAATAAAGATATTAAGAGATTATAACTCATTGAATAAAATAGGAAAGCATGAGTACATATAACTATACAGGAATATAATTAATCAACTGAAAGTTTGATAAAGATACTGACATAGTTTCAAAGTACTACTGACAAAATACCCATTATATACAAAGAGGATGCCAGGCTCAGTGGCTCACACTTGTAATCCCAATGCTTTGGGATCCTGAGGCAGGAAGATCACTTGAGACCAGGAGTTTGAGACCAGCCTGGACTGCAAGCAAGATCACATCTCTGGAAAAAAAAAATTAGCTGGGTGTGGTGGTGTGTACCTGTAACCTCAGCTACTCAAGAGGCTGAGGTGGGAGGATCACTTGAGTCCAGGAGTTGGAGGCTGCAGTGCATTATGGTTACACACCACACTCCGGCATGAGTGACACCGTGGAGGCCTGTCTCAAAAGAAGAAAGAGAGAGAGAGAAGAAAGAATAAAGAAAGAAAGAAAAAGGGAGGGGGAAGGAGGGCAGGAGGGAGGGAGGGAGGAGGGAGGGAAGCAAGGAAGGAAAGAAAGAGGAAAAAAAGAAAAGAGTAACTTTATGATAGAGAAAGCTGGAAGACATTCCCTGAATCAAGGGATGAGAATGAACACCATCAGAAATGAGATAAATCAATGGCGGGACACCTGATAGGACACAGAGAGAATACAGTGTCACCTCTGTGATATTCCCACCAAGGAGGTAAACCTGAACAAAATCCTGAAAAAACAACCGACAAACCCAGACTATGAATATTCTACTCCTGGTCTGTCACTGGCTTGGAATCTTCAAAGTAATCGATGTCATGAAAGCCAAAGACAAATTTTGAAGTGTTCCATACTGACGAAGAATTAAAGAGAAATTACATCTAAACGCAGCAACTGCTTTGGATTCTTCTGCTCTAAAGGGCACTATTGTAACACCTGGGGGATTGCTAAGAGGTCTGAGAATCTGATATACCAGTGATATACCACTGATATACCAGTGTTAACTTCCTGATTTTGATGGTTGTCTTGTGGTGATGTGGGAGAATATCCTCATTTTTAGGAAATGTAAGGGTTTACAAAATATCAGGAGAGCAACTGACTCCCAGATGTTTCAGGAAATAGTTCTTTAAATATATTTTTTCCCGTAAATTTATGATTGTTTGATGGGAGGAACAGACACGCAGGCACCTTCTGGTTTGCATGTCTTTCCCCCTCTGTCCCTTTAGTCTTACTAGAATCACTTACTTGATATAAGGAGACACCATACAGTGACTGAAAGCCTGGGATCTAAAGCTGGAGCTCCAGGGTTTTGACGCCCAGCTCAGCCCAAGGCCAAATCCAGACCAATCAGTGTGTTCGGGGAAGTGAGGAAAGGCACATCCCCTGCATGGCGTGGCTTGCAGAGTTGAATTGCCTACGTGCCCTCAGCTGAATGCCAGTGCCCGTGTGCACGGACTCACTCTGGCTTGGCCACTGTCGTTGTGAGGTGGGGTTTTCTAGGAGCAAAACCTGAGACTGAGATTCTGGTGCGCACGGTTTCCTGAGAGAGCGCTCTCAGGAGAAGGGGAGTAAGGGGAGCTGAGGGGGGCCAGAGGGAAAGTCTGACTGAAGATGTGGTCTCTCCAGAGCCTGGCTTCGGCCGGGTTGCGGAAGTGCCTCTGGAGCCAAAACCGAATTGCACAGTGGAGTCCGCTTGGAGGCAAGGGGACTGGTCTTTGCAACCATCAGTCAATCACAGACTCCTCCTTTCCTCCAGGAGTCAAAGACTCTTAGCTAAAGTGGACAAGAGTGGCGGCCAAAAGGGATTCTCCAGAGAAGGGGAAGCCGTGAGCTATTGGCAGCTCTGGGGGATGGGTGCGTGGCCCAGTCAAGGGAACTTAGTACCTTCCTTCACTAAAGACACTTAGAAGCTTTGTGACCTTGAACAAGTTCATTTAATATTTAGTATTAAAGTAACAGGCCCCACACAAGATCCAAACCCAGCAGGGCAGACGTTAAATTTTAAAACTCCAAAATAATTTTATTTGACTCCGTATCTCACATCCTGGGCACACTGGTGTGAGGGATGCTGTCCTCAGGCAGCCCTGCCCTGTGGCTTTGCTAGGCACAGCCCACCTGTTTGCTCTCACAGTTTGGGGTCCAATGCCCTGGCCGTTCCAGACTGAAATCACATGTTGCCAGTAGTTCTACCACTCGAGAATCTGGAGGGTGGCAGTCCGGTTCCCACACATCCACTGGGCAGTGCTTTGGTAGGTACTCTGTGCAGGGGATCTGAGCCCACATTTTCACTCTGTGTTGTCTTGGTAGAGTTTCTCTCAGGGACTCTGTGAGGTAGGCTCCTGCCTGGGCACTCCGGCTTTCCCATATTTCCTCCGAATTCTAGGTGGAAGCTGCCAAGCCTCCACAACTCTGCCTTCTGGGTACCTACAGACTTAATACCATGGAAAAGCCATCAAGGATTATGGCTTGAGCTTTCTGGAGCAGCAACCTGAGCAGGACCTGGGGATGTCGGAGTCCCACCTGAAGCTGGAGTCGCGTGGATGCAGGAAGCCACATCCCGCGGTGGGGCAGGGCAGTGACCCCGGCCCAGCTCTTCGACCCATCTGCCCTCTGAGGTCTCTGGGCCTGTGATGGAAGAGGAAGTCCGGAAGAGCTCCGAAATGTTCCTAAGGGCCCTTTCCCCATTGTCTTGACCATTAACACCTGACTCCCTCTTATCTGAGCTTGTCTTTCTAAGCAATGGTCTCTCAGCTACACCCTTGGATTTGGGTCCCGAAAATGCTGTTTTCTTGTCTACCCTATGGCCAGGCTGAGAATTTTCCAGAGTTTCTTGTTTTGCTTTTCTTCCCTTTAATTATAAGTTTCTTTTGTAATTTTATTAATTCTAATTTAATTTAATTCTTTATTTTATTTTAAAGTTATGGGGTAAAAGTCGGGATTGGGCATACAAGTGGTCATCACGTAGGGGAAGTTTGGGCCTCCCTTTGGTTCTCATTCTACCTGGCTTGAGATCAGGTGCCCTTGTTGATGTTATGTGCCCTCCCCCTTGCAGTTTCTGGCTACACAAACAATATCTGCACATGCATGTTTACTGCAGCACTATTCACAATAGCAGAAACAACCATGCTGCCCATCAAAACTGAACTAGATAAAAACAATGTGGAACACATTCATGACAGAATATTATGCAGCCATAAAAAGGACAAAATTATGGACTTCACACCAGCTTGGATGGATTTAGAGTCCATAATACTTAGCAATCTATCACAGAAACAAAGAACTGAGTACTACAAGCTCGCACACATAATTATATGTTTCAACTTTAGGTCATTCTTTTCTCTCACATCTGATCATAAGCTATTAAAAGCAGCATGTCACTTCTTGAACACTTTGCTGCTCAAAAATGTATCCCATCTACTTTTTTCTAGCCACACCCATAGGCAATTGGTTGGTGCCCATCCTCACTGAAGGAGGGTCTTTCTCTCCCAGCCCACTAACTTGCAGGTCAATCTCCTCTGGAAGCACACACTCACAGACACACTCCAAACAGTATTTCATCTGCCTTCTAGGCATTACTCAATCTAGACAATGTGACACCTAATATTAACCATCACAGAGACTAACAACATATTTTTTAAAAAAACAGAAAACCTAGAGTAAATGAATAAGTTCCTGGGAACATACAACCTACAAGATTCAATCAGGAAGAGACAGAAAAACAGGCCAGTAAATGAGTATTGAGACTGAATAAGTAACAAAAAGTCTTTTAACAAAGGAAAGCCCAGGACTGGATGGATTCACAGTTGAATACTAACAAATATATAAAGAAAAAATAATATCAATCCTCCTCAAACTATTCCCAAAAAATTTGAAGAGAATTTTCATTAATTCATTTTGCAAGGACAGCATTATATTAATAACAAAACCAGATAAGAACACAACAATAAAAGAAAACTACAGACCAATATTCCTGATTAATATAGCCACAAAAATCCTAAACAAAATACTAGCAAGCTGAAATCAGTAACAAATCAAAAAGATAGCACATTATGAGCAAGTGGGATATATACCAAAACTGCAAGGATAATTGACATACAAAAATCAATAAACATCATATATAACTTCAACAGAATGAAGAACAAAAATAATATAATGTCTTCAATAGACAAAGAAAAATAATTTGCTAAAACTCAACATACTTTTGTGATTAAAAAAACTCTCAGCCAGGCTTGGTGGCTCAGCCTGTAATACCAGCACTTTGGGAGGCTGAGGCAAGAGGATTGCCAGAGTTCACGGGTTCGAGACCCACCTGGGCAACTTGGCGAGACCTCATCTCTAAAATAAATCAAAAACAATTAGCCAGGTGTGATAGTGCACACTTGTAGTTCCAGCTACTTGGAAGGCTGAGGCGGAAGGATTGCCAGATCCCAACAGGTCGAGGCTGCAGTGGCCAGGAGTGTGCCACTGCACTCCATTCTGGGTAACAGAGTGATATTCCAACTCAAAATAAAATAAAATAAACTCTGAAAAAGCTAGGCATACAATGAATGTACTTCAAAATAATAAAAAACGTATATGACAAACCCACAGCTAATATCATACTGTGGTATGATGAAAAAAAAGTTTAAAGCCTTTTCCTCTAGGAACTGGAACAAGACAAGGATGCCCACTTTTACTACTCCTATACAGCACAGCAGAACAATAAGGCAAGAGAGAAAAAACTACCCAAATTTTAAAAAGAAGTCAAATTGTCTCTGCAGACAATATGATCTTATCTTTAGAAAACACTTAGTCGGGCTCAGTGGCTCAGCCTGTAATCCCACGCCTTGGGATGCTGAGGTGAGTGGATTGCCTGAGACCACGGGTTCAAGACCCGCCTGGGCAACTTGGTGAGACCTCATCTCTACAATAAATCAAAAAATTAGCTGGGTGTGGTAGCGCGCACCTGTAGTTCTAGCTACTTGGAAGGCTGAAGTGGAAGGATCACCGGAGCCCAGCAGGTCGAGGCTGCAGTGGCCGGGAGCGGCCCCTGCACTCCAGTCTGGGCAACGGAGTGAGACTCCAACTCAAAAAAAAAAAAAGAAAGAAAAAGAAAACACTTAAACTCCACAGAAATTGTTAGAACTGATAAACAAATACAGTAAAGTTGCAAGATTTTAAAAATCAACAAACAAAAACCATTAACAGTTCTAGATAGATCATTGAGGCAAATAACCAACAAGGAGATCCAAAACCTTAACTCAACACTCAATCAAATGAATTTAACAGATATCGACAGAACACTTCACCCAACAACCACAGAGTATGCATTTTATTCATCAGCATATGAATAATACTGCAAGATAGAGCACATTCTTGGGCATAAATTCAAAAGGTTAAAATAATACCAAGCATCTGCTCAGACAACAGTGGAATAAAAATAAACATCATAATACATAAAAACTCACTAAAACATACAACACATAAAAATTAAACAACACGATTCTGAATGACTTCTGGGTCAACACGGAAATGAAGACAGAAATAAAAAGATTCCTGGAAGCAGAAGAAAGTGAAGACAACATATCAAAACCTCAAGAATATCATGAAATCAGTGCTTAGAGGGAAGTATATAGCATTACATACACATATCAAGAAAATGGAAGAATCTCAAGTGAACAGCCTAATGTTACACATAAAGGAGCTGGAAAGGCAAGAATAATTAAACTCTAAATTCAGTAGAAAAATCCAGATTACTAAGATAAAGTCATAGTTGCAGGAAATAGAAGACATAAATATCATAGAATCAACAAGACAGAAAGCTCGTTCTTTGAAAGGATAAATAAGATTGACAGACTCTTGGCCATATTGACTAAAAAGAGAAAGGGAAATCCCAAATAAACACAATTAGAAATTTTAAAAAGGCAATGTCACAACTGACCCTGAAGAAATTCAAAAGTGTATCAGAGATTCCATATGCAAATAAACTAGGAAATCTAAAGGAAATGGAGGAATTCCTGGTATCATACAACCTCCCAATGCTGAAGCAGCAAGAAACTGAAACCCCAAACAGACCAATAATAATTTAAAAAATCAACTCAGTTATAAGACATCTCCCCTGTAGTCCCTCACCTTTGGGAGGCTAAGGTGAGTGGATTGCCTGAGCCCACAGGTTCAAGACCGGCCTGGGCAGCAAGACCTCATCTCTACAATAAATCAAAAAATCAGCCAGGTGTGGTAGTGCATGCCTGTAATTCCAGCTACTTGGAAGGCTGAGGCGGAAGGATCGCTGGAGCCCAGCAGGTTGACGCTGCGGTGGCTGGGAGCGGCCACTGCACTCCAGTCTGGGCGACAGAGTGAGACTCCAACTCAAAAAAAATAAAATAAAATAAGATATCTCCTTGCAAAAAAAAAGAAAAAAAAATAAAAGCCCTAGACTGGATGATTTCTCAGCTGAATTCTACAAGACATACAAGGAGAGCTGGTATCAAGTCTACTAAAAGTATTCTATGCAATTAAGAAGGAAGAAATTTTCCCTAGCTCATTCAATGAAGATAATATCATTTTGATATCAAAAATTGTCAATAACTCAATAAGGAAAGAGAATCAGAAGCCAGTTTCTCTGCTGAACATAGATGTAAAAATCCTCAACAAGATTATAGAAAATTGTAGCCAATAGCACACTTCAAGGATCATTCATCATGACCAAGTGGGCTTCATTCCTGGGTTGCAAGGCTGGTTCAACATTAATAAATCTATAAATGAATTCATCATTTTAACAGGTGTAAAAACAAAAATCATATGATTATCTCATTGAACACAGAAAAAGCATTCAATAAAATCCAGCATCCTTTCTTGATAAAAACCTTCAAACACTTTGGCATCAAAGGAACAATCCTCAAAACAATAAAAGCTATCTACAACAAATTTGCAGCCTATATCATGCTTAATGGGCAGAAGTTGGAAGCATTACCCTAATAACTGAAATAAGGCAAGGGTGCCCACTCTAACCTCTCCTATTCAACATACTACAGGAAGTTCTAGCCAGAGCAATCAGACAGGAGAAGGCAATTAGGGGTATTCAAATAGGAAGACAGGAAGCTGTTATTCTTCTTAGCAGATTATATTATTGTATGCCTAGAAAACTCTAAAGATTCTGTTAAAAAAAAAAACTCTCAATGATAAACAACTTCAGTAAACTTTCAGGTTACAAAAAAATGTGCAAAAGATAATTGCTTTCATACACACCAACAATAAGCAGGCTAAGAATCAAATAAAAAACACAACTCCATTTACAATAGACACACAAAAAATGAAATACCGTGACATCCACCCAACCAAAAAAGGGAAAGACTTTTATAATGAGAACTACAAAACACTGCCCAAAGAAATCAAGGATGATACAAACAAATGGAAAAAATCCTATGCTCGTGGATTGGAGGAATCAATATCTTCAAGATGTCCATCCTGCCCAAGGCAACCTACAGATCCAATTCAATCCCTATCAAATTGCAAACATCATTGTTTCAAAGACCTAGAAAAGACTAAATGGGAATTCATATGAAAACAAAAATGAGCACGAAGAGCCAAAGAAATTTCTAACTAAAGGTATAAAGCTGGCGGCATCAGACTTCCAAACTTTAAACTTTATTACAAGACTAAAGTAACCAAAACAGCGTGGTGCTGGTACATAAATAGACACACAGACCAATGGAAGAATGCAGAGAATCCAGAAACAAAACCATCATCTTTCAACCAACTCATCTTTGAAAGTTATCAAAAACAAACATTGGGGGAGAGAAACCATATTTACCTAACGGTGCTGGGAAAACTAGCTAGTCACATGCAGATGAATGAAACTGGATCCCTACCTATCACGATATATAAAAATTAACTCAAAATAGATCAAGGACTTAAATGTACATTCTCAAACTATAAGAATCTTAGAAGAAAATGTAGGGCACGTTCTTCTGGACATTGGAGTAGGCAATGGATTGATGGCCAAGTCCTCAAAGAAAATGCAATAATAGTTAAGATTAACAAGTGGGACTTTATAAAACTGAAAAGTTTTACACAGTGAAAGAAATCATCAAGAGAGTAAAGAGAAAACCCATTGGATAGGAAAAAATATTTGCGAACTATGCATCTGATAAAGGCCTAACATTTAAGATCTACAAGAAACCCAAATGAATTGGAAAAAAAACATTAATAAGTGGGCAAAGGACATAAACAGACACTTCTCAAGGAAGACATACAAACAGCCAACAAGTTCCTGAAAAAATGCTCAGCCTCACTAATCATCAGAAAAAAATGCAAATCAAACCACTAAATACTGGTAAGGATGGCTGACATTAATAAGGTGCTGGTGTGCTGAATAGAAAAGGGAACACTTCTAAACTGTTGGTGGGAATATAAGTTAGTTCAACTTTCGTGGAAAGCATTGTGGCAATTTCTCAAAGAACTGAAAATTGAGCTTCCATAAGATCCAGTAATTGCTCTTCTGGGAATATACCCAGAGGAATATAAATCACCCTACAAAAAAAACACCTGTACATGCATGTTTATTGCAGTACTTTTCACAATAGTAAAAACATGGAGCCAATCCAGATATCCACCGAAAGTGGACTGGATAAAGAAAATGTGGTACATATACATGATGGAATATTATGCAGAAGAAAAAAGAAAACAAGGACTTTCAGCCACCTGGATGCAGCTGGAGACCATCATACTAAGCAAACTATCACAGAAACAAAAAAAAAAACCTCTGAATACCAAATGCTCTTGTTCATAACTGGGCCGTGATCACTAGTCATACAAATACAAGGGTGGGACCAGCAGATGCTGGTCACTGCCAGGTCATAGATGGGGTCAAATAGCATCATACTGATATCTAGTCCACTATCGGGCCAGCTAGAAGACCAAGCTGCACCTGCATGCAACCTGTTTTTGCAGTAAATCCTCACTTGTACCCCACAACTCTAAAATTTAAAAAGCAAATAAAATTAAAATTAAAAAATTTGTCAGGCACAGTGGCTCATGCCTGTAATTCCAGTACTTTGGGAGGCAAAAGCAAGAGGATTGCCTGAGTTCAGGTATTTGAGACCAGTCTGGGCAACTTGGCAAGATCTTATCTCTACAATAAATCAAAAAATTAGCTGGGCATGGTGGCATGTGCCTGTGTTTCCAGTTACTTGGAAGACTGAAGTGAAAGGATCACCAGAGCCCAGCAGGTCAAGGTTGTAGTGGCCATAAGCATGCCACTGCACTCCAGTCTGGATGACACAGTGAGACTCTGACTCAAAAAAAAAAATGTAAAAATTAAAAGTATGGAAAATATATTTGAGGAAATTGTTCAAAAACTTCTTCTTGGTCTTGAGAGAGACCTAGACATCCAGATACAAGAAGCCCAAAGGACTACTGCCAGATACCCCGCAGAAGAATCTCACCAAGGCATATCACTGTCAGATCCTCCAAACTAACAATGTAAATGAAAATATCCTAGCAGCATCAAGAGAGAAGTGCCAAGTAACTTACGAAAGAAAGGACATGAGACTAACAGCAGAATTCACAGCAGAAACCCTACAAGCCAGAAGAGAATGGGGACCTATTTTCAACCACCTTAAAGAAAAACAATGATAGCCAAGAATCTTATAGCCAGCCTAACTAGGCATCATAAGCAAAAGGGAAATTAACTCCTTCTCCAGCAAACAAACACTAAGGGAATTTGTCATCACTAAACTGGCTCTACAAGAGATGCTCAGATGAGTTCTAAACTTGGAAACAAAACAATGACTCTTGCTGTCACGGAAGACTACATAAATACAAACCTCACAGAGCCTATAAGGCAGGTACACATTCAAATCCTCAAGACAACTAGCTTACCACACTACGGCAGGAACAAAACCTCACTTATCAATATTAACCCTGAATGGGAATGCACTAAACACCCCCTTAAAAGAATCAGAATGTCAAACTAGATTTTTTTTTAATGGTTCAATCATATGCTGCCTTCAAGAGACCCGCCTATTAGCCAAAGACAGCCACAGACTCAAATTAAATGGGCCAAAAAACATATATGAGATGAATGAAAAACAAAAATAAGTGGAGTAGCCATTGTCATATCAGATAGCTCAGCAAGAGAGATGCCCAAAACAGTAATAAAAAAAGACAAAGAAAGACATTGTGTCTTTATCATTATAAAGGGTGCAATTTAACTAGAAGAGTTAACTATCTTAAACATGTTGCACCAGACACCAGAACACCCAAAACCATGAAGAAAACACTACTTGACTTTAGAAACATATTGATAGCAATCCCATAATAGTGAATGTCTTCAACACCACACTGACATCACTAAACAGATCATGGAAGCAGAAGATTAATAAAGAAACACTGGATTTAAACTAGACAATAGACAAAATGGACCTAACAGACATCTACAGAACTTTCCACTCAACAACCGCAGAATATGCATTCTTCTCATCTCCACACAGAACAAGCTCCAAAATAGACTATATGCTTGGTCACAAAACAAATCTCAATAAATTTAAAAATAACAAAATAATACCAAGCATCTTGTTGGGCCACAGTAGAATAAAATTAGAAATCCGCACTAAGAGAAGATCACAAAACTACACTACATGGAAACTGAACAACTCACTCTTGAATGACCCTTTGCTAAACAATGAAATTAAGGCAGAAACCAAAAGATCTGTTGAAACAAATTAAAATAGTCACACAGCATGTCAAAACATCTGGGACACAGCAAAAGCAGTTCTGAGAGCAAAGTTTATAATATTAAATGCCTACATCAAAAAGACAGAGAGATCAGAAGTTAGCACATCAAAGAACTAGAAAAGCAAGAACAATCTCAACCTAAGGCTAATAGAAGAAAAGAAATAACAGAGATAAGAGCAGAACTAAATGAGACTGAGGCCAAAAATGAAAAATAAAAAAAATAAAACCAAGAATCAAAAAGTTGGTTCTTTGAAAGGATAACAAAAATTGACAGACCACTAGCTAAAGAAGAAGCAAAAAAGGAAGACTCAAATAAATGAAATCAGAAAGGATAAAGGAGACATAACAACCAATACCACAGAAATAAAAAGATCATCAGAGACTACTATGAACAAACTGGAAAATCTAGAGGAAATGGATAAACTTTTGAAACCATACAACCTCTTAAGACTGAGCCAGGAAGAAAGAGATACGCTATATAGACTGATAATGAACAATGAAATTGAATCAGTAATAATTAAAAAAAACTCCCAAAAACAACCGAAAAAAAAAACCCAAGATTTAAAGTCAAATTTCATGAGATGTACAAAGAAGAGCTGGTACCTGTAAGGTCGGAGGTATCGGAGGGCGGGGCGGGCCTTGCCTCAACAAGATGGCTCCAACCGGGACCAGGCCGGAACTAAGACTGTCCCAACCAATGATCGCGCTCCTCAATCCCCCTCACAGCTTTCTCAGCGTGCCCTTTATAAACCTGTCGCCCATCTTGCTGGGGGCGACTTCTCCGGCCCACAGCTATAAGGACTGGTGCACCTCACCCGGGATTGCGCTAATAAATTTTTCTTGGCTCCTTTGTTGCCGTTTTAGCCTGGTTTGGTTTCGTTTACTTTACAGTACCAATCCTACTGAAACTATTCCAGAAAATCAAGGAAGAGGGACACTTCCTTAAGTCATTCTATGCATCCACTATCACAACGATACCAAAATCAGGCAAGGACATTAAACATGATGATAATAAAACTACCGACCTATTTCCCTGATGAATATAAATGCAAAAATTATTGACAAAATATTGACAAATCAAATTCAACAGCATATCAAAGAAATGATCCATCATGACCAAATGGGTTTTATTCCTGGGATGCAAGAATGGTTCAATATCTGCAAATCAATAAATGTAATCCACCACATAAACAGAAGCAAAAAAAAATATATATATATATATGATCATTTGAATAGATGCAGAAAAGACATTCAACAAAATCCAACATCCCTTTATGATTAAAAAAACTTAAAAGCTGGGCATTAAAGGAAAATATCTCAAAATAATAAGAGCCATATATGGTGAACCCACAGCCATCATCATAATTAATTAGGAAAAGTTGAAAACATTCCCCCTCTTAACAGGAAAAACACAGGGATGTCCACTTACACCATTTTTATTTAACATCATACTGGAAGTCCTAGCAAGAGCGATTGGGCAAGAGAAAGAAATAAAGGCATCCAAATCAGCAAGGAGAAAGTCAAACCATCCCTGTTCATGGATGATATGATTATATACCTAGAAAACTCTAAAGATTCCTCCAAGAAGTTTCTAAACCAGATAAATTACTTTAGTAAAATTTCAGAATACAAAATCAATGTATAAACATCTGTAGCATTCCTATACATGAACAATGCTCAAGCCAAGAACCAAACCAAGAGCTTAATCCCATTCACCCTTGCCACAAAAATTTTTTTAAAAATTTTTTAAAAAAAACCCTAGGAATGTACCTAACTAAGGAGGTGAAAGATATCCACAAGATGAACTATGAAATACTGATGAAGATGCAAACATGCTGAAAGGAAAAATAAAAAAACTCCATTAAAAAGTAGGCAAAACACGAAAATAGAAACTTCTCAAAAGAAGACAGCCAACGAACACATGAAAAAATGCTCAGCCTCACTAATCATCAGAGAAATGCAAATCAAAACCACATTGAGATACCACCTAACTCCAGTAAGAATAGTCACTAAAAAAACAAAAAGCAAAGATGCTGGCAAGGATGTGGAGTAAAGGGAATGCTTCTTTACTGTCGGTGGGAATGCAAACTAGTTTAACCTCTATGGAAAACAATGTGGTGATTCCTAAAAGAACTAGAAATTGACCTTCCTTATGATCCAGCAATCCCCCTTCTAGGAATATACCCAGAGGAACTTAAATCACTCTACAAAAAAGATACTTGTATACGAATGTTTATTACAGCACTATTCACAATAGCAAAAGCATGGAACCAACTGTGCTGCCCATCAAAACTGGACTGGATAAAAAAAATGTGGTACTACTGCAGGAAGACAAATCAGAGAGACCATGACACCAAGACTGGTAAGGAGGAAGCTGCAGTTATTTCTGGAATGCCGGCATTCAGCCCAGCAGACTCCAGTCACAAAGGCCAGGCTCCTATCTCAGTCAGGTCTCAGCTTTTATATGTTTTGCATTGGCTTTGGGGAACGGACTTTCCATAGTGGAAAGTTTTGCACCTTTTGTAACAACAACAAAAGCTTGCGGTTTCTGCTGCAGGTGCTGAGCACAGCGTGGTGTGTTACACCAGGGGCAGTCACACAGGAAGGGGCTTGTGGTTTTAGCTGCAGGTACTGAGCACGGCATTTTGCATTAACAAACTGGAACATTTCAACTGTGATATATGTTTTGAAGCATTTTCAAAAAGCCCCCTGCCACACTACATATACATGATGGGATTTTATGCAGTCATAGAGAAGAACAAAAGTATGGACTTCACAGCAACTTGGATGTATTGAGAGTCTATAATACATAGTGATTTATCACAAAATCAAAGAACTGAGTACTATATGTTCTCACTCATAAGCAGACCCTGAACTTTTACCATAATACTATAAGAAAGGGATTGGCAGTGGCTGGTAACAGCCAGGGAGAGAGAGAGTGGTCACATAACATTAAAAAGGGTCCCTGATCGCAAACCAGGCAAAGTGGAAGCCAAAGTGAGTCCCAAATTTTACGTCTACAATGACCATTTGTATACCTAATCCTGAATTGCACCCTACATCTTTAAAATAAAATAAATTTTAAAAAGAAAGAAAAACACTGATGAGAGAAATTGCAGGTGACCCAAACAAATGGAAAAATCATCATATGCTCATGGATTGGAAAAATCAATGTTAAAATGACCACACTGCCCAAAGCAATTGATAGATTCAATACAATCTTAATCAAAATACCAACTTCATTCTTCACAGAACTAGAAAAAACTATCTTAAAGTCTATATGGAACCAAAGAAGAGCCTGAATAGCCAAAGCAATTCTTTTCTTTTTTTTTTCACTTACATACAGAATTTATGAAGTTTTTCACATGAATAGAGCATAGGTTTCATTGCATCCAAGGTGCTAACAGAAGCTCTAGCAATCAAGAATGACAGCATGTTATTTTATGACAATCATCACTTGTGACTTTTCAAATTTGGTGTTTATAAGTTAACTTATCCTGAAGTAAATCTAGCCATGCTTTTAAAAAATGCTTTAGGTCACTCCAAACTTGGCAATTAACATTTGGCATAAACAATAATAAAATAATCACAACTCGATAAATAACAAATACAACACTGTAGGCCAGAGACATATACAGCATAAGAAAAAGTTGATGGTAAGGAGTAAGTAGTTACTAATAGAGTCTCTTGGCTCCATGCAAATATGCCCAGAAGCTTTGATTCACCAGCCCCAACATTCAGTTTTCAAAGTAGGGGGCAGAGTCTACAGTATCATTTTACAATTTCTAACACACTGAAAACAAATAAGTAGAAAACAATGAGTTAATTTTTATTAATGCATGACAGCCTCAGGAGTTATCACCAACCCCTTAGTATAAAAAATTTTCAAGTTATATTAGTTATATAACTTTGTGTGCTTATTTTAAATGGTGCTAAATGGATTAAATGAAGAAACAAAGACAATAATGTCTCCCTTAATGTAAATTATTTTGGCATTTTTTATACCCATCTAGATCTAAAAGACTTTCAGGCTTTGAACTGAATAGTGATGAGTGTGTTCACATTTCAATCTGTTAATAAAATATCCTTGATTCAGAATGTTACTTTGTCAATTGACTCTGAAATCAGAATTTTAACCTGGTAAAAAATAAGTTGATACAAGTGGCATAATAACCAACACAATGAAATGATTACTGTCACTGCACATCTTGTCAACATTCATTGCCATGAATTTCTACCAGATGTGCTTTTATTTAGCTTTACATACTCCTTTGAACAAATAGTTTGTGAGTTAAACAAAATGAAAGTATCTTCACCTCTATTCTTGGGAAACACCCTTTAGTGTGCATTTAAGGTCCTTTATTTAGGAAACATTGTTAAAACACTTGCAGTACCTGAGAATACTCACTAGAATGATCTCAGAAGCTCTACAGGTTGTTAGTTGTTTTTCTACTTTACAAAATTGGTGTAGATCTGGGATGCCAGTTTGATCTTTGTCTTCTATAAGATGTCCTTTTATTCCTCTTTGGCTTGCTGTATATTTGATTCCTAACTAAAACTGTACTTTAAAACTTTCTGAATCCTGATTATTAAAAGTTTTGGTATATTTTCTTTACCTTTAAGGGAAGAACTAGCCACTACAAAAAATATTTTGGAATAAATACTGTTTCAGGATAAGGTACATATCTTGGATGTCTGAAGACACATGAGTAAACAGCTCTCCATCCAATTTGTTAAAGTTTTGTAATTGGCAGACAGTATGTACAGTAATCAAACTTCTAGGTAACTTTAGAGTTAATCTTCGTTTAGCCAAAGCAATTCTAAGCAAAAAGAACACTTGTGGAGGCATCACATTGTCGGACTTCAAACTATATTCTAAGGCTATAGTACTAAAACACCATGATACTGGTACAAGAATAGACATATAGGTCAATGGAACAGACTAGAGAATCCAGAAACAAAACCAAATACCGACCACCAGCTGATCTTTGACAAAGGAGACAAAAATAAAAAACAGAGAAAAGACATTCTATTCAATAAATTACGTTGAAAAAATTGGTTAGCCATATGCAGAAGAATAAAATTGGACCCTATCTCTCACCATGCATGAAAATTAATTCAAGATACATTAAAGACTTAAGTGTGAGACCTGAAACCATAAAAATCCTAGAGGAAAATCTAGAAAATACTCTTCTCGACATTGGCCTAGGCAAAGAATTTATGAATAAGATCCCAAAATGCAATTGCAACAAAAACAAAAATAGACAAATAGGACATAATTAAACTAAAAAGCTTCTGCACAGCAAAAGAAATAACAGAGTGAACAGAAAACCTACTGAAAAGGAGAAAATATTTTTAAAATAATCCTCAGGCAAAGGGTTAAAATCCAGAATCTACAAGAAACTCAAACAACTCAACATGAAAAAAATAACATCAGCAAAAAGTGGACAAAGGACATGAATAGACACTCCTCAAAAGAAGACACACAAGTAGCCAACAAACATGAAAAAATGCTCAACATCACTAATCATCAGAGAAATGCAAATGAAAACCACAATGAGATATCACCTCACACCAGTCAGAATGACTATTATTAGAAAGGCATAGAACAACAGATATTGGCATGATTATGGAGAAAGGGAATGCTCATTCACCATTGGTGAGATTGTAGACTAGTTCAACTTCCATGGAAAACAGTTTGGAGATTTCTCAAAGCACTAAAAATTGAATTATCATTTGATCCAGCAATCCCACTACTAGAAATCTACTCAAAGGAAAATAAATTAATATATTAAAAAGATAGCTTTACTCATATGTCCATTGCAGCACTATTCACAACAGCAAAATAATGGAGCCAACTTAAGTGCCCACCAACAATTGACTGAATAAAGAAAATGGGGTATATATACACAATGGAATGCTTCATGTCTTTAAAAAGAATGAAATCATGTCCTTTGTAGCAACATGGATGGAGCTGAGATCATCCTAAGTGAACTGACTCAGAGATAGAAAACCAAACACCACACATTCACACTCATATGTGGGAGCTGAATGACCACAAAGGTGGAATTAATCGACACTGGAAACACCTTTGAGGGGGGAGGTTTGGAAGGAAATTAGGGGTTCAGAAATTGTCTATTGGGTACATTATCTTGGGAATTAACTACCTGAGACTCAGTCCCCACCACTACACAATATGCCCATGTGACAAACATGCAAGTAGACTTCCTGAATCTAAAATAAAAATTGGGAAAAAATGGACAATGCACATGAACAAACATTTCTCAAAAGAAGACATACAAATGGCCAACAGGTATAAGACATCACTAATCATTAGGGAAATCACAACCACAATTAGATATTGTCCTACCCCCAGTTAGAATGACTTTCACTAAACAGGCAAATTTTTAAAAATATGCTGGTGAGTATATGGAGAAAAAGGAACTCCCATACACTGTTGGTGGGAATGCAAATTTGTACAATCACTATGAAAAACAGTATGGATATTTATGGAGATTCCTCAAAAACTACAAATATAACTACCATATGATCCAGCAGTTCCACTACTGGGTATTCTATACAAAGGAAAAATATAGTATATTAAAGGAGTATCTGCCCTCACATATTTATTGCATCACTATTCACAACAGTAAAGATCTAGAATCAATCAAAGTATACATCAATGAACAAATGAATAAATAAAATGTGGCACATATACACATGGAACAGAATTAGGCCATAAAAAGTAAGAAATTATGTCATCTGCAGCAACATGGATGGAACTGCAGTTCATTAGGTTAAGTGAAATAACCCAGGCCCAGAAAGCCAAATGCAACGCATTCTCATAAAAAGTAGCGCATGCCTGTAATTCCGGCTACTTGGAAGGCTGAGGCAGAAGGATCGCCAGAGTCCAGCAGGTCGAGGCTGCGTGGCCGGGAGCGGCCACTGCACTCCAGTCTGACAGAGTGAGACTCCAACTCAAAAGAAAATTAAGAACAGATCAATAATATAAGAAAACATTGTTGAGACAATCTACCCACTCAGTTTCTGAACTGTGAAACTTTTGGGGACAGTTTCAGACAGGGGAATAATAGGATTCAGAACCTGCTACTCCAAGCTATTGCATCGTGGCATTTGAGAAAACAGCAGAGGCTGGGAAGTCACTCTCATTTTCCCTCACCCTACTCCCCTGAAGTAGATCAAAAGACTCTCATTCGAGAACTGCCTTCCTTAAACCCAGAGGAAAGGAACAGCCTTATCTCTGAAAAAACAAGTACATAAAGGAGAATCCAAACTATAGGCCAATATCCCTAATAAACATAGATGCAAAAATCCTCAACAAGATACTAGCAAATCGGATCAAAAACACATCTCGGAAATCATCCACCATGATCAAGTAGGCTTCATCCCCAGATGCAGAGCTGGTTCAACATCTACAAGACTATAAATATAATTAAATAAATCAATAGATGTAAAAACAAGAACCACATGATTATATCATTAGATGCAGAAAAAGCTTTTGATAAAATCCAGCATCTCTTCTTGATAAAAACCCTCAAACACCTAGGTATAGAAGAAACATACCTCAAAACAGGAAGTGCCATCTACAATAAACCCACAACTAACATATTGCTAAATGGACAGAAACTGGAAACATTTCCCCTGAAAACTGGAATAAGACAAGGCTGTCCACTCTCACCCTTCTTGGTCAACATTGTGTTGGAAGTCCTAGCTAGGGCAATTAGACAAGAGAAGGAAATCAGGAGTATTCAAACAGGTAAAGAGGAAGTCAGATTATCTCTCCTTGCTGATGATATGATCCTATACCTTGAAAATTCAAGAGAATCTGTCAGAAACCTACTTATACTGATAAAAGATTTTGGCAAAATCTCAGGGTACAAAATAAAAGTGCAAAAGACAATTGCATTCTTAAACACCTACAACAAGCAGGCAGAGTACCAAATAAAAAGCACAATCCCATTCAAATAGCCACACACAAATGAAACACCTCAGCATCTTCCTAACCAGAGAAGTGAAAGACCTTTACAATGACAACTACAAAACACTGCTCAAAGAAATCTAAGAGGACATAAACACATGGAAAAATATTCCATGCTCATGGATAGGAAGGATCAACATAGCTAAAATGTCCATCCTACCCAAGGCAATCTACAGAGTCAATGCAATACCCATTAAATTACCAACATCATTCTTCTCAGACATGGAGATGACAATACAGAAATTCAAATGGAAACATAAACAACCTCAAATAGACAAAATAATTCTTAGCCAAAAAAAACAAAGCAAGAGGTATTACACTTCCAGACTTCGAACTTTACTATAAGGCTACAGTAATCAAAACAGCCTGGTATTGGTACAAGAACCAGTGGAACAGAACAGAGATTTCAGAAGCAAAGCCACAATTTCTCAACCAACTCATCTTTGACAAAGCCTCCAACAACCACCACTTGGGAAAGGAGACACTATTCAGTAAATGGTGCTGGGAAAATTGACTGATCACATACAGAAAATTGAAACAAGACCACTACCTATCACCATTCACAAAAATCAATTGTAAATGGATCAAAGACCTAAATGTAAATCCTCAAACTATAAGAATCTTAGAAAAAGCAGGAGACACCCTCATGGAAATTGGAACTGGCAATCAATTCCTGATCAGAACCCTAAGCGCCAATATCATAAGAAATAAGCTAGATCAGTGGGACCTCACCAAACTGACAAGTTTCTGCAAAGCAAAAGAAGCCATCAAGAGAGCAGGGAGACAGCCCACAGAATGGGAAAAAATATTTGCCAACTGTATATCTGACAAAGGCCTAACATCTAGGATCTACAAGGAACTCAAAAATGCTGAAAGGAAAAAAACAAACAACCCCATTAAAAAGTGGGCAAAAGACATGAATAGACACTTCTTAAGAGAAGATATACAGTCAGTCAACAGACATATGAAAAAATGCTCAGTCTCACTCATTACCAGAGAAATGCAAATCAAAACCATATTGAGATACCACTAACCCCAGTAAAATGGCCATCATTAATAAAACAAACAACAACAGATGCTGGCAAGGATGCAGAGAAAAAAGGAACACTTCTACACTGCTGGTGGGAATGAAAACAAGTGCAATCTCTCTGGAAGACAGTGTGGCAATTTCTGAAAGAACTAGAAATTGACCTTCCATATGGCTCAGCAATTCCCCTATTGGGAATATATCTGGAGGAACTCAAATCATTCTACCAAAAAGGTACCTGCACATGTATGTTTGTTGCAGCTCTATTCATAATAGCAAAAACGTGGAACCAACCATGCTGTCCATCGAAGTTGGACTGGATAAAAAAAAAAATGTGGTACATATACACAATGGAATATTATGCAGGCATAAAGAAGGACAAACATACAGAGTATGATCGACTCTAAATCCAGCAACTTGGACGGATTTAGAGTCAATCATACTCAGTGATCTATCACAGAGACAAAGAACAGAGTGCCATATTTTCTCACTCATCAGTGGACCCTGAGCAATTACCATAACACTGTAAGAAAAGGATTGGCAGTAGTGGGAAAGTGCTAGGGGAGGGAGGGGGTGGGATTGACAATTGAGGAAAACTGCCAGGGGAAGGAGGGGCATACCTCATCAACAAGGGTACCTGCATAATCAACATTTGTATACCTAACCCTGAATTGTACCCTACATCTTTAAAATAAAATAAAATAAAATAAAAACAAATAAAATAAAAATAAAGTTTATTTTTTGCATATGAATATTCAATTACTCTAGTATCATTTGTTTAAAAGTTTCTCTTCCCCTTTGTACTCCCTTGAGTCTATTTCTGGGCTTTTATTTCTTTCTTTTATCTATATGCTGATGCTTTTAATAAGCTTTTAAATGTCTCTGTGGGTATAGTTTTTTTCAAAAATGTATCCCTTACTATTTACTATAGAATCCTATTTCTTAGGAACCTGGCCCAAGTCTCCTGAAGTGTTGTGTTAGGTTATGTGAACAAAAGTGTCCAAGGTTTTCCTTTGAATGTATTTTTGTGATTTACCCCCCACACACAAAACACACCTGCCCAAGACCAGGCCAAGAACCCAACCCATCCCCTATAGGTTTTGTCCCTCTTATGAGATGGATGGAACCCTTCCAAGATGCTGACGGTCCCTAGGGACGCCTGAAATTACAGTGACACCAGCCTGGGAACACATTGCTTACATCATGGAGAGGTGTAAGATTCACCATGATGTCATAAGATGTGTATTATTAAGGCCACTGCAGCTCCATTTAGTTCAAACTCCAAAGACTTAGGTCCTTCCTTTCTACCCGGGGTGGATGAGAAAAGGCCTGATTCCCATGATTCCTTCATGTATCCTCCACACAACACACCCCCCACCATGGCCTCAGAGGAAAGATACACACAAACAAGCATCCATAACACTATGTGGGTGGATAACAATAGAAATATATATGAGGTAAAGGAATGGCTCAAAGAGAGACCGGTTAACCTTCAGGACAAGTTGCAGGTGGTCAGGATGGGAAAGGCTTTAGAAATCTGACATTCAGGCTACGTTTCATCAGCAATACTATAAAGAAGGGAAGAGCATTTGGGAAGAAAAAAGCATATTTGGAAAACCACATGTAGACAAGCAGTATGTAATTGGGGAGTTGGAAATTAGGATGAAATGTTGAAGCTCAAAGTAGGGGCAGAGGGAGACTGGGTGGAAGAAATGCATCAGTACCTGAACTTTGCCCACTTTTAATAAGAGAAAGTTTGCCTCTGAGTCACTGTTGGAGACCACTGTCCTGCTTGAACTCTGCTGAAAACATACTTGGTGTATGTGCAAAGTCACAACCAGCCAAGAATGCCTATAATGGCAAAGCCAGATAGGCATGTATGCTGAGCAAGTTCTAAAAGTGCAGTGTCCATTGTGTTGGGTTAGATAAAAAGTTATACATTGTCTTGCAAGCAGCTGCACTATATCTCATCAACAGTCACACTTTATCACAAAAGTTTTCTAAAATCAAAACAGGGAATTTTCTTTGCACTATTTTGTCCTTGAAGTCTTACCTGACTACGTCATTTTGTACTATAAAAGTCTGGTGTTCCATGAGACAAAGTGCTAACCTAAAAAGTGTCTTGTGAATTGTGTTATACCGTGGCTTTCCTCTTTCAGGATCCTTTACCACCCAGCCATGAAGGATGCAGCAATTCGCCACATTCTAAAGTTGGTTCTAGTTAATAATTTTTTATGAGTATGGATTCAACTGAGCTGACATCTGAGATGGGTTTGGTCAAAAAATAGGATAAAGAAGTGAAGATCATTCCAGGAAGAATGAACAGAATTGGCAAACCAAGAGTAGACTAGCAGAGTATAATCTGGGAGTTCAGAATTAGGGTAAAATTTTGAAACTCAAAATGAGAGCAGAGGTAGGCTGAGGTGGAAGAGATTGCATCAGTTCTGGGGCTTTGCACCCTTTTTGAAAAACAAACATTTGTCTGCATTGCTAGATTCTAAACATTTGTTCTAGTTAATAATTTTTAATGAGCATGGACTCAACTGAAGTTAAGCAAAGTTTGATTCTTGGGACATCAGCAAGGCAGTGAGGGTCATCTCTGAATCTTCAACTATCAAGCTGTATTTTCTTTAGCTTGCCAACCATGTTCTGCTTCACCTGCTGATGTTCTCACTCCTGTACTGCTGTGCCCCTCACTATGCAAACAATTCCCTCCCTTTCTGGTTTTGCAACCATAGAGCAGGAAAGCATCACACAGGGAGGATTAGAGAAATCACACAAAAGCAGGGAAAAAACTTATTTCCAAGCTTTTCTGAAACCTGGGTCCTCCTGTTACATTTCCTTTCTCTTCTTTCTTTTTGTACGTGAAACTGTCTGGGTCCTTGAATCTCTTAATCAGCTTAGAGAGTTTTGAATGTTCTTGACAAGTCCAAGGGATGGCTATAAGGATCAAAGGAGATTACAGATGTGCAAGCATGAAATTTGAAGCTCAACATCAGTGTGCAGTCTTAATAATCTCCCACTGCTCTTTTAACACAGAAAAAATAAGCCTCCTCTCATGGAGTTTTCATAGCAAAGGGATGACTGTGGCTCTCATCTTCTCAGCCCCACCTCCTTTTCTCTGCTGAATTCAAAGCTCTGGCCTAGGTATCTTAATCACCCTTGTAATGTTCTATCAGTTAGACCTCACTGTAATTTAGATATTGCAAATCTTTTATGAATCAGGTACACATATCTTGCTTTGCTTGGCTCACAGGATGCTTAATTTTTTTTATTTTGTCAGCATACAGAAATAAGAAAATTAACTTTAAAAATCCAGGTTCCCTAAAATCCTTCTACAAAAAAGATACCTGCACACGTATGTTTGTTGCAGCTCTATTCACAATAGCAAAAACATGGAACCAACCATGCTGCCCATTGAAGCTGTACTGGACTAAAAAATGTGGCACACATACACAATGGTGTATTATGCATCCACAAAGAAGGACAAGCATATGGACTTCGTGGCAACTTGGATGAATTTAAAGTCAATCATACTCAGTGATCTATCACAGAAACAAAGAACAGAGCACCATATGTTCTCACTCATAAGCGGACCTTGAACAATTATCTTAAAACTATAAGAAAAGGATTGAGAAACTGTCAGGAGAGGGGTGGTGGGATTGGCAGCTGAGGAAAACTGTTAGGGGAGGGAGGGGAACACGTCATTAACAAGGGTCCCTGTATAATCAACGTTTGTATACCTAACCCTGAATTGTACCACACATCTTTAAAATAAAAAATAAATAGATAAATAAATAAAAATCCAGTCTCCTCTTAAATCACTCTACAAAAAAGATACCTACATATGCATGTTTATTGCAGCACTATTCACCACTCACAGTAGCAAAAATATGGAACCAACCACTCTGCCCATCAAAACTGGAGTGAATAAAAACTGTGGTACATATACACAATGGAATATTACACAGCCACAAAGAAGGACAAAATTATGGACATTGCAGCAACTTGGATGGATTCAGAGTCTATCACATTCAGTGATCTATCACAGAAACAAAGAACTGAGTGCCACATGTTCTCACTCATAAATGAACCCTGAACATTTACCATTATACAATAAGAAAAGAATTGGCTGTAGAGGGACATTACCAGGTATGGGGACAGATAGCATCAACAAACGTGCCTGATCTCAAACCAGGCAGAGTGGGGAACAAAGGGAGGTCCAAACTTTACCTGTACGATGACCACTTGTATACTTAATTCTGAATTGTATCCCACATCTTTAAAACAAAAAAAAAAAATTTAAATCGCAGGGTGCAGTGGCTCATGCCTATCATCTCAGCACTTTGGGATGCCAAGGTGAGAGGACTGCCTGAGCCCACTGGTTTGAGACCAGACTGGGTAGCTTGGTGAGACCTCATCTCTACATTGAATCAAAAAATTAGCCAGGTGTGGTGGTGCATGCCTGTAGTTCCCGCTACTTGGAAGGTTGAGGTGGAAGGATCACCTGTGCCCAGCAGGTCGAGGCTGTGGTGGCCATGAGTGTGCCACTGCACTCCAGCCTGGGTGACAGAGTGAGACTCTGACTCGGAAAAATAAAAGGGCAGAGAGATCTCATCTCTACAATAAATCAAAAAATCAGCCGGGCATGGTAGCACATACCTGTAATTCCGGCTACTTGGAAGGCTGAGGTGGAAGGATCACCAGAGCCCAGCAGGTCGAGGCTGCGGTGGCCAGGAGCAGCCACTGCACTCCAGTCTGGGCGAGAGAGTGAGACTCCAACTCAAAAAAATAAAATAAAATAAAATAAAATAAATAAAAATCTAGGATCTGACAATGTTGAAAAACTCACAAGACATGCCATGCTTGGTCTGCATTTCTTCCTTCTAACAAGAGTCCTTTCCCCCATCTACCTGGCTTGTTCCAGGGATTTGAGTGGAAACCTAGATGTGGGGGGGCGACCTGAAGATGGCGACGGCATAGGTGGATCCCTGAGACTCTCAGAACGTGAGTTCCCAAAAAAGACTATTACTTTTCTCCCAGCACCCCCCTGCCCAATGCCAGCCGCACTGGTACGAGGCCTGGGGACTTTTGGTCCCATGCAGGGCCAGACATTGCAGCCAGACAGCGGCTGCTCCACTATATGTGATTTTGGCCAGCTGGGGAATCCCAAATCCCGGATCCCAGCTCCATCCCTGGCTACATCGTCACAACCAGCACCCAGTGCCAAGCTGCTGGTCACACAGGGAGGCTCTGAGCACCCGCCCCTCAGAGATACCGGTCCCATTTCTGGCTAAAGTGCCCTGTGAGGGACCCAGAGCCACCACCTGCCCCCTGGAGCTTTGGAGATCTGAAGCCCCAGGCCCACCCTGGCTGAGGCACTCAGCATGTGACCACAAGCCTGTGTAAGGGGGCAGAACCCCAAGCTGGTGTAATGTGCCAATCGCAGGCTTCCAACTCCAGAGGAGGAAACACCTGACTCTCTCCCCCACTCCAGCCTGCTGGTAGCACCCCGGATCCAGTGCCCAGCTGTGCAGCTGGTCCCGCCTAGAGTCCCACAGGAGCATACCTAAAAGTGAAAGTAAAACTACCACCTCCACCACTTTCAAGGCATATTTACATCGTATTGCCCCGCCCACCTATCAGAGCCTCCACCTTGGTTCCCATGGTGACGTCATTAAACAGGACACAAAGCCCCTCCTCTATGCTGAATACAGACCAGTATCACAGATCTCCCAGGCAACAAGCTAACTGACTGCCTGCCTGCAACAGAAACAGAAAGGAGAGGTTAAAGATTAGAACTCAAGAGATTTTATCCACTA
Source organism: Cephalopachus bancanus (assembly GCA_027257055.1). Lineage (NCBI taxonomy): Eukaryota > Metazoa > Chordata > Mammalia > Primates > Tarsiidae > Cephalopachus > Cephalopachus bancanus. The sequence goes on along the minus strand of JAPVLO010001253.1, from coordinate 98,279 downwards.
AGGGACGAGAGAGAAAAATCTACACAAATGAAGAAAAACCAAAAGAAGAATATGGGTCTCTCCCAGGCTCCTGGGAGAGCAGACACTGAGAAAACTGACTTCGGAATGCAAACAATGAAGACCCCCCAGAATGACCAGTCTCAAAATACAAACCTAGACATCAAGACATTAATGGAGAGATTAAAAAGAATTGAGAGGACACAAGAAGAAACTAGAAAGGAGCTGATATCTGAGATAACAGTAATAAAGAATACTGTGAATGAAATAAACAATAAACTGATAAGCATGGAAAGCAGAATTACCCAAGCAGAAGAAAGAATCTCAGAGCTTGAGGATCAAAATATAGAAATAACCCAAACTCTCAAAAACACAGAAAACAAGCTCAAAAAGACAGAAAAAAAACCTTCAAGAGATGAGTGATTACCTCAAGAGGCCTAACCTAAGAGTAATTGGCGTGCCTGAGGCAGAGAGACAGAGACCACATTGGAATAAACCTTCCATGAGATTATTCAAGAAAACTTTCCTTATCTAATCAATGATGCAAAAATTCAAACACAAGATATCCAGAGAACCCCTGCAAGATAACAAATGAGAAAACCAACTCCTAGACACATAATAATTCACCCAAACAAAGTAGGCATAAAAGAAAAAATCCTAAAGGCAGCAAGAGAAAAAGGCCAGATCACCTACCATGGAAAACCAATTAGAATAGCAGCAGATTTATCTACAGAAACCCTGCAGGCTAGGAGAGCTTGGAGCCCTATCTTCAAAGTCCTAAAAGATAAACAATTTCAACCAAGAATAACCTGATTAAGCTTCATCAGTGAGGGAGAATTAAAATCTTTCCCAGATATCCAATCCCTAAGAACTTACGCTGCCACCAAACCACCACTACATGAAACACTTAAGAAAGTACTAAACACAGAAGAAAAGGGGAAAAAAGGAGCAACGTTCTTCACAAGAATACATAAAAAGAATAAAATACACATGAACCAACCCCAAAAACAAAAAAAAGACAATAAACCAAGTGGAAGAACAACTCTATAAGAACTCTATGACAGGGGCAAACTCTCACATTTCAATAATTAGCCTGAATGTGAATGAACTAAATGCACCACTGAAAAGACATAGAATGGCAAAATGGATAAAATATCACCAGGCAACAATATACTGCCTTCAAGAGACCCATCTCACTAGAAAGGACATGCACAGACTCAAAATAAGAGGATAGGAAACAAATTTCCAGGTGAATGGAACACAAAAGAAAAGAGGAGTTGCAATCCTAATTTCAGACAAAATACCATTTAAGCTATCAAAAATTTAAAAAGATACAGAGGGCCACTACATAATGATAAAAGGTTCACTCCATCAACAAGAAATATCTATCCTAAACATATATGCACCTAACATAGGTGCACCAACTTTTATAAAGCAACTTCGAGGAAAACGAAAGAAAGATATTGACTCTAACACCATCATAACTGGGGACTTTAATACCCCACTCACAACCCTAGACAGATCATCAGGACAAAAAATCAGCAAGGAGATCCGGAACCTCAATGAGACTCTGGACCAAATGGACTTAATTGATACCTACAGAACACTCCATCCAAAGATCACAGAATGCACATTCTACTCATCACCGCATGGGATGTATTCTAAGATCGACCACATTATCGGCCATAAATCAAGCATAAGCAAATTTAAAGGGACCGAAATTCTACCATGCACCTTCTCGGACCACAGTGGAATAAAAATAAACATTAACAACAACAAGGTCCCTCCAAAACCTACAAAGACATGGTCACTAAACAGCATGATACTAAACAACTCCTGGATCAATGATGAAATCAAAACAGAGATCAAAAGATACCTGGAAACAAATGAAAATGATAAACATCTTACCAAAATCTCTGGGACGGCTTAAAACTGTAATAAGAGGGGAATTTGTATCCCTACAAACACACATGAGGAAAATGGAAGGAACACAAATTAACAACCTAACAAGCCACCTAAAGAAGCTGGAAAAGCAAGACCACAAAAACCCTAATTTCAGCAGAAGAATGCAGATCACCAAAATAAAAGCCCAAATCCAGGACACAGAAGACAAAAAGACAAAATAAAAAATCAATGAAAAAAAAAGCTGTTTCTTCGAAAGGATAAACAAGATCAATGGTCCCCTAGCCAGACTGACCAAGAAAAAGAAAGAAAAAACCCAAGTAAGCACAATCAGAAACACAAAAGATGAAGTCACATCTGACCCTGAAAAAAATACAAAAGATCATCAGAGACTACTATGTACACTTGTATGGAAACAAACTTGAAAACCTCAAGGAAATGGAGGACTTTCTGTCATCACACAGCCTGCCGAGGTTGAAACAAGAAGAAATTGAGATCCTAAATAGACCAATAACAGTCAAGGAAATTGACTATGTAATAAGAAAACTAACTACAAAAAAAAGCCCTGGACCAGATGGCTTTCCAGCAGAATTCTACAAGACATTTAAGGAGGAACTGATTCCAATCCTACTGAAGCTATTTCAGACGATTGAGAAAGATGGAACCCTCCCCAAATCATTTTATGAAGCTAGCATCACATTGATACCCAAGCCAGGTAAAGATCCAACAAAAAAAGAGAACTACAGGCCAATATCTTTGATGAACATAGACGCTAAAATTCTCAACAAGATCCTAGCAAACCAGATAACAACACATCTCAAAAATCATCCATTATGACCAAGTAGGCTTCATCCCTGGGATGCAAGCCTTGTTCAACATTCGTAAAACAATAAATGTAATTAAATACATCAACAGATGTCAAAACAAAAGCCACATGATTATATCATTAGATGCAGAAAAAGCTTTTGATAAAATCCAGCACCCCTTCTTGATAAAAACCCTCAAACATCTAGGCATACAGGGAACATACCTCAAAGTAGTAAAAGCCATCTATGAAAAACCCACACCCAGCATTCTCCTAAATGGACAAAAATTGGAATGATTTCCCCCCAAAACTGGAACAAAACAAGGATGCCCACTCTCATCCCTCCTGTTCAATATAGTATTGGAAGTCCTGGCTAGAGCAATGAGAGAAGAGAAGGCAATCAGGGGTATCCAAATAGGAAAAGAGGAAGTCAGATTATCTCTCTTTGCAGATGACAAGATTGTATACCTTGAAAACCCAAGAGAATCTGTCAAAGCCTCCTTACACTGATAAAGGCCTGCAGCAAATGTCAGGATATAAAATAAATGTGCAAAAGACAATCGCATTTCTTTACACCAATAATAAACAAACAGAAACCCAAATAAGAAGCACAATTCCATTCACAATAGTCACACACAAAAAAGTAATACCTTGACATCTTCCTAACCAGAGACGTGAAAGACCTTTACAATGAAAACTACAAAACACTGCTCAAAGAAATCAAAGATGACACAAACAAGTGGAAAAATATCCCATGCCATGGATTGGAAGAATCAACATTGTGAAGATGTCCATCTTACCTAAGGCAATCTACAGATTCAATGCAATACCTATCAAATTACCAGCAACATTCTTCTCAGACCTAGAAAAAACAACACAGGAATTCATATGCAAACACAAACGACCAAGAATAGCCAGAACAATCCTCAGCAAAAAAAAAACAAAGCAGGTGGTATCACATTACCAGACTTCAAACTTTACTATAAAGCTAAAATCATCAAAACAGCTTGGTATTGGTATAGGAACAGGCATATAGACCAATGGAACAGAATTGAGATTCCAGAGGCAAGACCTCAATTTCTCAACCAACTCATTTTCGACAAAGCCTCCACCACCTACCACTGGGGAGAGGAGAACCTATTCAATAAATGGTGCTGGGAAAACTGGCTGACCACATGCAGAAGATTGAAACAGGACCCCTATCTATCCCCATACACAAAAATTAACTCCAAATGGATCAGGGACCTAAATGTAAAACCTCAAACCATAAGAACCTTAGAAAATGAAGGACATACCCTCATGGAAATTGGAACTGGCATCCATTTCCTGAACAAAACTCGAAACCCACAGACCATAAGGGATAAGATAGACAAGCGGGATCTCATTAAACTGACAAGCTTCTGCAAAGTCAAAAAAACCATCAAGAGAGCCAGAAGACAGCCTACAGACTGGGAAAAAGTATTTGCCAACTCCAGGTCTGACAAAGGCTTAACATCTTGGATCTACAAGGAACTCAAACGTGCTGAAAAGAAAAAAACAAACAACCCCATTATAAAGTGGGCAAAAGATATGAACAGACACTTCACAAAGGAAGACATCCGAGCAGCCAACAGACACATGAAGAAATGCTCAACCTCATTAATCATCAGGAAGATGCAAATCAAAACCACACTGAGATACCACCTAACTCCAGTCAGAATGGCAATTATCAACAACTCAAAAAATAAAAGCTGCTGGAGAGGGTGTAGCAAAAAGGGAACACTTCTACACTGTTGGTGGGAGTGTAAACTAGTGCAACCTCTGTGGAAAGCAATGTGGCAATTCCTAAAAGCTCTAATCATCAACCTCCCATATGACCCTGAAATTCCCCTACTGGGAATATACCCTGAAGAACAGAAATCACTCTATAAAAAAGATACCTGCACACGAATGTTTATTGCAGCATTGTTCACAATAGCAAGAACCTGGAACTAACCACGCTGTCCATCAAAAGAGGACTGGATTTTTAAAATGTGGTACATATACAGGATGGAATACTACACAGCCATAAAAAAGAACAAAATCATGAATTTTGCAGCAACCTGGTTGGAGCTAGAGTCTATAATACTAAGTGATCTCTCACAGAAACAAAGATCTGAGTATCACGAATTCTCACTCATATAGTGGACCTTGATCATCCAATGCACTACTATAAGAAAATAACTTACAGTGTTGGGAAACTATGGGGGGGAATGGGACTAATGGTAGTAAACATCTGTCTGGAGACGGGAAGACACCTGTTATCAACAAGTGGGCCTGAATGAAGCATATTTGTATACCTAACCCTTAACTGTACCCCACAATATCAAAATTAAAAATATTGATTAAAAAAAAGAAAGAAAGAAACCTAGATGTGTACAAAAAGTCTTGCATGAAGTGGGCAGGATTTTAACCCACTGGCAAATCTCTTTGGGGTATTTATGAGCAACATGGAATAACTTTGAGGAATGTTTGATTTGGGTGTGTGTATGTGTGAGTGCATGTGCATGTGTGTGTCCTTCCTAGGGCAAGTAAATCCATTCTCCCCTGAATATGGCCATCAGCCCCGACTTCTGGTGAATTAAATGCCTTCAAAGTGTCGAGGAGCAACACTGGTAGGTAACAATAGCAAGACTCAGGAGAGACTTTGAAAAGCTGTAATTCTAGGCATAAGCCTACATCAGTGCTGTTTTAAAAGAAAAAAAGTCCTGAAAATCTTGAGGTATAATCAGAAAAGAGTTTTCAGGATGATTAGAGGTCTGGATGCCAACATATGAAATACAAAATCCTGAATTCAGCAGGATCTGTACCAGGGTGTTGAGTAAGCATGATTCCAGACACAATCAAAAAGCAACTTTGTTTTTCCTGCTTTGACTTCTATTAACAACTCTATGCCCATTCCCCATATAAGATTGGTGGGTGCATGAGTCTTTTAAATTTTTTTAATTTTAGCCATTATGAATGCATAATAGTTGTATAGATTTATGAGGTGCATGCGGTATTTCGTTACATGCATAGAATGTGTAATGGCCAGTCAGGTTAATTGGGGTAACCATAACCTCAATCAGTCAACACTTTTGTGTGTTAGGAACATTCCAATTCTACCCTTTTAGTTATATTGAAATACACAGTGAATTGTTGTTAACTACAGTGACCCTATTGTGCCACCAAACAGTGGATGTTATTCCTTCTATCTAACTCTATTTTTGTACACAATAAACATTCCCCTTTATCCTTCCACCCCCTTCCCACCTTCCCACTGCTTTTTCCAGCCTCTGGTAACCATTATTCTACTATCGATCTCCATGAGTCCAATTTTTATCTCCCACATGTAGATGAGAACATATGATATTTGTCTTTCTGTGTTTGGCTCTCTTCACTCAGTTCCATTCATGTGTACACTTCCAACCATGCCGTTGTAAAAGTCAGAATTTTGCCTTTATGGCTGAATAGTATTTCACTGTGCATATGCACAACACTTTCTTTATCCATTCACCCTTTGACATACATATAGGTTGATTCCATATCTTGGCTGTTGTATATAGTGCAGCACTAAACATGAACGTGCAGACATCCCTTTGATAAGTTGATTTTCTTTTGGGGAGGGTATATATCTAGTAGTGGGATGGTAGTTTTACTTTAGCTTTTTAAAGAACCCCCATACTGTTCTTCATAGCGGCTATTATAATGTTATAGGAGTGTATATTGTAATTTACATTCCCACCAACAGTGTGCGAGGGTTCCCTTGCTCATATCCTCACCATTATACATTATTGTCCATTTGATAAAAGCCATTTTAACTGGGGTAAGATAATGTATCATTGTCATTTTGATTTGCACTTCCTTGAGATGATTAGTGATGTTGAGCATTTTCTCATGTACCTGTTGGCCATTTGAATGTCTTCTTCTGAGAGGTCTATTCAGATCATTAGCCTATTTTTAATTGAATTTTTGTTTTCATTTTTTTTCCTGTTGTTTGAGCTTTTATATATTCTGGTTATTAGTACCTTATCAGATCGGTGCTTTGAAAATATTTTCCCCATTTTGTAGATTGTCTTTTTGCTTTTGATTGCTTTCTTTGCTACATGGCGTCTTTTTAGTTTGATGTGATCTCATTTGTCCATTTATGCTTTCATTGGAAGCATTTCTTCTTCAGCACTTTGAATATGTCATCCCACTCTTTCCTGTCCTATAAGGTTTGCACTGAGAAGTCGTTTGCCAGATGTATCGGAGCTCCTTTACATGCTACTTGCTTCCCTTCTTTTGCTGATTTTAAGACTTTTTTGTCCTGGACTTTGAGAATTTGATTATAATATGCTTTGAATTACTCATATTTGGGTTGATTTTCTTGGTGTTTTAAAACCTTCTTGCATTCAAATAGTCATACTTTTCTCTAGGTTGGGAAATTTCTCTGTTGTCGTTTTTGAATAAGCTTTCTACCCGAACCTCTCACTGTCTACATTTTCTTTAGGCCAGTGACTCTTAGGTTTGTCCTTTTGTGGCTATTTATTTTGTCTTGTAGTTATGCCTTATTCTTTTTTATCCTATTTTCTTAATTCTCCTCTGACTGTGTATTTTCATATGGTCTGTCTTTGAACTCACTAATTATTTCTTCTAATTGATCCATTCTCCCGTTGGGAGACTCTGATGCATTTTTTAGTTTGTAAATTGAATTTTTCAGCACCAGAATTTCTACTTACATTTTAAATTACTTCCATCTCTTTGTTAAACTTATCTGATAGAATCCTAAAACGCTTCTTGGTGTCATCTTGAAGTTTGCTGACTTCCTCCAGAAAGCTATTCTGAATTCCTTGTCTCACATAAAACCTGTCTCCAGCACGCCAGCACTGGTCACTGATGCCTCATTTATTCTGTTTGGCGAGGTTGTATTTTCCTAGATGTTCTCAGTGCTTATAGATGTTCACCTATACGTGGGCACTGAATCTGCCAGTCTTCACAGTCTAGGCTTATCTGTGTCTTTCTCAGTTTAAAAAAAAGAAATGTGGGGTTCACGTTAGAATTAACTACATAAGTAGCTACATACAAGGGAAATTTGAGCTTCTAGCTGGCGCTCACTCCTCCTGGTTATGAACCTTGTGATAGTGTGACTGATACTCAAGCACACTGAGGAGTGAGAAAATGCCGTATACAGTCCTTTCTGTGCTAGTTCACTTAGTATGATGGTCTCCAACTCCATCCAGTTTGCTGCAAAATTTTGTTCTGCTTTATGACCATGTAATATTCCGCCGTGTGTATATACCACATCCGCTTCATCTAGTCCACTTTCATAAGGCAGTAGGATTTGTTCCATGTTTTTGCTATTGTGAATAATGCAGCAATAAACATGCATATGCAAGTGTCTTTTTTGTAGAATAATTTATGTTCCTTTGGGTATATTCCCAGGAAAGGGATTGCTGGATCATATGGAAGGTTAATTTTTAAATCTTTTAGGAATCAACACACTGCTTTCCATAGAGGTTGAACTAGCTTGAACTCCCACCAACAGTGTAGAAGCATTCCCTTTGCTCCACATGTGTGCCAGCATCTGCTTTTTTTTAACTTATCAATAACAGCCATCCTTACTGGAGTTAAATGATATCTCACTGTACTTTTGATTTGCATTTATCTGATGGTTAGTGAGGGTGAGTATTTTTTCATGTGTCTGCTGGCTACTTGTATGATGTCTTTGGAAAAATGTCTGTTCATGTCCTTTGGTTACTTTTTAGCAGGATTGTTCGTTTTTCCTTTCTCTTTGCTTGAGTTCCTTGTAGATCCTGGATGTTAAGACTTCGTTAAATGCATAATTTGCAAATACTTTTTCATATTCTGTGGGTTGTCTCTTTACTCTCTTGACGGTTTCTTTTGCTGTGCAAAAGCTTTTCATCTGATGGGGTTCCACTTGTCTATCTTAGCTTTTATGACATTCATTTTGGGGACCTGGTCAAGATTTATTGCCTCCTCTGATTTGCATAAAGATTTTCTTATGTTTTTTTCTAGGATTCTTATAGTTTGAGGTTTTATGTTTAGGTCTTTGACCCATTTTGAAGTTTTTAAAAAATATATGGTGAAAGGTAGCAGTCCAGTTTCATTCTTCTGCATGTGGTCAACCAGTTTTCTCAGCACAATTTGCTAAATATAGTCTCCTTTCTGCAGTGATTGCTATTGGTGGCTTTGTCAAAGATGAGTTGGTTGAGAAATCATGTTTTTGCTTCTGGAATCTCTGTCCTGTTCCATTGGTCTGTGTGCCTATTCTTTTACCAATACAAGGCTGTTTGGTTACTATAGTCTTGTAATAAAGTTTAAAATCTGGCAATGTTATACCATCCACTTTGTTACTTTTGCTGAGGATTATTTTGGCTATCCATGTTCTTTCCTATTTCCATATGAATTTCTGTATTGTCAATTCCAGATCTGAAAAAAAATGAAGCTGGTAATTTGATTTGTATTGCATTGAATCTCTAAATTGCCTTGGGTAGGATGGACATCTTGACAATATTGATTCTTCCAATCCATGAGCATGGAATGTTTCTCCATTTGTTTGTGTCATCCTTGATTTCTTTGAGTAGCATTTGTAGTTCTCATTGTAAAGGTCTTTCACTTATCTGGTTAGGTGGATGCCTGCTGGGAGCCGGCCATGGAGGCTCACTGAGCATTAGGGATCAGGAAGGGCCATTGACTTCGAGACCACTAGGATGTGTTCGGGAGCTGTTGACCCTATTCCCTCCCTCTTTTTCCACTTGGCACTGCAACCAGGAAAGGCTTCTGCTGGCTCTAACAGAAAACTCTGAGACCAGAACATACACAGTTAAACTTGGGAGTCTATTGTTCCCATTTTCCATGGTTTATGGTTTTGCTTTCAAACAATTTAAGTTCAACTCTGAGTCACACTGAGGAGCTTTAGTGCAAGTCACAGGTTCTCTTGATGTGATTTTAGAAATTTATAGATATAGGTTTTAGAAAACAGTTTATATCGATTAAAGAAAACTTAGGTAGCCATTTTATTATAAAAAGTGTGGTTAGTTTAGTTTGGGGGGGCAGTGAAGTTTGAATTAGGCCAGCTGGTGCTTGGAGAGTGTAACCATAGCAGCAATTGTTTTAATATAAACTAGTTTAAATTAGCACAGAATAGTAGAAGTTAATAATTCATTATGGTGGTTTCGGGTTTAGACATTGAGTGATGTTATTTCAAGATGATGTAGCTGTAATACAATTAAGGGCACATAAGAAACTGGTTTGGGGAACATTAATCAAGCATAAGAAACAAAAAGACAATTTGTGGTTGTTCTTCCTCATATTTTTCCTCATGTTCTTCCTCATGTATGAAAAAACATTTGCTTGAGAGTGGGGCATCCTTTGAGAGTGGGGGAGTGTTCCTTGTGCACCTGGACCTGTTTATGTGAAAGGCACATTCTCCCTTTTGTGTCCTGTGATGATGACTTTGCAGAGTTTGGGGATAAAAGCCCTTGAATAACACTCAATAAACGGCTACTCCTCAATTTGGAACAGTAGTCCAGTCCCCTTCTTTCCCCCTCCTTTTCTTTCTCCCCTAGTCTCCTACACTGTCTCACCTCCAGGAACCTCTGACCTTGCAGGAGCTGGACTCCCACAGATGCCAAGGTATTTCATTATTTTGGTGGCTACTGTGAGTGGAATTGGTACTTTTTATTTGGTTCTCCACCTGCTCATTGCTGGTATAGAAATGCAACTGTCTTTTGCCATTGATTTCGTAGCCCAAGACTTTATCAAAGTCATTTTTCAGTGTGAGAAGGCTTTTGACAGACTATATTATCCACAAAGAGGAATAGCTTGACTTCCTCTTTTCCTATTTGGATACCCCCAATTTTCATCTCTTGCCTGATTGCTCTGACTAGGACTTCCAGCACTATGTTGAATAGGAGGGGTGAAAGTGGGCATCCTTGTCTTCTTCCTATTCTTAGGGGGAATGCTTCTAGCTTCTGCCCATTGAGCAAAAGGTTGGCTGTGGGTTTGTCATAGATGACTATTACTGTTTTGAGGAATGTACTGTTTTGAGGAACATCCCGCAAGAAGGAATATGGATTTTGTCAAATTCTTTATCTGCATCATGATGTAATCATGTGGTTCTTGGTTTTACATCTATTAATGTGCTAAATTACATTTATGGCCTTGCAAATGTTAAACCAGCCCTGAAACCCAGAATTGAAATTCATATGGTCATGGTGGAAGAGCCTTGAGATGTGTTGATGGACCTGATTTGCTAGATCCTTGTTGAGAATTTTTGCATCTGTGTTCATCCGAGACTGACCTTGATGTAATTCTCTTTCCTTGTTGAGTCTTTGCTGGGTTTGAGTATCAGTATGATGTTGGCTTCAAAAATGACTTGGGGAGAAGTCCATATTTCTTGATTGCCTGGAATACTTTCAATTAGATTGTTATCAGATCCTTCTTCTATGCCTTGTAGAATTCTACTGGGAAGCCTTCTGGTCCAGGGCTTCTTTTGTGGGGATATTTCTTATGACTGAGTCAATTATCTGGATTGTCATTGGTCTTTTTATAGTTCCAATTTCTTGGTTTCAACCTTGGGAGGTTGTCTAATTTCAAAAAGGCCTCCATTTCCTTTAGATTTTCTAGTTTATTTGCAAACACGTGTTCATAGTCATAGCTGATAATCTTTTTGAATTTCTTCAGAGTCAGTCATGACTTTGCCTTGTTTCTAATTGTGGTTGTTTGAACTTTCTCTGTGTGTGTGTGTATGTGTGTGTGTGTGTTTAGCCAATCTGTCCAGGAGTCCATTAGTCTTATTTATCCTTTTCAGAGAACAAGGCTTTTGTCTTGTTGATCCTTTCTATGATGTTTTTTTCTTCTATATCCTGCAACTGTGATTTTACATTAGTGATCTGTATTTTTCCACTGAAATCAAGATCTAGATGATCTTGCCTTTCCAGCTCCCTTGGGTGTGACATTAGGCCATTTACTTGTGATCTTTCTATTTTCTTGTGGCATGTGTAAAATGCTCTGAATCTTTCTTTCAACACTGCTTTCATGGCATCCCAGAGAATCTGATTTGATGTGTCTTTGTTTTTTATTGTTCCAGAAATCTTTTTATTTCTGTCTTGATCTCTGTATTAACCCAGAATTTGTTTAGTGGCATGTTGCTTAGTGTCCATGTCTTTGAGTGTTTTGGGGTGGTGATATTTATTTCTATTCTACTGTGATCTGAAAAAAATGCATGGTATTATTCAATCATTTGAAATTTGTTCATGCTTAATCTATGTCTGAGAAAGTGATTGATCTGGGAGTATGTTCCATGACCTGATGAGTAGAAGGTATATTCTGTAGATGTTGGGTGGAGTATTCTGCTGATGTCTATTAAATCCATTTGATTGATCTTAAGATTAAAGTTTTAGATATGTTTGTTGGTTTTTTTGCCTCAATGATCTATCTAGAGTTGTTAGTGGGGTATTTAGGTCTCTAACTCTGATTGTGTAAAAGTCTTTGTCCTCTCTTAGTTTATTTAGTAGTTGTATAAAACCTAGTGCTCTTGTGTTGGGTACATATATGTTTAAGATGGACATTTCTTGCTAGTGGATTGAGCCTTTTAATATTATGTAGTGTCCTTCCATGTCCTTTCTAACTTTTGATGGTTCAACGTCTTATGTCTGATATCAGAGTAGCTACTCCTGCTTTCTTCTGTTTTCTATTTGCCTGAAAGATCATTTGCCAGCCCTCAACTTTGAGCCTATGGGTGTCCTTTGCAGTAAGATGAGTTTCCTGGAGACAGTAGACAGTTGGATCATGCTTCTTTATCCAGTTTGCCATTCTATGACTCTTCAGTGTCACAGTTAGTCCATTCACATGCAAATTGAATATTGAAATGTGAGAGTTTATCCCTGTCATAGGATTCTTTAGGGGTTGCCTTGTTTCCTTTTTACTTTTGTATTTATATGTGTGTGTATTTTTATTTTGATGAGTTTCTGTATGCTCTGTTGACCCTGTGCTTGCCTGTACTTTTGTGATGGGTATGACTATTCTTTTTTTTTTTTTTTTTCTGTGTTCAAGACCTTCTCAAGCATCTCCTGAAGGGCTGATCTGGAGGCACCATATTCTCTTAAGGATTGGATGTTGGAGAGGATTTTAATTCTCTATCACTGATGAAGTTTAGCTTGGTGGGGTAGGAAATTATTGGCTGTAATTGCTTATCTTTAAGGGACTCCAGTTCCTTCTGGCTTGTAGTGCTTCTGCAGATAAGTCTGGAGCAATTCTGATGAATCTTCACCAGTAGGTAATCTGGCCTTTCTCTCTTGATGCCTTTAGGGTTGTTGCTTTCGTGCTTACTTTGTGGCAGCAGATTACTATGTATCTTGGGGATGGTCTTCCCATGTGAAACCTTGTGGGTGTTTTCTGAATCTCTTGTGCTTGCATGGTCACCTCTCTAGTGAGATGTAGTGAGTTTCTTAGATGATCTCATGGAATATTTGTTTCATGGTGTTCTCAGTTTCCCATTCTGCTTGGGGATATCAGGCATAGATGTGGCTTCTTGACATAGTCCCACATCTCTCGGAGGCTTTGCCCTTTCTTATTGAGCTTTTTTTTCTGTTTTTGACAGACTGGGTTAGCTCACTATTTTGGTCAAGCTCTGAGATTCTTTACTCTGCCTGATTGATTCTGCTCCCTATGCTTGTTTTTGTGTTTTTAAATTTCAGGATGAAGTTCTTCATTTCCAGTATTTCAGACCAAGCTTTTTTGAAATTGGCCAACTTTGTTTTTACTTCTGGTACAACTCTGGTGAGTTTTCTTCTAGTTTCTCTTGATTCTCTGTGCTCATTTTGTCCATCCAATCTCTGACTTCTGTGATTGTCATCTGGGGCAGGTCCTTTGGGAAGATTTATTTTGCTTGTGCTCTGATAGTTGTTTTTTCAGGCACTGTCCTTTTAATACTCTGAGGACTCCCTATATTTTTGTTGATTATTCCTCATTTGTGACACGCCTCTCTTCTCTCTCCGTAATTCCCTTTGGTTTTGTTGCTCTGAAGTTCTAGGGTCCTTTCCTTGGTTCAATATAGGTCACTCAGTGAGAGAGGGACAGGCATTCACTTTTGTTTCTTGCACCACCCTGTGGCCTGTTTCTCAATTGTAGCAACCCCTGCTGCTAGCACTCTGTGGAGAGTAGGTAGGGGCATGGGTCCCACCATCTACTTTCTGAGGTTTGTAGCCCAGAAGTCTTCCCACTGAGAAAGCCTTTGGTGTCTTTCATATTGTTCCTTCCTGTTCAAGTCTACACTGTGCTCTTGAAAAAGAGCACTTTCCCTGCCATGGGGGAGGGGACAGAGGATCTGGCCTGTAGGGATACAAGGCTTAGAGGTGATTCTTCCTGACCTGGCTAGAAGATGGGCTGTGCACCAGTAAACAAGTTTCATTCTGCAAGTGGGCTTTCTGCTAATGGAAGCCATGCCCACAGCTACCCAGAGTGAGGATTTTTTGTTTTGTTGTTGTTGTTGTTCCACTTAGAGTTCAGTTACCTGCCACTGTGCCCTGACACACACTTCTCCCATGTGGGACCAACAACTCACACATGGCTGGTAGAGAGTGAACAGACCCAAAGCATCTTAGGTATACTCACCCACTCTCATTCACCAGACAGGGCTTCAGTTTCTGTGACAGCCTGGCTCATGATAGGAGATGGGGCACCCAGATTCCCATGTCTGCCATTGTTTTCGGGTCTCTATGTGTTCAAAGAGACTTTTGCTGGGTACACAAAAGTGTTCAGGATCTCTCCATCTATCAGCGGCTTGGTCCCTACTCTCCTCCTTGCTCGGCATCTATCAGCGGCTTGGTCTGCTGCTCCACTCTGGCCATCTTGAATCCTCTCTTATATGTGTCTTTCTTGAGAGAGATTTCAAGAATTCAAGGGGAATTGAGTCTTATAACCTAAGCCATTTCACCACTAGGAGGTGCTGTAAGCCCATTGAATGCCAAGCCAATGAACACTGTGAGTCTTGTAGACTCCTACACAGCCCTGGTGGATTTGTGGAAGATAAAGGATAATTTCCTGGGTTACCAGGCAAAGTCTCGCTCTTTTTCCTCTCTTCTCTCTCTTTCCCCAAATCAGAAGGAGTCTCTCTGTGCTGGGCTGCCTGGAGTTGAGGAAAGGGTGATGTGGACACTTCTGTGGCCACCACAGCTGGCTCTGCGCTGGGCTGCATCTGGACCCCACAGTCTTCCAAAACAACACAGTACTGGATCATTCAAGGCCATGGCCATTACTGTGTATGACGGCTGATAATGTTCATTCAAGGACCAAGCCCACTTTAGCCAGCTGGTAATGAGTCCTGCTGTGACTGGATTCATCCCATCAGGATAGTGAATTCCCTTCTAGCCCAGAGTAGGTCTAGAAATGTTACCAGCCTGGAATCCAGGGTCTGGAACTGGGGGCTTCAGGAATCTACCTAGTGCTTTATTTTGTGTGACTGCACTGGTATGCAAGATGCAGACAAAATACTCTGTGCTCTTTTCTCTCCTTCCCCCAAGCAGAAATCTCTCTCTAATGTGCACTGCCTGATGTTGGTGGAGGAGTGACAGAGGCACCCTATGGCCACCATAGCTGTTGTTGCACTGGGTCACACCCCAAGTCCAAGTGCCTCTGAGGCCAGCGTGGCATCGGGGCTTGCCAAAGGACTGAAGTCTTTATGATGTGACTGCCATTCAAATGTATTTGAAGCCCCAGACAACTTTATTCAGGTGGTAATAAAGTCAGCTGGGACTCGGGTTCCTCCTACTGGGGCAGAGAATTTCCCTGTGTCCCTGCGCTGGTCTAAATGCTTCTTCCATAGGCACCAGCAAAATTCTGTCCTGTGTTGTATCCCACTGTGACAGGGAAGCACTGTTTTTCAATGTAAATTCTCACACTTTGTTATCCTTCCATCGAGGACACAGATTCTCTCTATATATAGTGCTGCCTGGGGTTAGATGAGAAATGATATATGCAATGCAAGACTATTCTTCCTCCTCTCTTCAAAGTCTCTTTTCTTGTTATTATGTCAAAACCAGGTACTGTAATCACTCACCTGATATTTTGATGTTTATTAAGATACTTTCCTGCATGAGTAGTTTTTCAATTCAGTGTTCTTATGGGGAGATAACTGCTGGAGGGTTTTATTCAGTCATCTTGCCCTGCCTCCACCTTTCCCATGAGCTTTGAGTTCATTCTTATGTAACAGACAGAAAAGCACAGTCTCAAAGCAGTAATTAGCTAAATCAAAACCTAAGCCTGATTTAGCATTAAATTCTCTCACTTCTGCTGTTTTGGGGACTGCTTTGGACTGAAAGTCCATAGTGAGGAAGTAGAGGTCTGACTGTTTTATTTTGTTCTCTATCCAGCTTCCTTCCTGGTTGAAGAGAAAGGAGGAAAATGGCAAGAATTAGTACTGTTTTGCTGTTGTAAGCCGACTCTGTCCTTCCTAAGCTTGGCAGACCAGATGTTTAAAAGTCTCTCTCTATATATATCCCTTTTCTTTTGCTATTTCTTTTCATGTCAGCCTGGCAGAAAGGAAGGACCTTCCTGTGATTAGAATAGCAAAGGTCCATGGGAGAGGTAAGGAACCCCAGGGGTTTCTCATTCACTCATCCTTCCCTGTGTTAGGAAGCCTCTTCCAGCTCCATGTTGGTTCCACCTCAGCAGCTGCTGGGCTTCACTGCTTTCTGTTTTCTGTGGTTCTTATTGCTTCTCTGATGAAATTCAATGTGCTTTATTAGATGGCCCACTTGAAGTGCTAGTATTCACTTGTTATTTTAATTTAGTTCTGTGAAAGAGGTCCCTACTAGCTGCTTCTGATCAGCCATCTTGAACCAGAACCTGGCGCATTTTTATTTCTTTCTGCCTGATTGCAGTGTCTAGAACACCTAGCACAATGTTGAAATACAAATGTTAAGAGCAGAATCCCCTCGCTGTTCTCCATCACAGGGATGAATATTTAGTCTTTCTTCATTACGTATGATGTTTGCTGCAGGTTTTTATAGATGCCCTTTATCAGGTTGAAAAAGTTTCCTCATATTGAAACTTTGTTACGATATTTTGTCATGAATTGGTGTTGGACTTTGTCAAACTCTTTTCTGCATCATCAGTAAACAAGGGATGAATGCTAGCTCTTAATAGGAAGGAGTAACCCACTTCTGAAGAATCAAAGGGTTCAGGGAAACCTGGGAACTCAAGATTTTGAGGAGCATCAATCTTGCTGCCACCATTCCATGTGCTAAGGTTCTATACTTTTCTAATCACAGCACTGAACTTGGCATAGCAAACTCTTTTTTTTTTTTTTTTTTGAGAATTTAACTTCCTTTTTAAAGCAGCACTTTACTGTGGTATAACAGACATGAAAAAAGCTGTATGTTGAATGTATGCAACATGATGAGTGTGGGGTTATGCCATCGCTACCATCAAGACATATATCCGTTACCTTCCAAAGTATTCTCTCATCCTTTTTGTTGTGTGTGTGTGTGTGTGTGTGTGTGTAGTAAGAATACTTAATGTCTACCCTCTTTCAAAATTTTAAGTCTACAATACAGTATTGTTGGCTATAGCCGCTATGTTGTATAGTTGAACTCCAAAATGTATTTATCTTACATAACTAAAGCTTTGTATACTTTATCCATTATCTCCTCATATCTCCTTCTTTCCAGCCCCTGGCAATTACCATTCTACCACCTGCTTCTATTAGTTTGACTATTTTACATTCCACACATAAATGAGATTATATAGTATTTGTCTTTGTGTGTCTGGCTTATTTCACTTAGCATAATGTCATCAGCTATTCTGGCAATTAAATCTTTGGCTTGGTTATGTATTCTCTGCCGTCCCACTGCAGGAGATTAGAGTATCATTGTATGTTACCTAGTAGCCCTTTTGACTTTCACACTTAGTTTACAATTACCAACTAATTGCTCTCATTTTTTAAATCATCTCTTTCCATAGCATTCATTTAGTTTACTTATGACTGCTCTATTCCATTGTCCTTACAGTTACTGTTCCCCATATGTTTCTAAAATGCCAGATAATCACATAAGCAAACACATTTTTTCCACCATTTTACTGTCGCAATTCATCACTAATGAAAGGTTTGACAACTGATCTCCACCTTGTGCCAGAGATTATCTGTGCTCCCTATGCAACCAATGACAAAGTCTTTTTGCTATCTGAGTAGAGAGCAGAGAATAATCCAGTTACAAAACTCTATTTTAGTTAGTGGCTGCTTTTACTTGGTTTGGTTTGGTTAGGTTTGTTTTGGTTTGAATACAAACTGTCACATGTTTGGTTTCATGGGAAGCAAACTCCAAGACAGAGCTTAGCATTCAGGATGTTTATTAAGGAATAAACCTGGGATCAGCACATGTGGAAGAGAATGGGGAAAAAAAAGCAGGAGTGGACAAATTTTAACTTAATGTAGGGCTAATGACAACTTGGGCCAACACCACAGGAAACTCTGGAGCTAGAATGGCACCTCGGTGTACCAAGTTGGGATAAAATAGCCTGTTCTTTGTATTACTCCTTTAATCTTTCATTTGATATGGACCACCCCAGAAAGGGGCACAACCTTGGATACACTTGCTCTCTGCAGCCGAGGCAATCCCTTCAGGGACTGACAGCACTGTTAGCAGCTGGGACAAAAAATCCTTCACTAAAGGGGTACCTAGGAAGCCCATCACCATATCTACTACTTGCTGCATTCTCTCTTACTTAAAGACTAAGTTAGCTAAATGCCATCTAATCTCAGATGATCTAGGATTTTCCTTATCAAGAAAAGTCACTAAACACTAGGCCAGCATTACTCTGTTAGATGTTATATTTCAGCAGAAATTTGGCAAGCAACAGCCGTGAAGTTTTTAAAAGGATAATACAGAGTAAAAACATAGAAATACGTCATCCCAGTTTGCAAAATTATTTTGAGCCATGAACCTAGGTAGCCCACTAAATAAATCAAGAGACCATGGGGGAACTGAGTGAGACTTGTTGAAGCCATGTGGCCTGTTTTGTCACTTTCTGTAACTGGGCCTCAACTTCCCCAAGAGTAATTTATCCAGGTACAGCATGTAATATCAGCAATAGTATAGATGCCACTTTGTTTGGCTAATAACTGATCGAGGGCAATCTCTAGCAAGAAAAATCAATGGTATTGTGCAGTGATGGCCTCTGCAATGGATTCTGTGAGAACTCCTAGAGAATGGATACATTCCTTATCATTTCTGCATTAGGAGGTATGCCATGCTCTGGTACAAGGGCTCTGGCAAAGGAAGCAAGGCCAGAGTTACCCACCAGTTAACTCATGTGTGACTCTTTCACACAGTGAGAGAGGTAGTCAAAAGATATTCCAGGGAGCAGATTCAGATCTATTGTGAGCTGGCATGAAAGCAAATAGTCCAGCCTATATTGGCCTCCTAGTATCCATATGTCTAAACAACTAGTGCCTCAAATTAAGTTCCCCTATTCACAAGTGAACATGTATCAGGGTGAAGTGTATGTGATTCTTTTGGAGGTAATACTTCTATAAACTATTAAGTTAAACCATGAATCTGTTTTGTTATTACGTCCAGTTAATAATTCTTTTTTATTAATTCCAATAATTTATTTTTACAAATTTGGGAATTCTTTTGTGGAGGTTTATAAGTTTTGTTCTCTTGTATATTTCAGGATCCCAATTAGGAGGTCACTGGTTTGACCAAATTAAACAAAGTATACACGTTGAAGGGAAAGCTTAACTCTATAAAAAGGTCCAGGTGTACAACCTGCTGTTAGGGTACCAGTGATATTTGTTAGTTGGAGAACCACAGGGTCATTAGCATTATGAACACGTTGAGGGTTTTGATGGCAGATCCAACAGTCAATAAGGTCTACTCCTGTGGCAACAGACTGGAAAATGCTGCAGATAAGGGTGTTGTCCTTCCAGGAAAAAGGGGGAGAGAGCAAAATAAAGAATAACAGTGAGGAAAAGATATACAGGCCTGATCTCGTCATCCTAGGAAAAGCTGTCAACCTCAGGTACCATGTGTTTTAATTCTGTTAGTTTTAATTTGTCAATAGGAGTGCAGATTTAATCAAAAGTTTGTGCTTTCTTCAGATGGGATACCTGTATCCAGGAATCAACTCCTTCAAGCTCATCAGTGCATGGGTTGGTTAACAAGACCTGGTATGTGCCTTTCCAGCATGATTGGAGAGAGTTCCTGTGCAAATATCTTTTCCAATAGACAAAGTCTCCTGGTTATATGTTATGGCATTTTAGGTTTGCATATCCTGGGAGCACAATGTGAAAAGACTGTTCACCAGAGTATAACTTTTATCCGTATCCTTTTTTTGCAATTTTTTTTTATTTTAAAGATGTGGGATACAATTCAGGACTAGGTATACAAATGTTCATTATGCAGGTACTCGTTGATGAGATGTGTCCCCCACCCTGGCAGTTTACCACTGCTGCCAATCCCTTTTGTATAGTATTATGATAATTGTTCAAGGTCAGCTTATGAATGAGAACATGTGGTTCTCGGATCTTTGTTTCTGTGATAGAGCACTCAGTATCATAGTCTCTAAATCTATCCAAGTTGCTGCAAAGTTCATAATTTTGTCCTTTTTTATGGCTGTGTAATATTCCATCTTGTATATATACCACATTTTTAAAATCCAGTCCTCTTTCAATGGGCAGCATGGTTGGTTCCATGTGTTTGCTATTGTAAATAATGCTGCAATAAGCATGTGTGTACAGATATCTTTTTCATAGAGTGATTTGTGTTCCTCTGGGTGTATTTCCAGAAGTGGGATTGTGGGGTCATATGGAAGGTTGATTTTTAGATCTTTTAGTAATTGCCAAATTGTTTTCCACAGAGTTTTTATTAGTTTACACTCCCACCAACAATGTAAAAATGTTCCCTTTTCCTTGCATCCTCTTCAGCATCTGTTGTTTTTTGAGTTATTGATGATGGCCATCCTGACAGGAGGTAGGTGGTATCTCAGTGTAGTTTTAATTTGCAGTTCTTTTTTTTTGAGTTGGAGTCTCACTCTGTCGCCCACACTGGAGTGCAGTGGCCACTCCTGGCCACTGCAGCCTCAACCTGCTGGACTCTGGTGATCCTTCCGCCTCAGCCTTCCAAGCAGCCACTACCATACCTGGCGAATTTTTTTATTTATTGTAGAGTTGAGGTCTCGCCAAGTTGCCCAGGTGGGTCTCAAATCCACAAGCTCAGGCAATTCACTCACCTTGGCCTCCCAAGACACGGGATTACAGGCTGAGTCACTGATCCCAGCTTAATTTGCATTTCTATGATGACTAGGCTGAGCATTTTTTCATGTATCTATTGGCTGTTTATATGTCTTCTTTTGAGCAGTGCCTATTCAAATCTTTTGCCCATTTATAATGTTTTGTTTTGTTTTTCTTTTCAGCACATTTGAGTTCCTTGTAGATCCTAGATGTTAGGCCTTTGTCAGGTATACAGTTGGCAAATATTTTTTCCCAGTCTTTGGGCTGTCTCCTGCTCTCTTGATGGTTTCTTTGACTTTGCAAAATATATTGGCTCTAACACTATCATAGCTGGGGACTTAAACACCCCACTAACCACCCTAGACAGATCATCAAGACAAAAAAATCAACAAGGATACCTGGAACCTCAAAGTGACGCTTGACCAAATGGACTTAATTGATACCTATAGAACACTCCAATAACCACGGAATATACATTCTACTCATCACCGCTTGGAATATACTCTAAGATCACCATATCCTTAGCCATAAATCAAGCATAAACAAATTTCATAAGATTGAAATACTGCCATGCACGTTCTCAGATCACAGTGGAATACAAACAAATATAAGCACCAGCAAAGTTCCCCCAAAACCCACAAAGACATGGATACTAAACAGCATGATATTGAACAACTCCTGGGTCAACACGGAAATCAAAACAGAAATTAAAAATTCCTGGAAACAAACGAAAATGAAAAAATATCTTACCAAAATCTCTGGAATGCCATGAAAGCAGTACTCAGAGGGATATCCCTACCCTTAAGTATACCTTTACGATACTGGAGTAGGTCAGATTTTGTTAATTAGGGGTCACAAGAAACTCAGGTCAAATGCATGGGGCACCCAGTCATTATCCTTGAATGCTGAGAGTTTATGTAACCAGAGCAGGTGGTGCTTAAGTTCAGAAGTACTGTAGGTAAGGCTTTTGCCTAAGTCAAATGTAATGTTTTCATAAATTTTGAAACTAGGTCTTGCTAGTACCATTGGTGCGTTCAACTAGTCCAGATGACTGGAGATTAAGTACAATGGTAATGTAAGATTGGCCAAAGAGCACATATTTGTTTCATCATTTGTTCAGTAAAGTGGATTCCTTGATTACCTTGGAGCTCGAGGGAGGTTTCCCAGGTAGGGGTAACTTTTCTGATAGAAATTTACTCACTGTTGAACTAGTGATCTGTCTATAAAGGAAATGCTTAATCCAATGGGAGAACATACAGATGGTGACTAAAACCATTTATATCCATGAGAGGGGTGTAACTGGATAAAGTTCATCTGCCAGACCTCATTGCCCATTGGGTAGGTTAAAATGGCCAGAGGCTGTTTGCACTAGCTTTCCAGGATTGCAGTTAGGACAAAGTGAGCAGGTTAGGTCAGCATTTCAGCAACTCCATTGATATTTCCTCATCAGTATTGTTTTATTTATTTATTTATTTTTAATTTTTTTTTTTTCGTTGGAGTCTCACTCTGTCACCCAGACTGGAGTGCTGTAGCCGCTCCCAGTCCCCGCAGCCTCAACCTGCTGGGCTCCGCGATCCTTCCACCTCCGCCTTCCGAGTAGCCGGAATTACAGGTGCGCGCTACCACGCCTGACTGATTTTTTTATTTGTTATAGAGATGAGGTCTGGCCAAGTTGCCCGGGTGGGTCTCAAACCCGCGGGCTCAGGCAATCCACTCACCCCAGCTTTCCAATTGCCGGAAATTACAGGCTTGAAACTTCACCCAGCCCCTCAGTATTGTTGTTTTATAAAGGTGATTTTTTTTTTTGTAGACTAGTGACTCAAGTCATGCACAACAGTTAACAATGGAAACCTCATAAAACCAGGGAAGACTCAAGTTTTTCCACTTATAAACAGTTTAGAGACCCTAATTGGCTATGGTATAATATATCTTTAATGTACTTGATTACATTTTGCAAGATTTTATTTAAGGATTTAGCATTTTGCTGCGTGTGCTTGCTCACATCTGTAATCCCAGAACTTTGGGAGGCCAAGGTGAGAGGATTGCTTGAGTCCAGGAGTTCAAGACCATCCTGGGCAACACAGAGACTTTGTCTCTAAAAAAAAAAAAAATTAGCCAGGTGTGGCAGTGCACACCTATAGTCCCAGCTACTTAGGAGGCCGAGAAGGGAGGACTGCATGGGCCCAGGAGGTTGAAATAAGTAAGCAGTGATCATGCCACTGCACTCCAACCTGGGCAACAGAGTTAGGCCCTAACCCTCCCCCCCCAGAAAAAGGATCTAGCATTTTATAATAAAATTGGTCTTTAGTTTTTTTAATTGATAAATTGAATTTATGAAATTGCATTTTTAGAAATTCCTCTTGTGAAAAAGTATAAAAATACAGAAATCCCTCAAAGTCCTGTAATTCTTTTTTTTTTTTTGAGTTGGAATCTCAGTCTGTCGCCCAGACTGGAGCACAGTGGCCACTCCCAGCCACCGCAGGCTCAACCTGCTGGGCTCCGGCAATCCTTCTGCCTCAGCCTTCCAAGTAGCTGGAACTACAGGCGTGCACTACCATGTCTGGCTAATTTTTTGATTTGTTGTAGAGATGAGGTCTCACGAAGTTGCCCAGGTGGGTCTCGAACCTGCGGGCTCAGGCAATCCACTCACCTCAGCCTCCCAAAGGCACGGGATTACTGGCTGAGCCACCGAGCCTGGCTAAAGTCCTGTAATTCTAAGAGAATAATTTTTTAAAGATAAAGCATTATAATGAACATTAAAGCTAGCAAAGGGTGTGCAATGGGAAGATCACGGGCCTTGGAGTCAGATAGTCTTGAGCAGGGTAAGGCAAGTGAGGTGTCTAGAGTTCAAAATTTAAGGAGGCACTCATTCTCAGGGTAATGTAAGGGCAGAGATTGCATCTGAAGGTGTGTGCTTCCTTGAAATTTGTACCCCGGTTGACTTACTTGCCTCACTCTAATCCCAGCCCTGGTCTTGAGTTCAGATCTTCACTCTACCTACACTGCCTCCAAGGCCTCAAGTGAGCAACTTAAGTTCTTTTTTGTCTTGATTATTTTCTTCTGCAAAATGGTTACTATCATCTACCTAACTCACAAGATTGTGTACTAATTAAATGAGATATATTAAATATCTAGCAAATTGCCTTGAATACCACAGGTGCACAATAAAATTAATTTCCTTATCCTCCCTACCATACTCTCCAAAAAAAAAATGGTGCAACAGGAGAGGTAGGTAGAAACTAGATAATAATGGACACTTTTTTCAAATTGCTAAGAGTTTGGACTCTATTGAGAACAGAGGTTCTCAAAATATAGTACCCATACCAACAGCACCAGTATAGTTTGGGAACTTATCAGAAATGCAAATTTAGAGTTTTTGAATCAGAAACTCTGGGAAGTAGGAGCCAGAAAACTGTTTTAACAAGACCTCCAGATTATTTCAATGTGCACTAATGTTTGAGAATCACTGCTGTAGAAAAACATGAAAACAACCTGTAGGATTTTAAGAAAAAAAGGAACACGAAAGAATTGAAATAATAGAAACATAACTAGATGTGACTGAATGGATGAGAAAGATTCAAGACAGACAGCAGTCTCATTAGGAGTTACTTTAAATATGAAGTTATTCAAATCTGATCAAAAATAGTGGAAATGAAAATCAATAAGATAAAGGTTAATTAAGATAAATAATTATTTGGATAGCAGAAATAATGTAATGTTGAAGCTTCTTGAGGGAGAGTTTATATCACAATCACCTCTATACCTGCAGAGCTTGGAAACTGATCTATCACTGAAGATTATCAATAATTTCTTGGTTTTTAGAGTGAATGAATCCAAGATATGTCCTCCTACCTATATTTAAGTGATATAGTTGAGTATGATTTTTTGTTTGTAAGAAAAAAACTTGCTCCTTTGCACAGGAAGACAAACAAAGGAGGTCTCCTTGGCCCTTTATATGCCAAGAAAACATAGCATTAACTTGGAATTTTCTTCTTTGTAAAATTCCTGTCTTTAGTATCTAATGATAACAACCTTGCCAAATGTGAGTTTCAGGGAATGGGGGACATGAGAATCATTGAATCCAAGATAACGGCACCTGGTTTTTCTTGCCAGATATGAAACAATATGTGAAGTGCTTAAAAGACCAAACTCAAATAGTGAGTGAAATCACTGCCGCCCAAAGATCATGACCCTCTTGGGCATATAAAGGGCCCATGGGGATGGTGCTTGCCTGTGTAGCTCTTTGCCTCTCTGTCCTCACAGCTATAGTTGAGTCTCTGTATAGAGACACTCCAATAGTCCAGGCTAATAACCAAACTCTCAGCTATATCCCACTCATGTCCTTCCCTCCTGTGCTTCCTCTGCTTCTTACTCTTTACTGGCTGTTCCAATATCACCACCTGCATCCTCCAACAAACGGCATCTGGAGTTGTGTTTACCATGGCTGTTTTTACCATTTTGTCTAAGACTATCACTGTGGTTCTAGCTCTCAAAGCCACAATACCAGAGATAAATACAGGGCAGTGGATGCTATAAGACTAATTATGTTATTCCCGACTGCTCACTGATTCAAGTGGCTCTCTGTACATTCTGGCTAGGAACTTCTCCCTCCTTTCATTGACACAGATACACATTCTGAGCCTAACCACCTTGTCATTGTGTGCAGTAAGGGCTCTGTGATTATGTTCTACCTTTTCTTAGGATACTTGGGTTCCTTGGCCCTGGCATGTACACCTTGGCTTTCCTGGACAGATGCCTACCTGGTACTTTTAATAAAGTCAAATTCCTGACATTTATAAAGATGGTATTCTACAGTGTCTGGACTATATGCCTCCCTGTGTATAATGGTAGCAAGTGGAAGAACATTGTGGCTGTGGAGGTCTTTTCCTTCTTGGTTTCCAGTGCTGAGTTACTAGAATGCATCTTTCCCACAAAGTGTCATAATATTCTGCTAAAGTCAAATAAGAATTCCTTTTCAGGAGTAAGAGGTTTAATAAACTCTAGGGAAAAAATAAATATTCTAAGGATTTCATAAAACATTTAAGGAACTTGAAACTTAAGCAATACCTCAAAGTTAGCCCCTCTATATCTTGCCATGTATGCATATATATTCCAACACCATTTCCTTCTCATTTAAAATGCCATTGTTATTATATAGTAAACTCCTATATAGAAATCTGTGTCTGGACTCACTATTCTCTCATTGATTCCATTTCCTGGATGAATACCACACTGTTTTTTCTGAATTTCATAGCATGTTCTGATAGTTAATAGCATATGTTCTGCACTGCTGTTTTTATTTAATGTGTGTTTATTTTTTAAAATGTTCTCTTTGATTTGACTTTTAGAATTGTTTTGGAAAATCCCATAATATGTATTAAGGGATATAAACTGGAAATGTATTTAAAGATGAATTTGAGGAAGAACTTACCTCTTTGCAAGGAAAAGTTTCTCATTTGGAATGTGCTTTATCTCCATTTACCTTAGTCTTTTTATTTATTAATGTATTATTATATATTCTGACAGGTTATTTGTGTTGTTAAGTAATGTATTGTCTCTTATACATCTCTTGAGCTTACTTGTTGGCTATAATTATTTGTAAGTTGATGTTCTTGGACTCCTAAGATATAAAACATAATATAATTAAAAAAATGTTTATTTTTGTTCAAGCATTATTTTTCTTAATTCATTCTATGGTCTTATTGTATGGCCAGATACAATGCCTAACAGAAGTAGTAATTGTGAACTTTGTATTATTCTTGGCTTTAGTGGGATCAGTCCTTTCAGAAACTACTATGTTTGATATGGATTTTCTATATATGGTCCTTATTATGTTAAGGTAGTTTCCTTCTATTGTTGATTTGTTGAGTGTTTTTATCATGAATATCGGGAGCTGCAATCACTCGTAAAAGTAAGGTAAAAGGGACCTGAAAACAGGAAAAATGCCAGCTGGGAGCAAGGCCCCAGTAAAATGCGGCCATGACAGAGGCAAAGCCCCATGGATTGTGTTGACGGACCTTCCCTAACTTTGAAGGATTGTGTGCATAGGCTTGAGAATGTTCCCTCTCTAATTGAGATAACAGATGCGCAAATGGACGATGGCATTTGACAGCAAAAATTATACATAGGCATAATGGAGGTGAGATTGCAGCAAAAGGGGTGCCCCTTGGGGTGTGTCAGGATGTTTTTCAGTAAACAGTAGGAGGCCGAGAAGAACGAGTCGGCCACTTCCTCATAAACAACAGACCCCAGCTGGGAGCTGGTGGAAAACAACCGTTCGAGATAAAAAATAGGTTAAGATATTTTAGGATGAAATAAGTCGTTTAATGAAGATAGAATTTAGAATATTAATAAGAGTAAGATAAGATTATATATAAGATATATAATAGTATAAGTGATAGTTAAGAAAATATAGAGACATAAGGATAGAAATAAGATTAATAGAAATAAATATATAGTAGTAAGTAAGTTAAAAATGGCTTAGGGTTAAGGTTTAGCTTTAGAGGGTAAGGATATTATAGGCCTATAATAGTAAATAGTTATGAGACAGTTAGGAAGAAAACCAGAACGTTCATAAATGTTTGACTTAAGAAAAACACCATCTGTGGTTGAAATTGTTAAAGGTCAACCTTATTGTGAGTGCAAAAAGGATGTACGTGGGCATTTGGTTAGCAACATAAGATACATTTGTAGGTACATGGCTGAGTGGAAAACCTATATAAGCTTGTGAGAAATAAATAAAAATTGGCAGAGTCTTGAGCTCTCCCCAGGAAGAGGATTCCTGTCGTTTTTGTCTTTTCTTTTTTGCCGCTTCCCGATTCTCCCATCTCAAGCCCTGACTCTCTCCTGGAGCTGGACTCCAGCACATGAAAGAATGTTGAATTTTGCTCAGTGTTCTTTCTGTATCAATTGAGAAGATTGTTTGGTTTTATTCTCTTCATTCTACTAATGTGGTATATTATATTGATTGATTTTCATACATTGAACCATTCTTGCATTCTGGGAATAATTCCTACTTGGTCTTGGTATGTAATCCTTTTGATATACTGCTGGCTTCTGTTTGCTAGTGCTTTGTTAAGGATTTCTGAATCAATGTACACAATGTACATAAGGAATCTTAGTCTGTAGTTTCTTTTATTGTAGTGTCTTGTCTGACTTTGATATCACAGTAATTCTGCCCTGAAAAAATAAGTTAGAGCCGGGCTCGGTGGCTCAGCCTGTAATCCCGCGCCTTTGGGAGGCTGAGGTGAGTGGATTGCCTGAGCCCGCGGGTTCGAGACCCACCTGGGCCGCGAGACCTCATCTCTACAATAAATCAAAAAATCAGCCGGGCATGGTAGTGCATGCCTGTAATTCCGGCTACTTGGAAGGCTGAGGCGGAAGGATCGCCGGAGCCCAGCAGGTCGAGGCTGCGGTGGCCGGAAGCGGCCACTGCACTCCAGTCTGGGCGACAGAGTGAGACTCCAACTCAAAAAAAAAAAAAGAAAAAATAAGTTAGAAAGTGTTTTCCATTTTTTGGAAGAATTTGGAAAACAGCTGTGTTAATTATTCTTTAAAAGTTCAGTAGTATTTACCAGTGAAGCCATTTGGTCCAGGACTGTTTTGTTGTTGCTGAGAAGTTTTTGATTACTGATTCAATACCCTTCCCAGTTATGGGTCTACTTGGATTTTCTCTTCCCATGGTTTAGTTTTGCTAGGTTGTGTGTTTCTAGAAATGTGTTGCTGGTGTACAACTGTTCATAGCACTCTTTTATAATCTTTTTTATTTCTGTAAAAATCAGTTATAATTTCTCTACTTTCATTTCTGATTTTAGTAATTTTTTCTTAGTCTAAAGATTTGCCAATTTGTTTATCTTTTTTAAGAGCCAGTGTTGGTTTTATTCATTTTTCTCCATTGTTTTTCTATTATCTATTTTATTTAGCTCCACTTTAATATTTATTATTTTATTCCTCTTGTTTGCTTTGCATTTAGAAGTATCTGGATGTTTAATATTTTTAAGCACATGTACTTTCCTAGTTGCCAGTATTCTACTTATCTCCTATTAGGGCCCTTTCTTTAGTATAAGAGATTTTCAGAGCTATAAATTCAGAATTTCTCTCAAAATCAGGTTCTAACTCTGATTATAAGAACAGTCCTCTCTCCAGTTGTAGGAGGTTAGGATCTCTTTAAGTGTGACCATGGAGACCTTCTAGCTGTCACACCTTGATTTGATAGTTGGCTGACTTGCACCTGTGATTTTCCTTTTTAGTACATTGATGACAATTACTAACAATAAACGAATTTCACAGTCTTTACAATTACTATTGACCTCACAGTTCTCAAATGCCAGTGCATTCCATTCTATTTGTATCCCATCCAAATTCACCTCAAATTAGAGTCTTAGTAATTTTAATGTTATGGCATGTTGAAGGTTATCACCGCCCCATCTACCATTCTTCCAATTTTTCTGGTGAGGAATTCAATTCCAGAATTACATCCTGAAAATCTGTTTTTGTTTTGTTTTGAGTTGGAGCCTCACTTTGTCACCCAGGCTGGAGGGCAGCGGCATGCTCACAGCCACTCCATTGTCGATCTGTCGGGCTCCGGCAATCCCTCTGCTTAAAGGAACAAAGCTGGAGGCATCATACTTTCAGCCTTCAAGCTTCACTACATGGCTACAGTAACCAAGACAGCATGGTATTGGTTTTAGACATGTAGACCAATGGAACAGGAGAGAGAATCTGGAAATGAAACAATGGACCTTCAACAAAGATGATGAAAACAAACATTAGGGAAAGGAAACCATATTTAACAAATAATGCCAGGGAAACTGGCTAACCATGTGCAGAAGAATAAAACTGAACCTCTACCTATCACCACAGACAAAAATTAACTAAAATTGGTCAAGAACTTAAATGTGAAACCTCAAACTACAAAAAAATCTTAGAAGAAAACTTAGGGAACACCCTCCTGGACATAAGACTAGGCAATGGATTCATGGCCAAGTCCTCAAGAGCAAATGCAGCAAAATCTAAAATTGACAGGTAGGGCCCTATCAAACTTAAAAGTTTCTGCACAGAAAAAAAAAAGAAATAAAGAGACAACTCTCAGAATGAGAAGAAATATTTAGAAGCCATGCTTACAACAAAGACATCTAGAATCTACAAGGAACTCAAATGAATTGACAGGGGGAAAAAAAAACAGTCCATTAAAAAGTGGGCAAAGGGCAGGGCTCATTGGCTCAGACTGTCATCCCAGCAATTTGGGTGGCCTAGGCACATGGATTGCCTGAGCCCGTAGTTTCGAGACCAGCCCAGGGCAACTTGGCGAGACCTCATCTCTACAATAAATTTTTAAAAATTTAGCTGGGCGTGGTGGCGTGCACCTATAGTTCCGGCTACTTGGAAGGCTGAGGCAGAAGGCTCGCCTGAGTCCAGCAGGTCAACGCTGGGGTGGCTGGGAGCCTGTCACTGCACTCCAACCTGGGCGACAGCGTGAGACTCTGACTCAAAATTTTTAAAAGTCAAAAAACAACAGGTGTTGGTGAGGTTACAGAGAAAAGGGAATGCTTGTATACTGTTGATAGAAACCTAGTTCAACCTTTGCGGAAAGTAGTGTGGCGTTTTCTCAAAGTACTAAAAATTGAGCTTACCACTCGATCCAGCAATCCCACTTCTCAGAATATACCCAGAGGAACATAAATCACTCTATCAAAAAGACACCTGCACACATGTTCATTGCAGCACTATTCATAATAGCAAAAACATGAAACCAACCCAGATACCCACTGAAAGTGAACTGGATAAGAAAATGTGGTAATATTTACAAAGGAATACTATGCAGCCATAAAGAAGAACAAAACCATGTCCTTTGCAGCAGCATGGGTGCAGCTGGAGACCATCATTCTAAGTGAACTAAACAGAAACAAAAAACTGAATATCACATGTTCTCACTCATAAGCATGCCCTAATCATTGGGCACACAAGCACAAAGGTGGGAGCAGCAAACACTAAGCATTTCTAAAAATGGGAGAGAGAGAAGGAGGGAGGGAGGGAAAGAGGGAGGGGGGAGATAAGAAGCACACAACAACCCACTGGGTACTATGTCCACTACCAGGGGAGACAGGGCTCACTAGAAACCCAAACCTCACCTCCTACGCAATTTACTTATGTAGTAAATCCTCGCATGTACCCCATGATTAAAATAAAATGAAATAAAAGCTATCAAAAAGAGTATAACTTTACTCTCAGATCTTAAGGGTTATTCTCCTGAAGATGCCCCTAGAGCTTCATGACTTCTTTTTAACCAGTAGGAAAGTGAGAAATTTATCCTTCCTTCTGGCATTCTTAGGAACATTTGACCCCAGGAAAGTCTACTGAGATGTCAGATCTCTGCATTTGTATAGGATTAGTCTCTGGCTATCTGAGATGAGTAAGTCTTACCAAGGCATCCACTGTGTTGTTCCGTTTATATTTTTTTTCCTTCTGAGTTAAATATCATTAATGCCATGTGGGATAAAACAGTCTAGTCTCTTTAATTTATAAACTCATGCAACAAATTGTTATTGAGCATTTATTCTGTGCCAGGCTCTTTTCTTATCACTGGTGAGACAACAGCAAACAGAGCAAGATCCTTGCCCTCATGGAGCCTACATTCTCCATGTGAAATAGACAATAACTATAAAATAAATAACATTATTTACTCTCACACTAAGTAGAGTTTTAAAAATGAAGTAGATGGGATAGTCAGAAAAGCCCATTTTGGCAAGGTTACATTTAGAAGAGATCAAAAGGATATGAGAGAGTATCTAGTGCTTCCAAGGCCTGGAGAATGTGCAACAGTCAAGTGCAATCATATTCAAGAAATGGCAAGGGGTGAATGTGACTGCATCAAGTAAGCAAGGGGTAGGAGATAAAATGGGAGAAGCAACCAGGGCCTAGGTCTTGAAGGCCCTTTAAAGCTCGAGTAGGTATTTTGGGTTGTATCCAAGTGTGATATAGAGAGATTTTGAAGAGTTTTAAGTAGCAGAATGAAATGATGTTTTTTTTTAAAGAATCCTTCTATCTGCTGGGTGGAAGATAAGAACAAGAAAAGGGATACCAGTTAGGAGTTGATTACAGTAGTTCAGAAAAGACAAGTTTGTGAAAATGGTGACATATAGTTATTGTCTTTATTACTTCAGACTGCTCTAACAAAAATACTGTGGACTGAGTGGCTTAAACACCAAGCATTTACTTTGCACACTTCCAGATGCTGAAAAGTCCAAGACTAAGGTGCCAGCAGATTCAGGGTCTGGTGGAGGCTTGCCTCCTGGTTCATAGATGGCCATCTTCTCACTGTGTCCTCAGATGCAGGAAGAGGCAAGAGTGATTACTGGGGCCTCTTTCATAAGGGCATTAATAAAACATAAGGGTTCAAATATTCCCACCATCATGACCTCATTGCCTCCCAAAGGCCCCATGTTAGGAGTTAGAACTAGGGGTTATAATTTCAATATAAGTTAGGCGGGGGCACACACATTCAGTCCATAACAGTCACATTTGGAGTATGTTTTTCAAATAAAGCTGCAGGATGTGTAGTGTGAGAGAAAAAGGTGCCAATGACACTAAGATATCTGACCTAACAATTGGATCAATTTTGGCACTAAATTGAGGACTAAACTTGGGGCAATTCAACACTAAAGAAGTTAAAATAGAGACAATTCGAGCAAGGAAACTAAAAATGAAGAGCCAATGAATTTGAAGTTAATTGAGTGTAGTGTTCAGTGAAGAAAGTATTTCAAAAAGGAAGGTATAATCAACTTTGTCAGAGACAGTTGGGCAAAATGAAAATTGGCCACTGGTGTGGTGACATGAAGACCATTTGTGACATTTCCATAGAGTGATGATGCTACAAGCCAACTGAAGTGAGCTCAGGAGAGAATGGACACAAAAGAAGTAGAAATACCAGGTAAAGAAAACTGTTTCGGGAAATCTTTTTTGTAGAATTCTTTAGGTTTTGGAGGGTTGAGAGGAGATTTCTTTTTAAGATGACAGCTATAAGAGTATGTCTGTAGGTTGACAATATTGATCAAGTAGAGTGAGAAGATTGATTATGCAGGGGTGAAGAGGAATAATTTCAAGAGCAAGATTCTTAAGATCTGGTGCACAGTGAAGAGAACAGCCATCAATAAGAGATCCCTGCAGATCAGATAGTTATGATTACTGTGTTAGCCCTCCAGCATATGGCTAACTCAAATCATCTCACTCCCATTGGATAAATTCTACTATTGGCTTCTGCTTGGACTTGCTCTGTGAAAAACTTGGCAGTAAGTAGATAAGCAGTAACAGTATCCAAACCTACTGATTTAATGCTCCCACCGATTCTATCATCTTCCCAGCATCCCTTAAATAAAATTCTTTTCTGCCTCTATCACTCAGAGTTGGGGATTCTATCACTCAGAATGGTGAGGGTGTTGCCACTCGCTGCAACGAGGAAGACAGATGGAGGTAGAAAAGAATAAAATTCTTTTTATTCTTTTCTGCCTCTATCACTCACTTCTGTTGCTTAGACCAGCCACAACTAACATAGATTTTCTGATTACCATACATTTCCTATTAAACATCTGAAATTACTGAGGCCCAGAGAGTTACCATAGATCACAATGTTAGCAAGTGGCAGACTCTCATTCAAATCATTCTTATTCCAAATCACAAAGCTAGAAACCCTCAGAAAACAGAAAGATATTTTCAGTCTGTAAAATAATAAATGCTAATGTCCCTACCTGATATGGCAGGTCCAATGCAGACCAAAGATAGGCACGAGTACACTTTTTTAAATTGTTAATCTTCACAAGGGCAAATTCCAAATGCTTAGTTTAGCACTTAGATTATTCTAGGAACTCAACAAATATTTGTTAAATGTAACATTTATTGCAGGAATTATGTACCTGTGTTATTGTTATGCATATATACTGAATGTATTATTCTTTTCCTTCTCAATTCTTATACACTGTGATTGAAGGAAATCTAGGGGTCTATAAACATTAACTTCTATTTCACCAATCCTTCCTTTCAAACAGCCTTCATTCACCCATTATTTCCCATGCTTCCAATATTAAGCAACACACTCCAATTTTATACTCCATAAATACTCTCCAGTGGCATGTTTTACATATGTTTCTGTCAATGAAAATAATAATAGGCAAAGGCTCTTATGTCTTTATCTTGCTGTTTTTCTCAGAGTGTCACTGGCCTTTATACATCTTCTTTTAAAACAACCTTCTTTTAAGTTTTTGCCCAATTGTCTAAAGATCTACTAAAAAAACTTCACAGTGCTTGGATGCCTGGCCCCAAGATAAAATAGTGGAATTGTGTGTTAATCACACAAAGAGCATCAGGGATCCAGAACCCTGAAAAATCCTGGAGGTTGACCCAGATCAACAGGAGGAGCTTATCCCACTCCACTCCATGCTTGGGGCAACTCCAGTTGCAGTCACCGGGTGTTAATACCTCTCCTCAGAGCCTTAGCGACATCCTGATTCCAGAGAGTATAAATCAGAGGACTCAGCAAGGGAGTGATGATGCTACAGAATAGAGAACCAACCTTGTCTGGCAATGGAGTGCGCTGGGACCTGGGCCTCATGTATGAGAAGACGCAGGCACCAAACCAGAGGGAAACCACAGTGGGGTGAGGACTACAGGTGGCAAAAGCATTTCTCTTGCTCCCAGCTGAACACATCTGAATGACACTGTGGAGGATGAAGACATAGGATGTCGAAACCAGAAAGATGGGGAGGAGCAGAAGGATGCTGCCGAGGTATACTGTGGTCTCACAAACAGAGATGTCACTGCCTGCCAACTTTACAACAGCTGGGAACTCACAGTAGTAGTGCATTTCCCGAGGCCCACAGAAAGAGAAGTGTATCAAGATCACTGTGTGAATTAGGGAGATCACGGAGGCCCCCAACCATGACATGACACCCATCACCAGTCTCATCCTGTTGTTCATGAGCATGGAATAATCCAGTGGATGACAGATGGCAACACAGAGATCACAGGACATGAGAGGTAGGAGAAGGCACTCGGCGCCACCCAGAGACAAACAGAAAAAATGCTGGGTTGCACAGCCCACAAAGGAAACAGACTTCTTGCCAGATAGGTAGTTGGCGGCCATCTTAGGGATGGTTGTGGAGACAGGTATCAAGTCCAGGAGGGAGAGCTGACTGAGCAGGAAGTACAGGCTGGGTGAAGCTAGGGGTCAGCACAGGTGAGGAGAATGGGGAGGCTGTTGCCACTCGCTGCAATGAGGAAGACAGCCGTGGTCAAGGAGAAAAGAAAACAATGGGTGAGGGAGTCACTGAAGAGCCCTTCAGGAGTAAATTCTGCCGGAGAGGTCGGACTCCTCTGCCACATGGCCCCTTTCTCAGTCCCTGGGGAAACAGAGGTGTTAGAGGGTGAGGCCAGAAGAACCGAGGTCTAACCCACCTGGCAAAAAGTACCATTTGATCACAGAAAGGATTTTTGAAGAGAAGTTTTTCTATTTCCAATTATTTGACTGTTCTAATTATTGAAATAACCTTTTTAAAAGACAGAGCGAACTTATAATCTATCTTCACAAACATGATCACTCTAAAATTTCAGAATATCTAGACTCTATTAAGGACCAAGTCTCAAATCTCTTCTCATTAAGAAATATATATGCATATACATATATATATATACATATACACATATGGAGTGTTTTTGTTTTTGCCTATCAGCGAGGGTTTAACCAGAAAAACTGAACCACTAAGAGATTTCTACATATATATGTAATGAATTTTGTTATGGAACTTTGGCCTTACACAATTATGGAAGTTGATGCTGGAACTTGAAGTTTATGGGGCAAGTATTCATCCAATTTATGGCGCTATTTCTCCCGTAGCTAGGATTCGTGGGGACAGAAATAAAGAAGTGGAAATGGGAATGAGTCCTCTCCGTATAATCTCGATAACTATAATCCACTAGCAAAACTTTTGCTTCCTGTCCCTGTACTTTTAGAGGTCTTTGTTTCAAAAGGAGGAATTCTCCACCAGGTGACACATAAATCATTCCATTTACTAAGAGTTAAGATTGCTACCCTGCCACTTTGGGAGCCTCATAGCATTGAATTAACATGAAAAGAAGGTTACTCTACTGGCTGGAAACTGAGTTACTACTACTCAATGGGGATTCGGAGGAGCATATCTGGAATCAGGATATTTTCTAGGGTGATTCTTTGTATTCCCATGTTCTATGATGTAAGTCAACAGAAAACTACAAGCCAATTCAAAAAGACTGTTGGTTGACCAGATCCTTCAGGAATAAATGTTTGGGTCACCTGACCAGACAAGGAACCATGATCAATTTTGGACAAAGAGAATATGGAATGGGTAGTGAAAGAAGGTGCTATAAATATCGGTTGTAATCATTTAAGCAGCTGCAGACACAAAAATGGTAATAGTCACGGGCATTTCTTCTCGTGTGTGTGTGTATATAGTATTTCTGCTTTCTTCCCCTCTGTCATCCCCTTATCTAACATAAGATGCGTTAATAATAGTTAACTTCATACCCCAATATTTAAGTTATAAGGTGTGAAGGGGGATGTATAAATCAGATAGGAGTAGCATGAGTTTCACTCAAAGACAAAAAGAAGATTTTGTATCATCTTATGAGGAAAAAATTGGTGTGTTTTATAGTCTCCTCTTGGAAAAAGGTTACATGTTTTTGGTTGGACATGGGATAGTTGTATCAGGTTAGATGTAAACAACTTTGGCATTGTCTTTATTTGGAGATTAAGTATGGTTAAAGTGATGCATATGGGTACCAAGCTGACACATAACAAAGCTACCATACTGAAAACAAACATATATTCTGGATACACATGGGAGACTTCAAGTTATGAAGCAGGCTAATAAAACTGGGATTATAACATCTTATCAGCCAAATTTCCCAATCTACTCTTTATCCAATTTTATATGGATCAAAATAAGAACTTCATCTCCATCAAAATGACTCAAAAAAGGCTTAATTAATCCCCCAAATATCCATTCCATGTTTTTTTGTGTTTTTCCTCCTAAACATTTCCCTAGACCGTCACGCAGTGCAGATTATCTACTTACTTTTTAAAGCAAAGAACACAGAACTAAATGCAGTGTTCAAAGTATAACTAGATCAGTAAGAAAGAAGTCACAACTTCATCTCTTCCCCTACTACCCCAGTCTAGGGTCTCATCTTTCTGGCTGCCACCTCAACACAGTCATTTCACACTCAGCTTCTTATAGACAAAAAGCTCAACTTCTCCCATGCGCCTCCTGATCACACCAACCCCAATAAAGATATCCACACGCTTCCCTTTTACTCAAGTAATCATATACTCCTCTTGCTCTCCTCATTAGTGACCATCTTTCTCTGTAAATCTCCATAATGGAAGTTTTTAATTATCTGATTCATGTCTCTCTTCCCCCCTTATTTGCAACCCTTGGGTGAGTTTTCTCTGCCTTCTCAGGAAGCTTTCCTCATGGACTTGCCAAATATTACCCTCCAACTTAAGGAATAAGATGATAATGCCCGAGTTTCTAATAAAGGTTTCCTGGATACCTCAGCCCCAACATTATCTTGCCTGGAACTTCCTCTGCAGAGACTTGTGGGCAGACAAGTACAGACACGACATGAAGAGAGTAAGACAGGCCCACAATGACCCACAAGTTGGCTACTGATAATCAAAACAAGCCTTTTCTGAGGTGCTCATCAGACTTCTTTTGAGCCTGGAAATCTCAATTTATTGACGGAATGGCATAGAAGAAATTGCCCTGACACAGTCATCATTGTTTGCACTAATTATTCTAGTGACAGAGAATCACCAAAAACAACAGGACATGTGTGGTCAGATTTTGAGCTCCATCAGCACACATCAGGACATATTAAGTAAATTAACTTTTTTAGCCTCTACTAGTTGGGTCTTTGAATATTGCATACGCATCTTCTGACTCCATATATATATTTGAGAACCAACCCTCCATCCCAATATGAGAGGGTGGACAATAGGAATTTCCATTAATGTTACTTTATTAAGAAAGTAAACCTAATACCAGCTTAATCATCAGCGAATCAAAAGAAAACCTGTTTGAGTTTTCTGTTGTTTTGGATCACTGTTTACTCTACTTAATAACATGTAGGTTTGACTTATGCAGTCATAAGCCTTGCAGGAGTTTCCTGACTGCATAAATGTTTCCTCAAGAGTAACCACAGGGATTAGAATGAGGGCATACTTGGTCTGACATGAGCCAATCATGAAGGAAGAGGAGCATCATCTGTGGAAAATAAAGCATCCCCCTAACCCAGAGGACCTGTGATGTTAGCCAAGGCAATTTAACCACACTAAATAGATGGCATCAAGGATTCCAACCCAAAGGGCACATCTTGGATCCCTTCTGGAGACCATTACTCAAGATGCCAATTAGATTGTGCTGTAGCATTGAGACAAGCATCCCCAAAAGGCTTTACTTGGAGTTTGTTTGTAGGGGTCAGGAGAATGAGATATTTGGAGGAGTCTGATTCAAGATAACATGGGAATATTCTCTACAGGGGACAATTAACCATGAAGAAAAACAATTCCTAAAGTCCCTGGATTGTTTTTCATTCTGGATCTCTCTAGTCCCTTCTAGCCCCTTTCCATTCAACTCTCCTGAGAGGACAGTCTGAGAAATAACTAGCCTCCCTTGCCCACAGGACACTTTTGAGGGCTTTCTGTGTGCCATATCATAGGAAAGGAGTCCAAGAACAGAGGCAGGTAATTGTCACTCTAGTTGTTGATCATACTCCAATTTCATAGACTACCTTAATATGATATGTCAAGAGAGTTCAAATACAGAAGTTAAAAAGAAAAAGAAATTGGCCTATTTCTATAACTCTTCCTTCATAGGACTTACAGATACAACAAATGTATCAATTTGTGTTTGAAATTTGTATTAATAAACACTCTTCAAATGAAAGTGACATAAAACAAAACTTATACAATCTTAAGGGAGGGGTCTAATATCACTGCAAGGAATGGGGTAGAACTGATCACAGAATCAGCTAGATCCAGTAACTTTAATATCAGTGCTTTCTTTTTCCAGCTTGGCTTAAATTTCTGTGCTGATCTCATTTTCTCAGACATTGTTACGTGAAAGTTCACGACACTTCAGGAAACCCTAATGCAATACAATGTTTTGAAATCCATTATTCCTCCACCCTCAAGTTAAAAAGGAAGAAATCTGTTCAACAGGGCTATTGCCTGGTGATATTCCTTGAAACAATCATTGTGTCACTGCTGTATTAAACTGGGTCATAAGGAAAATCTCTTTAAAGAAGTGACACTTAAGCTAAGATCCCTAAATTGAGGTATTATCCAGGTAAGAGAAGGCAAAGAGAGCTCCAGATGAAAGCAAAGCCATGAAAAAACCATCTGTGAGCTTTAAGTTTTCTCAAAAACTAAAAAGAGAAGTATCCCATGACCAGCAATCCCACTACTCGGTATTTCTCCAAAGAAAAGGAAATCAGTATATCAAGGAGATACCCACAACTTCATGCTTATGGCAACACTATTCACAACAGACAAAATATGAAATCAAGCCAAGTACCCACCAATGGATGAATGGATTTTTGAAATGTGGTATATATGCACAATGGAATATTATTCAGCCATAAGAAAGAATGAAATCTTGTCATTTGCAATGTGGATGAAAACGGAGGTCATTATGCTAAGTGACATAAGCCAAGCACAGAAAGACAAATATAGCATGTTTTCATTAATATGTAGGAACTTTAAAATAAAGTGGATCTCATGATGATATAATGTAGATTAATAGTTACCGGAGGTTGCAAATTGGATGGGGGGGATGAAATGAAGTTGATTAATGGGACAAATACTCAGTTAGATAGAAGACATAAGACCTATAGTTAAACATAATGCATTGTACATTTCAAAGTAGTTAGAAGAGAATAATTTGAATGTTTGTAGCATAAAGAAAATATCAATATTTAAGATGATGGATATCACAATTACTAATTTGATCCTTACACATTTTATGAATGTATCAAATTGCCATGTGTAGCCTGAAAATATGTATATCTATTATGTATCAATAAAAATAGAAGAAAAAGCAGAATATATTATATATCTTTCAGTTGTATATGGAGCATTGATCAAAACAGACCATATTCAGGCCCAAAATAAAAGGATCAGTAGAGTTATCCCTCCCCTAAGCCCCTGGCAAACACCATTCTACTTTCTGCTTCTATCAATTTG
This sequence comes from Cephalopachus bancanus, assembly GCA_027257055.1. Classification (NCBI taxonomy): domain Eukaryota; kingdom Metazoa; phylum Chordata; class Mammalia; order Primates; family Tarsiidae; genus Cephalopachus; species Cephalopachus bancanus. The sequence continues at coordinate 58,070 of JAPVLO010001253.1, read as the reverse complement.
ACTATTTTAGATTTCTCATTTAAGTAGTATCATGTAGTATTCTTTCTTCCTTGTCCAGTTTATTTCACTTAGCATAATGTCCTCCAGTTTCAGCCGTGCTGCTGTAAATGGCAGGATTTCTTTTTAAGGCTGAACAATAGTCCATGGCATATATATACAATTTCTTTATCCATTCATCCATCAATGGGCATTTATCTTCTATATCTTGGCTATTGTAAACAATGCTGAAATAAACATGAAAGTACAGATTATATCTGACAACCTGATTTCATTTCCTTTTGATACATATCCAGAATTGCAGTTCTATTTTTATGTTTCTGAAGAACCTCTTTACTATTTTCCATATTGGCCACACCAATTTATATTTTCACAGTCTACAAGGGTTCATATTTCTCCACATCCTCATCAATTGCTATTGTTTTTAAAAAAATAATATCCATTCTAGTAGGTTTAAGTGATAACACATTGTGGTTTTAATATGCTTTTCTCTGATGACTATTGATGTTGAGCACCTTTTCACATATATTTTGGTCATTTGTATGTCTTCCTTGGAGAAATGTCCATTCAATTCTTTTGCTCATTTTTCAATAGGATTTTATTTTTTGCTTTTAGGAATTGCTTATACATTTTGGATATTTGCCCTTTATCAAATATGTTTGCAAATATTTTCTTCCATTCCATAGGTTGCCTTTCCATTGTGTTGTTTCTTTGCTGTTTATAAGCATTTTAGTTTGATGTAATCCCACTTGCCTATTTTTTATTTTGATGCCTGCTTTTTATGTCATATCCATTAAATAATTGGAAAGGACAATGTTAAGAAGATTTTCCCTTACATTTTTCCCTAGGAGTTTTATGGTTTCAGGTCTTACATTTAAGTTTTAATCCATGTTGAGTTGATTTTTTGCATATGGCATAATATAAGGGTCCAATTTCACTATTCTGCATATGGATATCCAGTTTTCCCAATACCATTTACTGAAGAGCTTGTTTTGAAATCAGAAAGCATAATAGCTCCAGCTGTGTTCTTCTGGCTCAAATCATTTTTGATATTTGGGGTCTTTTGTAGTTCTATGTGAGTCTTGAAATTTTTTTGTTTCTGTAAAAAAAAAAAAAAAAAATCCCACTAGGATTTTTATAGGTAGTGCATTGAACCTTTAGGTTGCTTTTGGCAATGTGAACAGTTTAACAATATTATACTTCTAATTCATAAACATGGAATGTCTTTCCATTTATTTGTGTTTGCTTTCATTTCATCAGTGTTTTATTGTTTTGAGTGTACAAGTCTTTCACTTCTCTGGTTTGGCTTATTTTTAGCTATTTTATTCTTTGGGATGCTATTATAAATGGGATTGTTTTCTTAATTTTCTGAAGCTTATTAGTGTAGAGAAATGCAATTGATTTTCTATTCTGATTTTGTAAGCTGCCACTTTGCTAAATTCGTGTATTAGTTCTAAGAGTTTTTTGTTGTAGTCTTTAAGGTTTTCTACATATAAAATCAAAGAGAGATAGCTTGACTTTTTCCCTTACCAGTTTGGAGGCATTTTATTTTTGTTTTGACCCAATAGTTGTTCAAGAGTTTAATTTTACCTGTGAATCCTCCCATTTCCTTCTGTTACTAATTCCTATTTTGATTTCATTGTAGCAGAAAAGTTACTTGGAATAATTTCAATCTTCTTAAATTTGTTAAGACTTGTTTTATGACCTGACATATGATCTCTCGTGGAGAATGTTCCATGAACACTTGAGAAGAATTTGCATTCTGCTGTTTGGGGGTGGAATGTTCTGCTTACATCTGTTAGGTCCGTTGGTCTACTGCTGTGTTCAATTTGCTGTTTCATTATTCATTTTTATCTGGAAGATCTACTCATTATTGAAAGAGGAATACTGAAGTCTACTACTATTGCACTGCTACTGATTTCTCCCTTCTAACCTGTCAACATTTGCTTTATGTTTAGGTGCTCTCATTTGGGGTATGTATATATTTATAATTATTATATGTTCCTATTGAATTAATCCTTTTATTACTATGTAATGACCTTCTTTGGCTTTTGTGGTCATTTTTTACTTAAAGTCTATCTTATCTTACATAAGTATAGCCACCTCTACTCTCTTTTGAATATCATTTGCATGGAATATCTTTTCCAACCCTTCACTCTCAGCCTATGCTTGTTCTTAATGCCAAGTCTCTTGCAGACAGCATACAGTTGGATCTTATTTTCTTTAATCCATTCAGCCACTCTCTTTTGATCAGTGAGTTTAATCCATTTACATTTAAAGTAAATTATTGCTAGATAAGGGCTTAATCTTGCCATTTTGTGACCTGTTTTCTGTCAGTTTTGTAGTTATTTTTCTCCTCTCTTGATTTGGGTGTGTGAGTTTTGATTAATTTTTTGTAGTGATATACTTTATTTTCTCTTTGCATCTACTATAGATTTTTTTTCCTTGTGGTTACTGTGAGGCTTGCATAAAACTTCTTATAGTTGTAACAGTCTATTTTAAACTGATAATAACTTCAATGACATACATTCAAAGACATCCACATACAAAGACTCTATGCTTTTACTTCCCCCCAATACACACAGTTATTGATGCCATGATTTATTTCTTTTTTACACTGTATATCTATTAGCAAATGTTTATGTTACAGTTATTCTTTATACTTTTGTCTTTTAACTTTTATACCAAGTTAAAGGACAAAATTTTGGTGTAAAATTGTTTTATACCAAACAATCCTGAAAATATCATTTTCTGATGGGAATGCAAAGTAACAAATTGCATTCATTGCTGCTGAGAATGCAAAGCAGTACAACCACTTTGGAAGACAGTTTGGCAATTTCTCATAAAGTTAAACAGACTTAATATATACACTCTTACATATGCACCCAAGTGAGCTGAAATTATGTGACGTACTGAAAAGATATGTTCACAAAGAAAATTGTTACAGAATTGTTCATAGTTGTCCCAAACTGAAAGCAACCAAAACATCCTTCCACAGATGAATGGATTAGCAAACTGTAGTGCATTCGAACAATGAAATACTATTTACCAGTAGTAAAAAGTGAGTTACTGATTCACACAACATGGATGAATCTTAAATGCATTTTTTAAGTAAAAGAAGTCAAGCACAAAGGATACATACTGTTTAATTCCATTTAAAGGACAATTTGGAAAAGCCAAAACTACAGTGATGGAAAAGTGTATAGGGGTTAGAAGAGCATACGGATAACTACAAAGGGGAAACACAAGGTAATGTTAGGGTGATGGAACTGTTCTATATGGTACTAGAGTGGTTAATGCATAATTCTATGCATTTGTCAAAATCCATAGAACTGTACACCAAAAAAAATGTACTGTAACATTTATATAAAAATTACATTTTTTAAAAACAGGATATTGGAAGAATTCCAGGAAGAAATACAAGCTATGAGAAAGAATCCAACCATATTACAACTATATTACATAACCTCCTCAAAGATGATGAGGTGGTAGGAAAAGGAACTGAAGTAACTTTGGCAGTATTTTGATGGGAAAAAATAAGGTTAAAGGCAAAAAGAATAGTATATAAACACTGTACTGTACTCTAGTTGATAAATCCCTTACTGGATACAGATTAACAATTCTGAATCTGCTTTACATGTATGCTGGGGTTATGAATGGATGATAGATGGTGAAAACTAGGTTTCTTACTATCAGGAAACAAAACCACAAATAAGGAGGGAAGGCTAGAATGAATCTTGTGGGACCGGATTATAGTTAGAGACGTCAGTATTAATTTGTTTAGCTGAATATATATAGAAATAATTACAGAAATGTGTATATACATGGATTAGTACATGCATGTGTATCCTATCTTTGTCCACTGAGAGACGAATGATATCCAGTTGCAATGAGCATACCAAGTGCCCAGATCTTGGTTTCTAAATACCATCCTGCAATAAAAGTGACAAAGGACAGGGGACCCCAAAGTTGGGGTCTAGCCAAAGAGATCTAGTAGGTTCTTGGCTGTGCATGGGAAAAATTTCAAGGCAAGCTGACAAAGCAAAGCAAAAGTAAGTTTACTGAAAGGAAGAACAGAAAGGCCACTCTATAAACTGAGCAACCTCCATACATCGCTGAGGTTACAGTTGGAAAACGAAAGCAAAGGTACAGAAATGACAACAGGTTACTCCATAGCCTTGGCCGATCTATCAAACAGCAGCAGCCATATAACGCTGGGGTTTTATTTTTATAGCTAACCCTTGCTTACATGCTAATCAAGAAATGGAATATTCACGAGTGTCCTGAAAAAGAGATGGAAAGTTCTAAGAACTGAGGTTCCAGCCAGTTTGCTACTATAAATGGACAGGGTTGGAACTGTCATGGTGCTGGAGGGTATGTCATCTAGTATGCTCATGTTTTATAATGAGCAGCAAGGCTGCAACAGCAACAAATTAGTTGCCATCTTGGTTCTAGCTGGCTTTAATTGGTTCTGAACCACATCCTGGTTTCTCTCTCTGGGGTCTCAGACAGTAACCTATGGTCTCAGTTCCTTGAGATATTAGCTTTGCTGTTTATCCTATGAAACTACTCTCAGTACAACTGCTATCTCAAAAGTAAACAGGGCTTTTTGGAGAAATGGTGAATTCTAGGATTGGGACAATGAAAATAAAAGATAAACCTGGGGCAAGCTTTAGTGCCAGAAAATAAGGAAGTGTTCAAAACAGAAGGATGGAAACATGTTAAAGGAACACAAGAGTCAACCTGAAAGAGTTCCTAATGGCCAAAGCTGGAATACTTTGAGCAAAATATTGTGATAATGAATTACAACCTAAAGGATAAAACAAATTTCCATGAGCCCATTCTGATATAAATGACTGAATAAACAAATGGGAGAGGTCTCTCACACTGAAACATTCCAAATAATGTCCATAGGTCCTCTTCTCCCTCCCTCTCCAGCCCCCTTGAGCATAAGCTGGATTTAGTGACTGGCTTTCAAAGCACAAATGTGGAAAAGGAAAAATGGAAACCTTACAATAGAGAAAGCTGGAAAGTGCTACCTTACCCAAGTGGTGGAGATTAACATCACCAGTGAAAAGCCTCGCCCTCCAAGAGGGACGTCCAGGTGCTCGCAGACACCCATACATCCTAGGTCACAGGACGGCAGCCCAGCCAACAACTGGCATGCAGTCCTGCTCTGGGATCCACCTGGTCAGCACTTCTAGCCTCCCTTTCTAAGAACCCAAGAGGTCTCCAGAGTCCATGGTGCACTAAGACCTATTTCCACCTGCCTTTCTGGAGTCAGGCCAAATAAACAGATTCCTCTGCCTCCCCCTTCCTCTCTCTTCCCTCTTCCCCACCAGTCAGAGAACAGGAGAAGATGGATGCTCGAGCTCTGCCAGACCGAGCCTGGAGCACAGGGCTCAGGGCAGGCAGCCCATGAGGACACCACCGACTTTGGAGAACCAAGGGGCATGAGCCTGGATCTCAAGCCACTGGATACAAGGGGTTGAAAACTGAGATGGTTAAAAGGGCCCAAAAGAGTGTAGAATAGTGTCTTCTGGGAAGCCTTCATTGCTGTTTCCAGAGCAAAAGTTCCTGTGGTAAAATAAGCTTGCAAAATGCTGCATAATAAATACTCCTCCTAATGAGTCAAATTATACATTAACATAGTAAAGATTCAGATAAATACCTTGATAATATTGAAAACTGTGTTAACAGAAAAGCCAAAGTCTGTAAAACATTTTAAAGAGATTTATTCTAAACCAGTATGAGTGACAACAGTCCCAGGAGAAAAAAACCCAAACCCAAGAAGCCTTGAGTAAGTGGTCCTGAGGCAGCCAGGTCACAACTGTTCCATACATTTTAGGGAAGTAGAAGTTACAGGCAAAGTCATATAACAATACATGAAGACTATACATTGGCTTGACCCCAAAACACAGGATACCTTGAAGCAGAGGCATTTACAGACTATAGGTGAGTTCAGAGATTCTTTAATTTGTAATTGGTTTAATAAGTAAAGCTTTATCTAAAAATCTGGAGTCAGCAGAAAGGAGTGTTTAAGATGAGGAAGTCTGTTAACCAATACACTGGGTCAGAGTGACCTATAGCGGTGTGACTTAAGCTTTGTCTGGCATGGCCTTAGGTCCTGTTTACAATTTGGCATTTCATTGTCACAGAGCCCATTTTGTTAGTCATGGCCTCTTTATTTAACATGAATGCTGGTCAGTTGTGTCTAAATCCCAAAAGGGAGGGGGTATATCTAAGCTTTAACCTGTAGTGGCAAGGAGCTCAGTTTCTCAGGTTTCTCTGGAGTCCCCTTGGCCCAGAGAGAATCTGTTCAGTCGTCTGTGGGTCTTAGGATTTTATCTTTAGTTTACAACTGACAGTTTATTCTCAATCCAGTTTGTACATCAAAAAGCATAGTAAGTTTGTAGGCTTGTTGGGTTTTTTTGTTGTTTTTTTTTTGTTTTGCTTTTTAGAAAATACAACTAGGTCCCATCCCATACCTAATGAGACTAGAGGGGACAATATCAAGACTCAAAAACCCAAAGAATAAAGTAAGGTGAGTAAGGAAAAAAAAGTGTTCTCAGTGGGAGATGCAGGTACGTTGCAAGGGAGTATAAAGGGGACTCAGGAAGGCTTCAGAGGAAAAGATTTGGGACTGTTTCCACCAAAGATGCGAAGGGAAGTTGAGGAATAAAAAGAGTTTATTATGTGGTTTAAAGAGACCACCTGAAGTTAGAGAGCAAGAATTTACAGCAGAATCAATCAGTCGTTCAACAGCCGAGAAGGAAGAGTGGAGGAAAGGTACTGATGATTCCAAAGGACTTAAAACATTAAAATGTATTGTCCACCCTCAGTGTTGAAGGCTAGAAACCAGAAATCAAGCTGTTGGTGGGGGCCATGCTCCCTTCCAAGTTTCTAGGAAGGGATTCTCTCTGGCCTTTACCAGCTTCTGGTAACCCCAGATGCTCCTTGGTTTGTAGCCGCATCACTCCAATCTCTGCCTGTCTCCCACAGCCACCTTCCCTCTGTTTTCATCTGCCATTTTCGTGTGTGTGTGTGTGTGTGTGTGTGTGTGTGTGTGTGTGTACATGTATAGATTCTTCCCTCTTCTTATAAGGCTACCATTCATATTGGAATAGGACCCACTCAAATGATCTCTTAACTTGATTACATCTGCAAAGACCCTATTTCTAAATACAGTCACATTCACAGGTAGGACTTCAATATGCCTTCCGGGAAACACAACTCAACCCATAACATCAAGTATCATGGGAAGCTGAGAACTCAGGAGAACTTACTGAATGCTGGAGCTGCTCAGGCTAAATAGGAAGATAAGCCAGGATGGCCTGAGACATAGGAGGTGTTAGGGAAGGTACTGGAAGTTTTATAAGAATCTTCATTAAGTGACTGTCAGAAAGTCTTTATTGAAAGTCTAGAAGAAAATACATCGAAATGTTAGTAGTGGTGTTAGTAGTAAAGTTATGGATAACTTTAATTTATACTTTTTGTATATCCCAAGTTTTCTACAATAAGCACACATGACTTTTACAGTCAGAGAGAAACAATCACTATTTTAAAAATGTCTATCCAGTAACTATCAGTCCTCTGAATACATACAATCTACAGCAGAAGGGAACATATACAGGATTAAAACATATATTAATAACAAAATAGCCTGAAACAAAGATGAGGCGACCCTCACTCAGCATTTCATAAATGCTTTCAAATAAAGACAGAGTAGAAAAGAATGTGTGCTTTCACCTTAGACAAATCTGGACTTTAATCCCAACACTCCCATTTGCCAGCGACACAATACTAAGCTAAAGAGTTCAGTTTTCTCCTTTTAATAAGATTTTAATTCCCATTTCACTGAGCTGTGGAAAGTCATGTGCAATAGCATTATACGAACAGGCTATGTAAATACTTAACTGTTTCTCAATATCCTCATGACATTAATAACCCTGTACAAGTGATATATGAACTTGACACACGTACAGCGCAGTAAACAGTTGAGGGCAGAGACATGGTCTGGAAGAAGGGAAGAGCAGAGTGGGCAGAGTGAGGGGAAATTTCCTTAATTTCCTGAGCCAGGAAAGCAGGAGAATCAGTGCTTGCAGGAAATAAGAGAAAAAAATTCTATGCTTTTGTCAAATTTCACAAAACTGAGATACTGTAAGATGTTTCACAGAGATACTGTAGAATGTTCACACTTTAGTATCAGGGTATGTCAGGCTACAAGTAACCAAATGCAATTAAAACTGTTTTATACAATAAGGGAGTAATTACCTCATATAACAAGTTTAGGATTAGGAAATTTCAAAAGTTTAATGATGGCATCAAAGACTGTTTCTTCTACCTTTCCACTGTTCCTGTGTTCTCCTTGGTTCCAGCACAGCTGCTAACATCAAAAGTGGGGCTATGTCTTTCCAAAAATCTTATTTAAAAGCTACAAAAAAGCCGGGCTCGGTGGCTCAGCCTGTAATCCCACACCTTTGGGAGGCTGAGGTGAGTGGATTGCCTGAGCCCGTGGGTTCGAGACCCGCCTAGGCAGCGAGACCTCATCTCTACAATAAATCAAAAAATCAGCCGGGCGTGGTAGCGCATGCCTGTAATTCCGGCTACTTGGAAGGCTGAGGCGGAAGGATCGCCGGAGCCCAGCAGGTCGAGGCTGCGGTGGCCGGGAGCGGCCACTGCACTCCAGTCTGGGTGACAGAGTGAGACTCCAACTCAAAAAAAAAAAAAGCTACAAAAATACTCCCCAGAAGTACCTTTGAAAATTTCCTGTCCCGTTTCCATTGGTCAAAATTGCCCCCATGGAACTGCCTCTTTTGAAGCACATGAAAGGTGAACAACAAACAGTTCAATTAGGGAGACCCAGGACAGAGACACATGAAGTGAAAGAGGACCAGGGGATATATAGTCCTGAGCTGGCATACAGGGAAGGGATTTTGAGCAGAAGAATAGCCTCATTTCTTATCAGTCACTGGTAAGATAACTAAAGCTGCTAATGGACTCAACCAAAAGAATGGCCGGACGCGTGAGACAAAAGAAAAAGAAAAAGTATGTAAGTGTACTCCATCCACAGCACTGTAGAAGGAGACACTACCTGCCCCATGATCTAGGTAAACTCCCACCCGCTGAAGAGCTGGCTCTTGCTTGGTAGGAATTCCAGAGAGGCTTGTTAGGGGCCGATAGCCACCTGAACTGCAATAAATAGCCCAGATTCCCACACTGGGGGACATTCTTGACCTATCAGTAATCCCCATGACATCCTCCCGACACACCCCCATGGCAATCTCCAGGCCATCTCTAGTCTCAACCTCCCAGTAATGTTTCCCTGAAGTGAAAACGTTTTTTCCCAGAACGCAGGGTAAGTATTGGAATCTCTCTGCAAACTGTGTGTTTGTCTGAGAATTTCTCCATCCAGCAAAGTAGTTCCATGCTGTAGAAAATACTGGCCAAGTACTGGCTGATGCTGTGTTTTTCACACATCTTCCTTCCTGAGAGAAGACAAGTTTGGGATGAGCTGTGTCTTCAGCTAGGCTTACAGCCACTGCAGAGAAAATAAGAGCTGAGATAAACAATGCAACAGCTTTTCACCAGCCCTCTTCCAGAAACGTCCCTTTCCCAGCTTCAGTTTCATCTTGCTCCTCCCAATAAGCAGTTAGAGATGAGACTCCTCACTGCCTCCCAGCTGATTTTCGACGGGGCCTGGCAGGTCACAGTATGGCCTTTAGCAACCTGAAAGTATCATTTCTCTTCTTTAAGAGGCAAAGCCCTAGATAATAGGGAGCTCATTATTTCATGGCCCAGCATAAAATTTGGAGAGATGCTAACAAATTCTGACTTACTGAATCAAAACCGTAACCAGCCAGGCACAGTGGCCCATGCCTGTAATCCCAGCACTCTGGGAGGCCGAGACAGGCAGATTGCTCGCGCCCAGGAGTTCAAGACCAGACTGAGCCACAGAGTGAAAACTTTCTCTATAAAAAAAAAAAAAAAAATTAAATTACACATTTTTTAAAAGAAGTCAGGCGTGGTGATGCTGAGGTGGATAGTGGATAGATCTCCTGAGCCCAGGAGGTCAAGGCTGCCATGAGGCATGATTAATGTGATCATGTACTGCACTCCAGTCTGGGTGACAGAGCGAGACCCCAACTTAAAAAAATAAAAATAAAAACTGATGCTCTTTTCATTTTTTAAATTCTTTTTTTCTCTGTGTGTTTAACTTTGCAGTTTCCACTGCTCTGTCTTTAAGTTTACTCGTTGCTTCTTTTGTAATGTCTAATCAACTATTAATCCTAACCAGTGCATTCTTTACCTTAGTCACCATAATTTTCATCTCTAAAATCTGATCTGGATCTTTTTTTGTACCTTTCATGTCTCTTTACAGAATACAGTTATAAAATGTTTTAGTGTCCTTTTATGCTTATTTTAACATCTAAGTCAATTCTAGGTGAGTTTCAATTGATTATTCTCATCACGGGTCACTGTTTTCCTATCTTTTTGCAAGCTTGATAATACAATACTTGGTTAGATGCCAGACATTGTGAATTTACATTGTTGGGTGCTCTTTTTTTTATTCTTATCAATTTTCTTGAGCTTTGTCCTGGGATGCAGTTAAGTTACCTAGAAACAGCCTGATCCTTTTGGGTCTTGCTTTCATGATTTATAAGGTAGGTGTGAAGCTGTACTCAGTCAAGGGCTAAATATTCTCTTCTAATGATGCAAGGTTTTCCTGAGTAAGCTACCCACTGCCCCATGTCTGGCAGATAGGAGCAAGCACTGTTCTTATTAATCACTTTAGAAGCTACTTTCTTTAGCCTAGAGTAGTTTTTTACAGGTCAGTGCAGATCAGAACTCTGCTGAATTCTCAGGAAGTTCCTCTGTAAATGGTCAGGATTCACCCTCTGTAAGGCTCGCCCCTCTCCAACACACAGTTCAGTACTCTGTGAACTCTCACTGCTTTGTCTCTGGGGACTCTCAGCTCCATTCCTCAACTCAGTGAGGAATGGCTCTACCTCAGTTACTCCACCCTGAAATGGCCTGGAAACTCCCTCAAGGCTGTAGGCCAGGGCGTGGAGCTCACCTCCTTGGTCTCACATTTCTTAGGAATCACTGTCCTTCATTGACGCTCAGTGCTTTGAAAACTATTGTTTTGTGTATTGGGAATGTTTCAGTTTTTGTTTTGTTTTTAGCTGTTGCAGACAAGAGAGTAAATCAAGTCCCTATGACTCTAGTTTGGCTGGACGCGGACATCCACCACATGGTTCTTCATCTAGGATGAGCACAGGAGAACGGCCTGCATAGCTTTCACAACACAGCGGGCCTTGGTAACTCCCTGGAGATCCAGTGAGCTTATTCTCGGTCTTTCCTACACTCCTCTTCTCAGCTTCAACCCCATCTTCCCCAAAACCCACCTATGGTTTAGCTATACTGGATACCCTCCCCTCCGTTTTTTCCACACCTTCGCTCATGCTGCTGCCTCTGCCTGGAAGAGTACAACCCCACTTTCCACTTGACAAACTCCTTCTAAGCCTTCAAATCTCAGAACTGTCACCTCTGCTGTGAGAACCTTCCCACCTCAGCCTCAACAGAGCTCTTCCTTTGTACTACTGTCACATTTTATTCCTGCCACTGACAAGCATTACCTCCTACTGTATTATAGTAAGGGATATGCGTTTGCCTCTCCAATTTGCTTATGAACTCTTAGAAAGAAGAGAACAGGTCTCTTTCTTTTTGTATCACTGATACCTTGTAATACATAGTGTGTGTTAAGAAAATGCTTCTTGGATGAAGCACATTCCCATTATTACCATTTTTCCTGACATTCCTATTAGCTGCATGCTCTGTTTCCTCTTTCCTTTCCAGACTTCTCTGCTTATTCTCTTACTTGGAAGATTTCTAGGGAGCCGCAAGTCCTAGAAATTTTGCTCACCTTGGAATCGCTTCAACATTTCTTTCATCATTGGTATCTGGCAAGGTGTCTTCACCCTTAGAACTTCAGCAGAATAGTTCACTTCCTGGTATCACTCCTAAGAAAGTACAGAAAGGTCACTCTTCTTAGGAGACAACTAGGGCAGCCAACACTCCCAACTTCTAATCACAGGTTCCCAGGGCAAAGGTCAGATCACTTTTGCTCCGATTCCTCCTCGCAAAAGTCAACAATAGAACTTTTCTTCCCCAGACGCCCTCAGCACATGCTGGACTGATCTATGGAGCCGAGGCGTTGTTTCCCCTCTGTTTAATCTGTATCTTTATGACTCCATTCCGGTCCCCATAAGAAAGCAGGCGCCCATACCTGGCCAACACATCTTTCGGATTCTGTGAAAAGAAGAAAAAAATAAGTTAAGAACCTTCTCCTCGAGAGCTGGTACATAACTTTGTAAGCAGGAATTTTCTGTCAGTTGCTTCTGCTAATGTCACATACAATTTCCTGCTGCCAAAGCCAATGCTTTGACACTATCTAGTCCTCTTTTTTCATGTGACCCCTCTGCACTGACAGTGTTGACCAATCCCCTTCTCGAACCCCTGCTCTTTCTTCTTTGGCACTATCTCATCGTCCTTCTCCTTCAGTCACAGAGCCAACTTCTCTGCCCGCCCTTTGGCAGTATTCCAGCAGCTCTTGCTTTGACCTTCTGCTCTTCTCCTTCCACTAGTTTTACAAGCCTACTTTTAATTTATAATCACAAGGGATACTTTTATAATGTCGGGCTCCAGAGAGTTTTTTATGCAGGTAAATTTTATTACACTTTAGGGAACTGAAAAATTCCTAAGTTGTGACAGAAAAAGGAAAAACAGAAATTTTCCCCAAATGATTTTAAGGGACTAATATAATATAACCTTGTTCCTTAAGGCATTAAAGGAAATATATATATAAAAAAATTATAGACCCATTCACTTAAAAACATAGAAGCAAAAATTCTAAGGAAAATATTAGCTAACCAGTGCCAACAGTGTTTTTAAAAAATATAGTTCCTCCCAAAAACCTTTAACCAAGTCTAATCATAAGAAAAACATTAGCCAAAAACATTACCCAAGAGGGGTATCCAACATAATACCTGACCAGCACTCCTCAAAACTGTCAAACTCATCAAAAACAAGAAAATTCTAAGAAACAGTCACAGCCTAGAAAGAGATGACAACTAAATGTAATGTGGTGTCCTAGATAGGATTTTGGAAAAGAAAAAGAACATTAGGTAAAAACTAATGAAATGTAAATAAATCATGAATTTTTTTGGGGGGGGGAGTGTGCCCCAGTGACAGACCTTTATCTAAACCATGAACTTTAATTAATAATGTATTATTGGTTCACTACTTCTTACAAATGAACCACACTAACGTAAAATGTTATTAGGGGAAGCTGGGTGAGGGGGCATGTGGGAATCTTCTCAATATTGTAAATCTAAATCGTTCTTTTTTAAAAACGGGCTAATTGGCCGGGCTCAGTGGCTCAGCCTGTAATCCCGCACCTTTGGGAGGCTGAGGTGAGTGGATTGCCTGAGCCCGCGGGTTCAAGACCCGCCTGGGCAGCGAGACCTCATCTCTACAATAAATCAAAAAATCAGCCGGGCGTGGTAGCACATGCCTGTAATTCCGGCTACTTGGAAGGCTGAGGCGGAAGGATCACCGGAGCCCAGCAGGCAAGGCTGAGGTGGCCGGGAGCGGCCACTGCACTCCAGTCTGGGCGACTGAGTGAGACTCCAACTCAAAAATAAAAATTAAAAATTAAAAATTAAAAACTGGCTAATTACCATATGGAAAGTGCTCAATCTCACCAGTAATCAGGAAATGTCACGTACCTTTAGGAGAAGAAAAGGGGTGATGATTAAGCAAGGGTATGAGATAACACTTATGTACCTTTTAGGATGACTAAAATTAAAGACCCGACAATTCTAAGAAAAGGTGAGGATATAGAGCAAATGGAACTCTAACACATTGCTATGATAGTGTAAACTGGTACAACCACTTTGGAAAATGGTTGGAATCAGCTACGAAAGCTGAACACATGTGCCCTGTGTCCATGAATTGCTCACAGTTATATACCTGATAGAAATGTGTATAAATCTGCATCAAAAAAATATGTGTTCAGGCATAGTCATAACCGTTTTTATAACACTAAAAACTATAAATAACCCACATTTCCCTCAAAAGTAAAACGAGGCTGGGTGCAGTGGCTCAAGCCTACAATTCCAGCACTTTGGGAGGCAGAGGTGAGAGGACTGCCTGAGCAACATGGCGAGATCTCATCTCTACAATAAATCAAAAAATTAGCCAGGCATGGTGGCACATGCCTGTGGTTCCAGCTACCTGGAAGGCTGAGGCAGAAAGACTGCCTGTGCCCAGCAGGTTGAGGCTATGGTGGCTGTGAGCAGCGTGCCACTACACTCCAGCCTGGGTGACAAACTGAGACTCCCACACAAAAGGAAAAAAGTAAAACAAATAATAGGATTTGGTATAGTAATACAATGGAATACAGTACTACAACAAGGTTTCTCAACCTCAGCACTATGACATTTTAAGCCAGGTAAGTCTTTTGCTGGGAACTAGGGGGTAGGTATACTTTTGTGCATTATAGGATGTTTAAAGCACCCTGTACACACTAGATGCAACTAGGTTACAGGCCACAGTATCTCTACACTTGCCCTCTGGGGCAATCAACATGGTTGAAAACTACTGGTGTGTAGTGATGAAAACAGTTATCTACCGCTACCTACGATAAGGATTCATCTCACAAGCAAAACATTGAGCAAAAGAAGACAAACATAAATGTGTGCATACTGAAAGATTCCTATTCAGATACAGGCAAGACAAAACAATACTGTAGGAAGTCTGGAGGGAGGCTACCTTTGAGAATAAGAGAAGTGGTATTGATTGGGGACATCTGGAGACCTCTAGGACTGTACTCATGTTCCATTTCTTGACTTGGGTGGTGATTACATTAGTGGCTCACTTGGTAATCTATCAAGCTTGTAATTAACACATTATTCTCTATGGAAGTTATACTTAAAAGACTTTTAATATTTATTATGACAATAAAAATAATATTTGTCCAAATCTATGGAACACAAGTTAGAATAATACTTAAAGGTAAAAGTATAACTTAAGTATATATACCAGCAAACAAAATGGTAAATATAAATAAGCTAAGTATTCCAACTCAGGAAGTTGAGTAAAGATACCAGACACAGCAGCTCACATCTATAATCCCAGCTACTCAAAAGGATCACCTGAGGTTAGGACTTATGAGTCCAGCCTGGGAAACATTGTGAGACACCATCTCAGATAAATCAATAAAAAGAAGTTGAAGAAAGAGTACAGAGGAAACCCAAAAACCAATTTAAAATGATAATAATAATAAAGAGCACATATTAATGATTTCTCTGCAGTATTACTTATAATTGTGATAGTACTAGAGGCAATCTGGGTATCCATCACTGGAAGAGAGGACTGGTAATGTGTGGAGGATATACACATGGACTAAATATATATGGCAAAAGGGATGAATCTTAAAAGCAGAGTGCCCATGGCAAAAGCAAGAAACAGAATGCAACAAGAACTCAATAACTGCATAAATTAAAAACAGATAAACCTAAGCAACACTACATATTTTACAAAAGCACTGTGCTAATAAAAAGAAAAAAATTAAGCACAATAAAATGTTTTCTATTTTTTATGTTTTTAAGAAGAACAGAAGTGGGTTATGGGGTGAAAGTGAAGGAATAAATGAAAAAGTGAATGGACAGGTGGACATATCAGTAAAATAAGTTCTCTCTGGTTCTCAGATTCTATTATCATTTCTTTAATAATTTCCATAACCTTGCATTTATGTTTGTTGATATTTTTTAAGCATTCTGCTTGTACATATGTATCTTAAAGGTTTCAGTTTCTAATTAGATGTTAAAACTGTATTTTAAAAATTGTGTTTCAATGTGTTATTTCAAAGATTCTGTTATGGTACATATTTTGTATATGTACTTTGAACTTCACTGCTCAAGCATGTTGCAAAGGTTGTAGACAATTCTTGGAAATCACTACATTTAGATATCATATAACACCCAACTAGCAATTTCTTATTGATAATTGGTGGGTGGGTGAATCCATGATTCTCTCTTCCTTAAGAATAGAAAAGAGGAGCCGGGCTCGGTGGCTCAGCCTGTAATCCCGCGCCTTTGGGAGGCTGAGGTGAGTGGATTGCCTGAGCCCGCGGGTTCGAGACCCGCCTGGGCAGCGAGACCTCATCTCTACAATAAATCAAAAAATCAGCCGGGCGTGGTAGCGCATGCCTGTAATTCCAGCTACTTGGAAGGCTGAGGCGGAAGGATCGCCGGAGCCCAGCAGGTCGAGGCTGCGGTGGCCGGGAGCGGCCACTGCACTCCAGTCTGGGCGACAGAGTGAGACTCCAACTCAAAAAAAAAAAAAAAAAAAAAAAAAAAAGAATAGAAAAGAGGCCAGGCTCAGGGGCTCAACTGTAATCCCAGCACTTTAGGAGGCTGAGGCGAGTGGACTGTCAGAGCCCACAGGTTCAAGACCACCCCAGGCAACTTGGCAAGACCACGTCTCTAAAATAAATTTTAAAATTATCTGGATGTGGTAGCGTGCACCTTGGAAAGCTGAGGCAGAAGGATCGCCAGAACCTAGCAGGTCGACACGAGGGTGGCCATGAGCGTGCCACTGTATTCTAGCCTGGGCAATGTTGTGAGACTCCAACTCGAAGAAAAGAAAAGAAAAGAATGCTGTCTCCTCATGAGAAAAAACAGTAATGGTAGATTAAAGGTATTCATGAGAACACATTTCAAAGATTCTTCCATCTTCAGTCACATTATATGGAGGAAAGAGAGGTTCCAAGGGATCTGAGACCCAAGGTGAATTATTTCATACAAAATACACACACACAAAGAAAAGACAATAACAAACATAGGACTCTCTCCACAAACTGAAAGAAGTTATAAGGGTATTTTACTACAGGGAATGTAAAGGTAAAGATTAACTCAAAAAAAAGACTTTGATCAAAGAAACTGGCCTAAAGATCCAAATTTAAGTGCTGAGCTCGAATTATAATCTTTTAAAGGGTGTTAGAGCTAGATATTAGAAATTACTTGAACGTACTGATCAAAGTCTGGGGAGATGAACAGTTTTATCAGGCGATAATTGTGATAATTAAAAATTAACAAGAAAGATAAATTCCTCTCAATTGTTGATACAATTATGTATTTTTGGCTTTAATACTTGCTTTGTTTTCATGTTTAATAAAGAAATATAAATGTACAAATAAGATAAATGAAAAGGTTTTGGATGTGCGTCAGATTCTATTAGACCAGAGCTGGGGGGGAGGTATGTTCTGTGCATGGCAGCATGTTTAGAGCACTCTGTACATACTTTTCAAAGCCGTTAACTACCAACAAAGAGAGGAAACTCTTTTTTTTTTTTTTTTTTTTTGGAGTTGGAGTCTCACTCTGTCGCCCAGACTGGAGTGCAGTGGCCGCTCCTGGCCACCGCAGCCTCGTCCTGCTGGGCTCCAGCGATCCTTCCGCCTCAGCCTTCCGAGTAGCTGGAACTACAGGCATGTGCTACCACGCCCGGCTAATTTTTGATTTATTGTAGAGATGAGGTCTCGCCAAGTTGCCCAGGCGGGTCTTGAACCCACAGGCTCAGGCAATTCACTCACCTCAGCCTCCCAAAGGCACGGGATTACAGGCTGAGCCGAGCCAGCTGACACTCTTCTATTAAATCCACTAATCAGGAAGACTGAGCTACCAAGCCGGCTGACACTCTTCTATTAAATCCACTAATCAGGAAGACCAGCCAGGCTCAGTGGTTCAGCCTGTAATCCCACACCTTTGGGAGGCTGAGGTGAGAGGATTGCCTGAGCCCGCAGGTTCAAGACCTGCCTGGGCAACTTGGCGAGACCTCATCTCTACAATAAATCAAAAATTAGCCGGGCGTGGTAGCGTGCGCCTGTAGTTCCAGCTACTTGGAAGGCTGAGGCGGAAGGATCGCCGGAGCCCAGCAGGTCGAGGCTGCGATGGCCAGGAGCAGCTGCTGCACTCTAGTCTGGGCGACAGAGTGAGACTCCGACTCAAAAAAAAATCAGGCAGACCATTCAGTCTTAACTAACAACTCCATAAAAAGGGAGCTTATCTTCTCTCTTCCATCTTACCTGAAGCAACTCCAGTGTGGAGGCCCGGCTCTTCTCCCCCACCTCTGAGATGAGCTTCTTCAAGGAAGTGATTGTCTGATTGAGCCTTAGCATGTTCACACTCAGTTTCTTCTTTGTCTCTTCTTCTTCTTTGCTCAGTCTCTGAAGAAACAGCAGCTCTTCTTCAGCCAGGAAGTGGTGCAGCTTTGAGAACTCCGTGCTGATTCTCATTCGCTGATTCTTTATCGTCTCCTATGGCCAAACCAGAACTGCTCATTCCTTGTTCTGCAGGGCCCTTCCTCTGACACTCCTTGCACATGATTCCCCAGCAGTCCATGGTCATTTCTGTCCTAGTCCACTCCTATGGAAAAGCTCCTCCCTACCCCATTAAAAATTTCTATTACTCTTTTATTTACACCTACTTGGTATCTTTGCACTAATCATTTTAGTATTCATTAACTCTTCCTAACATTTGAGTCTCCACTACTGACAGAAATGCCTTGTTTGTAAACTCCTTAAACTAGAAAACACTTTCACACCTACTATTTAATTGAGCCCTCAGAGTACCAGTTTAGTTTTGCTAAATCATTAGGAGAAAGAGTGTGTGTGTGTGTGTGTGTGTGTGTGTGTGTGTGTGTGTGCGTGTGTGTGTGTGTGTGTGTGTGTGTGTGTGTGTGTGTGTGAGAGAGAGAGAGAGAGAGAGAGAGAGAGAGAGAGAGAGAGAGAGAGACCTCCTAACTAGAATTGCCTCCTTGGAAGCAAAGTCTGGTCATTTGTTTCTTTCCACAAACCGACTCCAACCTAGAAAGTATATTTAGAAAAAAATAAGGAGGACGAGGCACTACTTTAAAGTAGAGATATGAGAATGAGGTATGTGGAGCTCACATCACCCAAAGTCACAAGTCAGTAGAGACAGATACTTCCTCTTCTACCACTTCATCTGCAAGGGACCCAGTAACGGATGACACCCTGAAAGCTCTTTGCTGTAAAACCCCAGAACGAAAAGACCTCAGGGGCAAGAAATGTCCAAACGTTTCTGCTATTACCTTCCACTTTGCAGCATTCTTCACTTCCACGTCCTGTAAATGCATAGCTTTCTTCATCATGGCTATGAGACTACGTTGAGAATTAAGAAGTTTCTCCTGCCAGCAGAAACACACATAAGTAAGAAATCACCTTTCCAAGTACCTTCATTTTATAAGAGCTAAAAGTCACCTAAGTCAAACAGGGAATAAGGCTGAGAAAATGCTGAAGACGGTCACAGGCCTACAGTAAGAACTATTCTGGTCAGAACTCATCACAACACTATGTCGAGTCTGCCAAGTAAACCAGCAAAAACTAAAAGTTACTAAAGGACTCACAAATATCTAGTATTGACAGGAAGAAGTCCTCTGGCACAACAGTAGTAAGAGAAAAAAAGGGACCATCTTTTTGAAGAACAACTGGCAAGATTTTATAAACTGTGCATAATCCTACTTCTAATCAGCTATCCAACAAAACGCTAAAAAAAATCAATATGTAAAGAACATTCACTGTAGCATTATTCAACATCCACAATGAGGGGTTATTAAATAAATTATGGCATATTGACACCCTGTATCAATTTCAGGTAGCTTTATATATTGACATAAAATACATAGCATATTAAGCTTTAAAAAAAGCTGTAAAACAAAATATATTACATAATTCTGTTTTGAAAAGAGTAAATGTGTGTCTGTGCACATGTATTGTTGGGAGCCAACATCTATAGTTGCATGTATGTAGGCCTATAAGGGCCTGTTTGGAGAATTGTCTTTGACACAAGGAGATCAGTACAGCTACAATATTGGCGTATGAATAAAGACCAATGCATATACATAATAATAAAGTTTATACAGTAATATACAAAATTCAACTATGATTATAAGAAATTCACAGCAGAATCATTTTTTATTTCTCCCTCTTTTCTTAAACTGTTTTTTCCTTCTCTAGATATTTTTTAGCTGTTATTTCCTGGTAAACTGGTTAGTCAGCCTTTGTTCTTGCTAGAAAGTTTTCCCTTAGGTTAAAATTAAACATTATAATTGTGATAATAGTTTTGTTATGTTGCCTTAGGTCAAGCAGAACGTTCTTGGTTTCTGTATGTGCTGAAACTCTCAGTTTACTTCAGCCCCTAGCTATCGTCATGGCAACGGTGTAGCTCATTGTCCCAAAGTAGTGTGACAGGTTCCCAGACGCAGGTAGCTTTCACATAACAGGAAATAAGATTTAGATTTTTAAGTAGAATTACAGTTTTATTAAGTTTTATAAAAAATAGAAGTAAGTTTATAGTTTGGATATTAATTAAGGCTAGTGATAAGGTTTATAAGAGTTCAATTAGAATAATACATAGTGTTAAGAGTTAAGTAATGAAGTATATAAGGAAGTAAAGTTTAGACACGAGAAATTCATAAAAGTAGTGTTAAGATTTTAGTTTAAGGATAAGTTTTTAGGTAATTAGTATAGGATTCTAGGACATTACATATTAAAAATCAGTAGGTTATAAGGATAATAAAAATAAGTTCATAGATATAGTGTAAGGTTAAGTAATACTTAATGTGGTGTTTGATTATAACTTAGAAAGTTACAATAATAAGAGTATAGGTGTAAATTAATAGGATAAATATAAATTGAGTAAGGATAGAAGATTAATATAAAGTTAAGGTAATAATAAGTTGATAGTTGTAATTGTTAAAAATCATTAGAAGTTATTAATTTTGGATTTAATGTTAATCAGAGTTTAGCTCATTGGATTGATTAGAATTTAGAATTAATCAAGAAGTTTAGAATATAAAATATAACATGAATGGGTTATGGGAAACATTTTGTGGAACTATTGATTAATTTGTGTACTTGTTACATTGTGGGCAGCACGTCATGCATCATGGAATTGTAATTGTGTGCATGGAACTTGAAAGTCTCGTGACAATCTTGTGAGGATGTGTACGCCCCCAGCAAGTGATTGTTACACTGCTGGAGGGTATGAAAAATGGTATATAAGTTGGAAGAAGTTTAAATAAAGTTGGCTTCAGTCCTGATCAGACTGTTCCCAGAAGAAACTGCCTCTGAGTGGTCTCTTCTCGCCATCTGGATTCTCCGTTGCGGTCCTTACCCACCCTCGGCCGGGGCTGGTCCCCGACAATGTATGTTTATGTGTGCATTTGTATGTAAATAGAAATCTAGAAGGAAATATACCCAAGTATTAACAATCATTATTTCTGGGGAAAAGAGTGGCCTGAAAGTTGAGTTGGGGGGGGTACTAGAAATTTTATACATTTGTTTTGCTTTAATTTCTACAAGAGGCATATAGCATTTCTGTAATTTAAAAACCCGAATAAGTTATTTAAAAATAAAGCAAGGCTGGGCACAGTGGCTCACAACTGTAATCCCAGTACTTTGGGAGGCCAAGGCACTTGAGCCCAGGAGTTTAACACCAGCCTAGGCAACATAGTGAGACGCTGTCGCCACCAAAAAAAAATTTTTTGCTTAGCGTGGTGGTGTACGCCTGTAGTCCCAGCTATTCGGGAGGCTAAGGCGGAAGGATCACCAGAGCCCAGGTCAAGGCTGCAGTGAGCTGTGATCATGCCACTGCACTCCAGCCTGGGTGACAGCGTCAGACCCCAAATCAATCCATCGATATGTATATGTAAATATATAAATTAAGCAAGGCTGTCACACTGGCAAAGCGGGCTATTAGCAGGCAGCAGCTAATAGCAAAATGTCAGACACAGTTGCAGAGACACACACAGGCAGGTTAGAGAAACACACCAGAGAAAAGCCAAAGGGAACTGACGACCAAATGGCTGGAGGAGGCAGAGATCTGACTGAGCTCCTGGGTTCTGGTTTGAGTGACCAAACGAACAGCAGGTTACTTCCCAAATTAGAAAATGTAGGGTGAGCATTATGCAAATGAAAGAAAATAAATATGACTTGAATAAACTGAGTTTGAGATGTCTGTGGGGCATCCAAGTGGGCATGTTAGCAGTTAGGGTTAATAAAGAGACCCGGACTGTGCTGGGTGCACTGGCTCACACTTGCAATCCCAAGGCTGTGGGAGGCAGAGGCTTTAGGACTGCGTGAGGCCAGGAGTGTGAGACCAGACCTGGCAACATAGAGAGCCGTATCTCCGAGGGAGGGAGGGGCAGAGGGAGAGGAGAAAGAGATCTGTGCTTGCAGAAGCAGATTTAGGGCTTAAAGGACAGGTAGCAGTTAGAAGCCATGGGTGAGAAGCTACGGGTGATCACCCGCTAAGATTCTACAGAGTAAGAAGAGGGTTAAGGGCAACGCCCTCGGGGCCCCTCCCACCGTGGGAGCTTTCCTGTCCTTTCAAATCCTGCTTTCTGAGAAAATGAAAAAATAAAAGGGGAGGATCAAGGCTAGACCTGGGAAGAATTACACTTAAGGGGCTGCAGAGGGTGAAAAGCCTGCCAAGAAGCTGAGATGGGCAGCTGGTAAAAAGCCAAGAGAATGGCTTCCTCTATACCAAAGGAAGAGAAAATCTCAATTGCAAGACTAGTGAATAGTGTCAAATGCTGAAGGGTAGCCTAGGGCAACTTTCTGCAAATCTGAACGTATGTCAAAATGAAAAGCTAAAAGAAAACAATAGGCTAGGCATGGTGGCTCAAGCCTGTAACCTCAGCACTTTGGGAGGCTGAGGCGAGAAGACTGCCTGAGCTCAGAGGTTCGAGACCAGCCTGGGCAATTTGGCAAGACCTCATCTCTACAATCAATCAAAAAATTACCGGGCACAGTGGTACATGCCTGTAGTTCCAGCTACTTGGAAGGCTGAGGTGGAAGGATCGCCTGCACCCAGCAAGTTGAAGCTGTAGTGGCCGCAAGTGTTCCACTGCACTCCAGCCTGGCTGACAGAGTGACACTCCAACTCAAAAAAAAAAAAAAAAAAAAGGAAAGGAAAAAAGAAAGAAAGAAATGAATAGAATTAAGAAATAAGCTGTGCAATTTTTAAATCTTCCCTAGGAGAATGATAAAAACTAATCTGTATAACTTTTCTTCCAATCATTTACAAATGACAGGGTTAAAATAAAGTCAAATAATTTAAAAAACTGAAAACACCAAAGTCAGCAAGGAGGTGGAGTAACTGGAACACTCATACCATGTTGGTGAGTGTGTGAAATAATATAACCATTTTGGGAAAAGGTCTAGCATAATACTAAGCATATATTAATCCTATAGCACAGCAATCCTACTCCTAGGCCTTGGAAAAATAAAAACATGTGTCCACAAAACCTGTGCAGGAACATTCATAGCAGCTTTATTCATAATCGCCAAAAGCTGGAAACAGCCTAGGTACCCATTAATAGGAAGAGGGGCAAACTAACTGTAGTACGTTCACATAATGAAATACCACTTAGCAATGAAAAGTAACAAACGACTGACATACAAAATAGATTTCAAAATCAATATGCTGAGCAAAAGGATCCTACTTAAGAGCACAAGCTGTATGATTACATTTTTATGGACTTGTAGAAGAGGCAAAATTAATCTGTGTTGGCATAAAAAGAAAAAAACCAGAACAGTGTTCGCATTGAATGGGGGTGGGAACAGAAAAGAACTGGGAAAGGGTATGGAGGAACTCCCTGGGGCGGTAATGCTCCCTATCTAGAGAAGGGCTTGGGTTACCCAGTTGAATATATCTGTCAAAGCTCAGCAGACGCACACCTAATATTTGCATATTTTATTGTATTAAATTTTGCCTCAAAAAATACCATAAACAAATGTTAAATGTTAAAGGCATGCATGCTAAAGTATTTTGTTTGCAAGTGAATTTTAAAAGCTTTAAAAGAAAATAAGAATTGATGGAGAGAGAGAGGGATATAGACGGAGATGGACAGCTAGATGACAAACAAGTCGAGTAAAACGTAAAGGGCAGAATCTCGGTGCGGGAATACGGCTGCTATAAAACCCTTCCAAGTGTGACGTGTGCTTAAAACTTTCATGGTAAAATGAAATAGGCAAAAAAATTAGGCTATAAAAGGCATTTATACAGTTCTGTTAAATGGCACAATATCACCGATGCTATTTTCTTTCTACTACAATGTTTCCTAACATTATATAATCTATTTACTATCCCTAGTGGTTAACAAATAGGTATATAGCCCTGCTACTCAGTAAGCTATCTCATGCAATTTTACTTCTGTATTCAAGTATAACTGCCACTTTGTCATCACTGTCAAATTTGATGTATATGAGGCTTGTAATTCGACATAGAGCTCCTTTAAATAAGACCAAGCTTTTCACTTTTGCTTGATAATACAAGATATCTTTTAAACAGAGATTTTCAATTTTTCAAAATACCTTTTAACAATTCCAGTATGCATGAATTATCTCATATGACTGTACTCTCTACTATTCAAGACTCTACCTAAATCTTTTTGAATCCTGCCACAGTTGGGATCTAAACTTGGACCTGAGTTAACTTGGCAACCCTTTGGGAAATTAGAAAACACCTTCCCTGCCATAACAGAAATTGCCACAAGGTGATGGGGGACACCAAACATTTCAAACCTATAAAATGAAGACAACTCGGCTAAATGTCTCTTAAATACCTTTCCAGCTCTTAAGTTCTGTGAATTTCGGTTACTGTGGCCTCTGCACGCAATACAAAGCAGGTAGGTCTACCTCAAGACCTGTCTGCTTGCCATTGCCACCTGCCACTGCCTAACTCAGGCCGCCACTTCTCTCATCTAGACAAGCGCCAACAACCTGACCTGGATGCCCACGCTGTCCTTCACTCACACAAGATCCACACAGCAGGCAGGGTCATCTTTCCAACACCAACCGGATCTTGTCAACTCCCCTGCTAAACATTCTAACTGGCTCTCCTCCTCACCAAGAAAGCTCAAACACTGTATGGCGCCCAACATATGCCAGCCCCGACCCGCATCTCGCACCGCGCCTTCCGCTGCTTTTCCCTCTGCTCTTGGCTCTCCAGGCACAGCCCCTTTTAGCTCTTTACATAAACCCAGCTTTCCCCTACCTCAGGTCTTCGTATTTACTGTCCACAGCCTGGGCCGCTCTTCCCACAGTTCCTCAGCTGGCGGAGTCCTCCTCCGCCAAGTCCACTGAGACGCCACCTCCTCAGTGAAGACCGTTGCCTGATGAAAGCCCCTGCCACTTCGCTAGCCCAGCACTTTCTCTCACCGCACATATCACGCCCTGTGATCCCTCACTTATTTGTCGGTCAAGCTGTTTGCCTCTGTCCCCAGACTCCTGGACTGTGAGCTCCACGGAAAGCCTTTACCTGTCTTAATCCTCCACTGGATTTCCAGTGCTCTGACTTGCTATGGGCCAGTGTCCAACACCCAAAAAACCGGTGCTCAATAAATGTCTGTTAAATGAATTAACAGAATGGAGGGATTCGCCTCTAGAATCAGAGAATTAAATACTGCCATAGGGGAAAAAAAAACTGTGTGTGGAAGCTTTTTCCATGCAAACAATTTGCATCCTAAAGGGTTTATGAAGCTATTTCTCATTTGTTTTTTTTTTTTTTAATTCTCTCCCCACCACCAAGGGCATAGGATGGGGACATTTTCTATGAATCTTTAGGGGAACACTCAACTTCTTTCCCCAATTGTCCAATTTTTAAGACAAGTTCATCCATCTGAGTATATGTTGAGAACGGAATCCCATGGAAACAGGGTAACTCCACCCAAGAGCAACTCAGGATTTTTCTAACTAACTTGGGATTAGGGACAGAGTGAGCAATGGACACATGGAGCAGTGACTAAGCAGACGGGGGGCAGAGAAGGAGGCAGACACTGAGGCAGCCCACCAAATGCCCGTCTCCTGAACACTTAGCCCACTCCAGCACAGCCCTGACCCGCTCAACCCCATCCTGCTGGACCATTTTGCTTAATCCCCAAATCCCGTCTCCTCCAAGCATTCTTCTCAGATGACGTGTGGCAGAGTGGATAGTGTAATGGGTCAGGAGTTAGAGGACCTCAGTTCGAGCTTGGCCACTTCCTTGCCTTGTGACCCTGGGCAGGTAAGCGCACATCTCTGTGCCACAGTTGCCTCGTCCGCACAAGGAAGATAAGAGAATCCACCTAACAGGACTTTTGTGAGGATGGAAGAATCACAAGAGAAACCATGCCAAGAAATGTGGGCGGTGCACAGCGAGTCATCAATTGAAAGCTATTCCTAGCCCTTTGCACTTGCACCAGCAACTCGATCACACTTTTTTACAAAACAGTGAAAAACAAATCAACAGTACAGCATTGGAGTCAATTATTTTATTGTAGTGATATTTGGCTTGTAATTGAATTTTGGATATTGAAAAACTCACTTATGACCAAAAAAATCAAAACTCTACGTATTTTTCTAATGTGTGGTAATCTGTGAAACAGTCACTGACACACATTGCAGGTTCATCGATACATGCTGTGCAAGAGCATTTGTGTGCTGTCTTCACCCAGTGTTTTTCTAATCGAGCAACGTAGTCTCATTTTCTTCTTCCCACATTAATAATATGTAATTTATTGTCCAATCTGTTGTTCAAAGACGATGTGGAAGGACACACTCGTGATTCCTGAAAACCTCAAAGATGAGTTAGATTTAAATTCATCTCTGCTGCTGCTTATAACGCTCACTTTTGTATCTTCGTTTTGCCATAGTTCTGCAAACTAAAATTTCTAATTGTAAATTACAAAATCATGAAATAAACTTATCAAAAGAATATTATTTTTCCAATTTTTACTTTCTGACTTAGATATACTTGATCTGTGCCACTCGATACTTCAATACAGATCTACCTTCAACTTTGAAAGTCTCTTTCATTTAAGACTACAGTAAATGCTGGGCGCAGTGACTCAAGCCTGTAATCCCAGTACTTTGGGAGGCCGAGGTGACAGGATTGCCTGAGCCCACAGGTTCGAGACCAACCTGGGCAGCATAGTGAGACCTCGTCTCTACAACAGATCAAAAAATTAGCCAGGCGTGGTAGCACATGCCTGTAGTTCCAGCTACCTGGAAGGCTGAGTTAGAAGGATTCCCCAGAGCCCAGGAGGTCAATGCTGGGGTGGCCATGAGCGTGCCACTGCACTCCAGCCTGGGCAACGGAGTTAGACTCCAACTCAAAAAAAAAAAAAAGTCTGCAGTAACTTGCTTAACTATCTTTTTAAGTTATGCCGTAAGACACGAAGAATATATCCACTACTGTCTTTCTTATACAACCACTCTTTATCATTACCTTCTGTTACAAAGAAGTATCAGCACCACTGTAAAAGCACGTCACACGTTCTCTTTCTACATGATGCCAGCTGATATGCTTTTACAAATACCTCAGTATATATTCCATCTTTTTATTCACTTTTTTTGTGCAATTTGAATGGAAAACTTCAAGGACTTGTACATTTTTTAAAAATCTGTTTGCATAAGTTTGTCCTGTATAATCACCAGCAATCTCCTTATGTTGCCTGAGAGGGAACATCCGAGTGGTGTGCTAGATTTATTATGTCCCCTCAGAGGGATCATCCAAATGCAAAGGACTGACATTACCATTATTATTGTTAAAGATTGAAGATTTAGAGGCTATGTTCTCCTTTCATACTCATCCACTTGTATTTCCTCAGCCCTCACCCACAAACTTATTTTCTCTTCTACTTCTCTGAAAGGTCTTCTCCATCTCGTTTGCTAGCTACTAACTAAAGGCGTTTCTCTTCACACTTGCCTTTTTTAAATCTCTGTGGTCCCTCTGGGAGACTCTCACCTGTTTCCTCCTCCAGCTCCTAACAATCGACCACATCTTCTCCATCGCCTTTATTACCTCCTGCTTAAAATG
This sequence comes from Cephalopachus bancanus, assembly GCA_027257055.1. NCBI lineage: Eukaryota > Metazoa > Chordata > Mammalia > Primates > Tarsiidae > Cephalopachus > Cephalopachus bancanus. The sequence goes on along the minus strand of JAPVLO010001253.1, from coordinate 30,129 downwards.
GTGTAACAGCAGCCTAATTGGTCTTCTCCTCCATTTATCAACAAGGATGCCAAAGTGCACTTTCTAAAACAAGAAATGGGTTGATGCGCGGGTTCAAGACCTCCTCTCTACAATAAATAAATAAATAAATTAGCCGGGTGTGGAAGTGCGCACCTGTAGTTTGGGCTACTTGGAAGGCTGAGGCAGAAGGATCGCCAGAGCCCAGCAGGTTGACGCTAGGGTGTCCGTGAGTGTGCCACTGCACACCAGCCTGGGCGACAGAGTGAGACTCCAAAAAAAAAAAGAATAAAGAAAAAAACCCTTTGATGACTCATTACCTGAAAGAGAAAGCTCAACCTTTTTGGAATGATAAACAAGATCCCTCATGACAAGGCTTCTGCCCTTCTCTTCAAGCTCAACTCCCACCAGCCTCCCTTCCGAGTTCCATGCTCCAGAAACACCGAGCATCTTCCAGCCCTCTCACACACCACATGCTAGTCCACACCACATCTTGAATACACTGTCCCTTTGGCCTGAAATACCCTCTCCCCTACCTGCACTCACCCTTTAAGAGCTCACTTACGTTTGGAACCTCCGTGAAGCCTCTTCTCACCCCTCAATCCGATCACTCCAACCTCAGACCGTCTATACAACTGGTAAATACTTCAACAACTCTCCTACGCACATTGAAATTAGTGGTCTACATGCTTATATTTCTTACAAGTCAAAGCACCTGTCTTTCTCATTCATTTATATCCAGATTTCTAGAACGTTTGGCACATAGTAAGCATCAATACAGGTTACTGAATGAAGGAATGAAACGAATGTACGCACTCTAGTAGACCTTTGCATCTGTTTCCTGTGCACAGTCAGCTGGCAAAACGGCACAGCATTCTCGTTCACAAAACATTTGCACTGTGTCATGCAAATTCGTGGGTTCAAGTACTTACTGAATGTCAATTCTGTTGGAGACCACTGGAGTCACACCATCAGTAACGGAAGGGGTGGGGCTACTCTGGGAAGGATGCTCAGGGAAGGTCTTCAAGCTAAGAGCTAAAGGATCTAAAGGACGGAAGGTGTGGGCAGAGAAAGAGAACAGACTTGAAACCAAAGCAAGAAAGCCAGTGTGGCTGGAGCAGAGTAAACCGACTTATTCCACCGAAGCCTCGTCATCGGTGAGACAGGCAGAGAGAGAATCCCCACATTCAAAGGCTGCGATTTCCCCCACTGGGAAGGAAGCTGCTGAGAAAACGCAGCCTCATCGTTGCAGGCCAGGCTTTCCCCAGAGCAGCAGTTGCCTGTGGCACCTGCAGGCACAGAGGGAGGGCACTGTCTAGTTCAACATCCCTCGGCGACACAAGCGCCTAAAAGGTACCGGCCGAATTGAAACGCGCTGCGGATGCGAACCACACGCCGATTTCAAAGACCCATTATGAAAAGGAGAATGCACACCATCCCGACCGTCTGGCCTCCACGTTGAATATTTGGGATCATTGGGTGAATGAGACACTACGGAAAACAGCATCCCCTTGTCTCCTCGTACAGAACGACTAGAAACGATGGAAATCGCGTGTGCGGTTCGCACGGCTTCTACGGGACAGCACCGGGACCCCCTCTCAGCACGCTCTCCTTCAGCAGGCGCTCCCCGGGGTCCAGGCCCCGGAAAACCGTGCAGCGACCGCCGAGGTCTGCGCCGCCCCTCCCTCGCCCGGGCTTCCACCCCCGCCCTGACCCGCGCGCGGCTGCGCGCCATCGAGCTTCGGGGGGCTTTCCGCGCCTCCGAGGGGACGGCGGCCACGGCGGGGGTCCTTCGCGAGAGCCAGGCGCACGCGGGCCGGCTCACCTGGTAGCTCGCGAAGGCCTCGTCGATGGGCGCCATGGCGTGGGCCTGGTGCTCCTGCGACTCGCGGCACACCAAGCACACGGGCCGCTGGTCCTCCTCGCAGAAGAGGCGCAGCGGCTCGCGGTGGCGGCCGCACAGCCCCGGGGGCGCGGGGCCCCGGCGCCGCGTCCTCTCCGTCAGCCGGGCGAGGGCCCAGCTGGGCCGCAGCGCGGCGGGCGACGACGGCTGCCGGCACTCGGGGCAGGAGAACGGGCCGCCGCCCGGCGCCCAGCTGCGGCGCAAGCAGCCGCGGCAGAAGCTGTGGCCGCACTCGATGGACACCGGGTCCTCGAAATAGTCCAGGCAGATGGCGCAGGTCAGCTCCTCCCGGAGGTCCTCGGCCTCCATGACGCCCCGCGGCCCGGGCCGGACGAGGGGCGCCGGCCGGGTCGCTCTTGCGGGCGCGGGACCCGACGTGGGCAGCACCTCCTCCGCTCGGGCGCTGCCCGGCAGAAGCGCTTGAGCCCCGACGCCGCCGGTTTCCGCGCCGGAAGGGCGAGCGCGGCGGACCGGCCGGGCGCCAGGCCTGACGGGACGGCGGGCGGCCCCCACCAGCCACCATAGAGATGCGGAAGTCCGCCGGGAAGCCCAGAGGGGACTCGGGTAGAGAGAGGCGGGGCGCCCGCGCAGTCCTAGAGAGGACTCGGGGGGAGCGAGGTGTGGAGCCTGGCGGCGGAGATGCTTGCGCTTTGGGGCTGTCCTTCACGTCTGAGGGCCGCGGTCTGTGTCCGCCTGCGACTGAATTTAATAGACCGTGCCGATTAAAGTTCTGGAGTGCCAGGAGTTCGGGACGGGCAGTGTCCTGGGAGCTGGAGTGCTGGGAGGGCTTAGGGGATTTGTGCAGTTGGCCTTGGGGTTTGGCCAAGGGTGCTCTGTGTCTCTTCGGCTGGCTCTCCCCAAAGTCTTCCCCGTTTGTTGTTTCACGTCGCCCTCCACGGGGAGGAACCCGTTCTCCGCCCTTGACCCCAAGGTCTGGCTGAGTTCCTAGAAAGGCGGGACCCCTTACTTTCCCCGAGAAGACCCACCCTTCCTGTTGTTGGAGAAGTCGGGAAACGAAAGCCTGCGTCCGGGGAAGCGAGCCGGGGAGGGAGTGTGCAGCCCCACGGGCTGCTGGGGTGCTGTCTGACCACCTCGCCACCTTGGTTTCTCTCTGTTCCCGAGCGTGGGAGACAGGTGCCTGTTGGGGGAAGCCCATTCTTAGAGCTTGGTACACACTCGCCCAGTGCAAGTACAGGCCCTAATGGTTAAGTTAGGGGAGGAGAATGGGGGTTAGATGTCTTCTTCAGATTTGATACTTCCTGTCAGTATTTACATGGTCCAATTCCCGGGGGATCTGGGGGCTGCAGGAGGCCCTAGGCCCACTCTGGGTGATTTGCCTAAGGTGCTAGGAAGGAGCAGGTCCTGTAGCCTCCCTCGCTGAGCAGTTTCTGACGGTCCTCCCCGAAGAGATTGAGACCAGGATGCGAAAGCAGGGGCTGAAGAGTGGAGCTGCGGCTGGGCCAGGGCTCTGTGAAATATCTGCCGGGACCGGGAGAGTAGGTGACAAGGAAGTCAGGTTGTTTAACTGGGGAGGGTTAGGAGTCAGAGGCACAGTTATTTCAATGCGTTACCTTTCTGGTACCTAACTTTGTTATCCCAAAGAGCATCCATGAAGACTTTCAGCAAAACAGTGTGCTTGCCTGTTTCAGGGAATTATCGATCTCCCCCCTATGAATTTTAACCCTGTCCAGTAAGTCCCCTGCATACCGATGAGTTCCATTCCAAGAGCACATTTATAGATCCAATTTTTTCATAAGTCCAACAGCCTGGTACTCAGCTAACACAATGGGCTATACAGTACCTGCTACATCACTGCTGCTTTTATGTTTGCTTCGGGGCATTCTGGGCTTGAAATAAAGATACTGTTGTACTGTACACCATACAATAAAGTACACAAAAGCACAACCACTCACAGAGGATGCACACACCTGACAATGTACACCACATATGTGAATTAACACGTTTGGACATGCCAACACACGTTCACATCTTTGAAAGCTCACAACTTGAAGGTTCATATGTAGGGGACTTACTATATCACCAGGTGCTTTGTTTTTTATTCTTCCCATTTTATTCCTTTTCTTGTGAATGAGATTTTTTAAAAGAAAAACAAACCAATAAACTTAACATAATTTATCTTCACAAAGAACAGTTCATGAATTGGGTAGTACTCAGAACCAGAAGAAGCTCAGAGAGATTCGCCTAGCAGTGTGAGCTGCTAGTTTTTGGATTTTAGGTTTGTTTTGTTTTGTTTTTTGACTCAGAGTCTTACTCTGTTGCCCAGGCTGGAATGCAATGGCATACTCACTGCCATGACAGCCTCGACCTGCTGGACTCAGGTGATCCTTCTGCCTCAGCCTTCCAAATAGCTGGAACTATAGGTGTGAGCCACCACACCTGGCTAATTTTTTGATTAGTTGTAGAGTCGAGGTCTCACCAAGTTGCTCAGCCTGGTCTTGAACCCCTGAACTCAGGCAATCCTCTTGTCTCGGCCTCCCAGATTGCTGGGATTATAGGCGTGAGCCACTGTGCCTGGCCAACTGCTAGTCTTTATAAAAAGCCAAGTAGAGAAGTCACCTGATAGGCTACCACTAGGCATGCCTTATCAGCCATGGTGTGATGAGGCATTTGCCTAGTTTGATCATGGTCTGATCACTTGACTGCCTGTTATTGGCTGAAGCTCAGTTGTTAGTGATTGACTAAAACCCAGCTATTTGCTAAAACAATACTAAGTTAGGCTTCAGTTGTAGTTTGTTATATAGGAACTCAAAGTACCAAGATAGAGTCTCAGGCTAATGGTCACTTGCTTATTTAACAGAATTTTCATTCTTCTTGTGTCCTAATGTCAAATACTCCCCACAATAATTTGGAGAATTTTTACTCCCCTCAATTATTGTGGGAGTGGTATGATTATGCCTTGAAAAGAGGGTTCCTGAGGTCTCTATTTTGCGGTTATTGATAAAAGTTTCACATAGGCTGGGCATGGTGGCTCATGCCTATCATTTCAGCACTTTGGGAGACAGAAGCAAGAAGACTGTCTGAACCCAGCCCAGGGGTTCAAGACCACCCTGGGTCACTTGGCAAGACCTCATCTCTACAATAAACCAAAAAAATTAGCTGACATGGTGGTGCATGTCTATAGCTCCAGCTACTTGGAAGGCTGAGGCAAAAGGATTGCCTGAGACCAGCAGGTCAAGGCTGCAGTGCCAGGAGCATGCCACCACATGCCAACCTGAGCAAGAGTGAAACTCCGACTCAAAAAAAAAGTTCCATAGAATGTCTATTTTTAAGACATTTAAATTATACAACTAATAAATTTATTTTCTTTGCAAATTAGAATACTATATTGTGAACAAATCTGAGTCTTTAATAAGGGCCAAGCAGGATGTAGTGCTTTTATCAGTTACTGATGTTTACCATGAGTGTTTATGGTGTGAGTGTGGGTTTTCCTGTGTGTCTGCCTATGTATTGGGTGAGAAGCCTCTGCACTCCTGCAAAGTATTTGTTCCTCTCTCAGTATTCATTTACGTCTTTTCAGGTAAATTTCTTAAGGTCCCTGTGTATTCTGTCCTTCTATACTCCTGAGATGACCTTTCTACTTTACTGAGAATAATTGAGTCTCCCTAATTTAAAATTTTCTACAACATAAATGTCTGTGTATCAGCCAGGGCTCAATCAGAGAAGCAGAAGAGCAAGACTGAACTGGAGCCTAAATCACAAGCTGGTCATTCTTTTACTATGTCCAACTTTAAAGATATGGGTATCTCTGCTAGAGGAGCTGACCCCTTTACCAAAGGGCTAAACACACTCTTGGCCCAAGAATCAAAGAAGCTGAAAGATAACTCAAGGGAAGGCTACTTCCCTATGCCAACAAAGCAGAACAGCTGATAGGTGGCAAAGTGCATGAGTTACAATAGCACCAGGCTTTCAAGCTAAAACTGGAGGGCTGCTTCACTTTGCCCTCTAAAGCTTATACAAACATGTTTTGCTTTGTTTTTCTAAACTTCTCTAACCAAAACAAATAGGAAATTCTGGGAAACATTGTCCATCTTAGCAAAGTTGACACATTACAAAATTACCACTGTCCACCCCTTGTCAACTTGGAACTCATACAGATCTCTTTTTTTTTTTTTTTTTTTGAGTTGGAGTCTCACTTGGTCGCCCAGACTGGAGTGTAGTGGCTGCTCCTGGCCACCGCAGCCTCGCCTGCTGGGCTCCAGCGATCCTTCCACCTCAGCCTTCCGAGTAGCCGGAATTACAGGCATGCACTACCATGCCCGGCTGATTTTTTGATTTATTGTAGAGATGAGGTCTTGCTGCCCAGGTGGGTCTCGAACCCACAGGCTCAGGCAATCCACTCACGTCCAGCATCCCAAAGGCGCGGGATTACAGGCTGAGCCACCAAGCCCGGCTCATACAGATCTCTTTAAAACATCCTTATTCTCAAAAATAAAGCCCATACCCTACACATAAAATATCACTAGAGAAACATAAAACTTGTAGTGCACTGAGGATAACTGCCACAACAAATTATGAAATTTACTGACTCTATAGTTCTGTTTTCCATATTTTGAATTTAGCCCAATTCCTGACTAGATCGATACAACCCCACACCAGTATGCACTAAAGGTCTTGCAGAAGGAAAAATGTACTCACCTCCAAGCATAAAAATGTTTACTTCAGTGTCTGTCTATACAATATGTCTAGCTTTCCACAAAAAGAAAAAAATAAGTATATGAGAAGCCAAACACGCACACACACAGTCTAAAGAGATAAAACAGTCATTAGAACCAGACCCCTAAGGCATAGGCATTAGAACTAACAGACAGAATTTAAAAGAACTACGATAAATGTGGTGAAAGCCCTGAGGGGAAAGGTAAACAACATATAATCTTGGATTTGTGATTTCAGAAAATGTGGTAGATGGAAGCTATAAGGAAAGACAAAATGAAATTATAAAATTTTTTAAATATTTTAAGAGAAAATGAAGAATGCCTTTATTGAGCCCATTAATCAACTCGACACAGTTAAGGGGGAAAAACCAATAAACTTGAAAGTAGGTGAATATAAATTACTAAAACAGAAATAGAAAAAAGGGATAAAAATAACAGTATCCAAGAGTAGCAGGAAAATAGTGAATATCAAATCAAGAAATAATGGATTAGAATTTACAAAATTAGTGAGGTACATTAACCTATGAAGTTCAGAGAACACCTGGTGGGATAAATTTTCTCAAAAGAAAAGCTTATCATTTCTTGACAGAAGATCCACCATCCCATCTTATACTCCTTCTCTATACTGCCTCTAATAGGTAATTTTAGAATTCCGTTAAGAGTATTTTCCTTTTTTGGTATGATGAATCTGACCTAAGTAGCACACCACAAATTTTGAGAACCAAGCTATGGATCCAGTTCTCAGGTCCTAGACTACCACCCAAGTCCCAGACTAACCTTTGGGTGCATTCATTTGGGGCCTGTTGGAAGGGTGCTACAACAGTTTTGAAAACGTAACTAACTTGGGAACCACAACTCTCAGGAGGCTGGTCAGAACTTAGGACCCCAGCCCAACTGGGTTAATGGCCTGTTTAAACATAAAAATCAACATTCTCTATGGAATTTAAACAGGACTCAGAACATCATTATAATAGTTAAAAATGACTGGGATGACATCCAAAATTGATTGACATATTAAAAGCCGGAAAATCTCAACTCACATTGGAAAAAAAGATACAAAATACGAGTTTCTGCAGATGTTGGAATTGTCAGACAAAAACTATAAAGCAGCTATTCAAATGGAAAGATATAAAATCTTAGAAAAGAAATAGAAGATATAAAGAATAGCCAAATGGGGCTAGGGGATGGCTCACACCTGTAATCCCAGCACTCTGGGAGGCAGAAGCAAGAGGATTGTCTAAACCCAAGAGTTTGAGAACAGCCTGGGCAACTTCACAAGATCTCATCTCTGCAATAAAAATCAAAAAGTTGGGCAACCCCCTCGGGTCCCTTCCCACTGTGGGAGCTTTTCTGTCCTCTCAATAAATCCTGCTTTTAAAAAAAAATTGGCTGGGCCCAGTGGCTCAAGCCTGTAATCCCAGCATTTTGGGATGCAAAGGTGAGAGAATTGCCTGACCCCATGAGTTAGAGAAGAGCCTGGGCAACTTGGCAAGACCTTATCTCTTACAATAAAGAAATTAGCTGGGTGTGGTAGCGAGCATCTGAAGTTCTGGCTACTTGGAAGGCTGAGGCGGAAGGATCACCTGAGCCACAAGGTCGGCACTGGGGTGGCCGTGAGCATGCCACCGCACTCCAGCCTGGTGACAGAGTGAGACTCCAACTCAAAAAGAAAAAAGAAAAAAATTAACCAGGCATGGTGGCGCGTGCCTGTAGTTCCAGCTACTTGGAAGGCTGAGGCAGAAGGATTGCCTGAGCCCACAGGTTGAGGCTGCAGTAGCCATGAGCATGTCACTGCATTTCAGCCTGGGTGACAAAGTGAGACTCCGGCTCAAAAAAAAAAAATTAAAAAGAATAGCCAAATGGAAATTTTAGAAATGAAAAATATTAAAGCACACATTATATCAAGGGTTGACACGATCAACATGACTTATCACTGTTGACACTAACCTTCACCACTTGACTGAGATAGTATTTGATGGGTTTCACCCCAGTAAAGTTACCCTATTCCCCACTTCCCCTATTTACTCTTTAGCAGGAAGTCACAGTGTGCAGCCCACACCTAAGGAGTGAGTAGCTACACTTCACCTCCTTGAGAGGGGAGTATCTACATTCTTCTGTGTGAGAAATTTATCAGTTTTCCCCTACTTATTTATTCAGTGGGACTCATGAATTCTTATTGTATACTCTGGATTATAACCCAATACCATGTTATTTTATTGCACAAATGATTCCAGCTTTGGTCATTGGGAGCTCTTTCAATCGGCTCCCATGTCCTTTTGGCATTCCCCTATCATTGTGGGGGGATGGGTAGCACTTCCTTACTTTTGGCCACTACAAAATCCTTCAGTCTCATTTTGTACTTCCCTGCCCTAACCCTAGAGTCAATCATTTTTCCAAGAAGCCCTAGTTCCTTTTATTGAAGAATGGGGCTAGAAACCAAGATCTGGGCACTGGGTGTGCTCATTGCTACTGGGGTGTCATTGCTTCTACATTTCCTCAGCTGAAATAGCAAGGAAATATGTGTGTGTGTGTTAACATAGAGATAGGTGGATACACATATCTCAAAATATTTCTGTATGTATCCATCTGTACCTATGTCAAGTTAAACGTGAGTTCACACTGATTGATGTCTTCAACTCTAATCAATCCAGCGTCATGTGGCTCATTTTTGCCTTCTCCCCCTTGCTTTCTCACTCCAACAGTGAGAAATCTGGTTCTCACCATTACCATGCCTTTACTTCATTGTGCAGTTTCATGTATGAATGCATGTAGAGTGGTTTAAGAATCGTTAACACCCGAGAGAAATAACTTTACCAATTAGTGCTCTTCTCAGCTCCTTTTGCCTCTAGTCCCTGTTAGCATGCATTCCCAAAGTTACTTTGGTCACGATATTTTTCCTGCCTCCTTCGGTGTGATTATTTAATACATTTGTAATATAGCTAGATTACTTTGTCACAGCTTGCATTCCATCCTGGATTGCCCGACCTCCTAAATGACTCTATGTATGTATAAAGTTTCATTCTTTGTGCTGTAAAGTTTTACAAATTTTGACAAATGCATAGTGTCATATAGCCACCCTTACAGTATCAAACAGAATAGTTTTGCCACACTAAAACATCCTCTGTGCTTTGTCTCTTCTAGCTATCCCCCACCCAAGCTCTTGGCAATCTCCATTTACTGATTCTATAGTTCCATGTTTTCCAGAATTTCACAGACATGGAATCATATAGTATGCAGCCTTTCTGACTGGCTCATTCATTAAGAAGTATGCATTTAATAGTCATCTATGTTTTTGCATAGCTTAATAGCTCATTTCTCTTTTATGGTCAAAGACTCCATCATGTGGCTGTAACACAGCTTGTTTATCCACTCATCTATTAAGACACATCTTGGCTGCTCCCAATTTCTGGCAACCTTAACTAAAGCTGCTGTAAACACTCAGGTGCAGATTTTTGTGTGCATCTAGTTTGTTTATTTTTTGTGGTTTGGGGGTTTGTTTGTTTTTTGAGACAGAGTCTCACTCTGTTGCCTAGGTTGGAGGACAGTAGCAAGATCACAGCTCATCACAGCCTCAACCTTCTGGGCTCAGGCAATCCTTCTGCCTTAGCCTCTCGAGTAGCTGAGACTTTCATTTTTTTGTAAAAACAAGGTCTTGCTATATTGCCTCAGTTGGTCTCGAGCTCCTGGGTTCAAGCCATCCTCCCACCTTGGCCTCTCAGAGTGCTGGGATTACAGGCATGAGCCATCCCACCTAACCTAGTTTTTAAATCAGGTGAATACCTAGAAACACAATGCTGGGATATGTTCACTTTCATATGAAACCACTAAACTGTCTCTTACTGTGGCCGTACCACTTGCATTTCTAGCAGCAGCGAATAAGAGCTACTTTGTTCTGCCTCCTCAATAGTAATTGGTTATTGCCTGGTTTGAGATTTTAGTCATTTTAGTAGGGATTTAGTATTACCTAATTATTGTTTAATTTGCATTTCTCTAGTGACAAATTATGTTGAATAACTTTCCATATGTTTATGCATATCTTCTTTGGCAAGATGTCAGTTCAAATATTTTGCCCATTTTTAACTGGGTTGTTTGGGGGGGGTTGTTATATTTATCCTACCTAAGATAATCTACAGATTTAATGCAATACCCATCAAATTACCAGCAACATTCTTCTCAGACCTAGAAAAAACAATACAGAAATTCATATGGAAACACAAATGACCAAGAATAGCCAGAACAATCCTCAGCAAAGAAAACAAAGCAGGAGGTATCCCATTACCAGACTTCAAACTTTACTATAAAGCTACAATAATCAAAATAGCTTGGTATTGGTACAGGAACAGACACATAGACCAATGGAATAGAATTGAGATTCAAAAAAAAAAAAAAAAAGAATTGAGATTCCAGAAGCAAAACCTCAATTTCTCAACCAACTCATCTTTGACAAAACCTCCACTACCTACCACTGGGGAGAGGAGAACTTATTCAGTAAATGGTGCTGGGAAAACTGGCTGACCACATGCAGAAGACTCATACAAGACTCCTATCTGTCCCCATATACAAAAATTAACTCTAAGTGATCAGAGACCTAAATGTAAAACCTCAAACCATAAGAACCTTAGAAAATGCAGGACACACCCTTATGGAAATTGGAACTGGCATCCAATACCTGAGCAATACCCAAAATTCACAAGCCATAAGAGATAAGATAGACAAGTGGGACCTCATTAAACTGACAAGCTTCTGCAAAGTCAAATAAACCATCAAGAGAGCAGGGAGACAGCCCACAGACTGGGAAAATGTATTTGCCAAATCCAGGTCTGACAAAGGCCTAACAGCTTGGATATACAAGGAACTCAAACATGCTGAAAAGAAAAAAACGAACAACCGCATTATAAAGTGGGAAAAAGATATGAACAGACACTTCTCAAAGGAAGACATCCGAACGGCCAAGAGACACATGAAGAAATGTTCAATCTCACTAATTATCAAGGAGATGCAAATTAAAACTACACTGAGATACCACCTAACTCCAGTCAGAATATCAATTATCAATAACTCAAAAAAATAACAGATGCTGGAGAAGATGTGGTGAAAAGGGAACACCACTACACTGTTGGTGGGAGTGTAAACTAGTGCAACCTCTGTGGAAAGCAGTGTGGCAATTCCTAAAAGCTCTGAATATCAACCTCCCATGTGACCCTGCAATCCCCCTACTGGGAATATACCCTGAAGAACTCAAATTACTCTGTAAAAAAAGATATCTACATGTGAATGTTTATCTCAGCATTGTTCACTATAGCAAGAGCCTGGAACCAACCATGCTGTCTGCGGGAGTCCCACCCCACGAGGGTCGTGAGATGTCCTGAAGGAGAGACGGATAGGTGAAAGCCAAAAACATTATACTCGGACACCTGCTTCCTGAACAGATGACAATTTAATGTTAGCTAAGGGAAAGCTTTTATACCATTTGTAAAGGGGCAAGAAAAAGAAAATTCCTTCACGTACATATCCTCTACAAGTTACCACCATCTAGTGGTCTTAGCAAAAAACAAGCCAAGAACCCTGTAAACATTCAGACAATGAGTATTATTCATAAGGCCAAAGATGATCGTTTTAGTCCAAAGTCCCAAATTACAGTCCTTGAACTGTCTCCAGAAAGTTTAGCAGTAGTCTTCCTTCTGGGGCTTTATGGCCTTCAGAGTTCTGTAATCGCCTTTCTTGTCCAGGTGTCTTCGTTACTTTTCTTTTATCCTGCAGTGCTTGTTTCTAAAGAAAACTCAAAAGAAGCTTTTAGTAATGTTTCCCAGGCCCCCAAGGTTGCTTTCTGTCTTTAGCTAAGTTATCATAAAAGTGTCTGATTAGTATATTATGAGTTCAGTGAAAACCCACTCTATAAATGTTAACTTAGAGTTTTAACTATTGAATTAAGTAAAAACCTTAACGATTAATCTTTATCCTAAGTCAGTGAAAACAGTGTTATAAATCACCCACATAACTCCTATATGTGTTAGAACTTATAATGAATTCATAATGAACTTACTATAAACTTGTGCTTCTAAAAAACCTTATGTCTAAACACTAAACTATATAATTCTAAATCAAATGAGGGTATACTTATACCATTTATTACTTAAGCAATATCTAGTAACTTATAACCAAGTGAAAGAAAGCATTCTTGATGCACTTCAGAGTTTAACCCTTGCATATGTTAGAAAAGGCCAAGCGGCATAGTGGGAAAATGGAAAAATGAACCATGACATTCTCAGGTTAGGTGTGAGGACTTCGCATGAACATGCCATCTTCTTCTTCCACGACTGCACAGAATTTCTCCAGCCGTACCAACAGCAAGGATGGAGGATAGAAGGGCCTCAGCTGCCCGGACTCGCTTTGCGGCCGGGGGTCCTCAGCGCACTGGACTTTGTCAGTCAGGCGGGCCTCCAAGGCTGGCTCCCGACAGCTGTCCATCAAAAGAGGACTGGATTTTTTAAATGTGGTACATATACATGATGGAATGCTATGCAATCATAAAAAAGAACAAAATCATGAATTTTGTAGCAACATGGATGGAACTAGAGTCTATAATACTGAGCGATTGCTCACAGAAACAAAGATCTGAGTATCACATGTTCTCACTCATATAGTGGAGCTTGAACATCCATCATAAAACTATAAGAAAAGAACTGACAGTGGTGGGAAATTATGGGGGGGAATAGGGAGGGGAAGGGAGGTGGAACTAATGGTAGTCAATATCTATCTGGGGACGGGGATACACCCCTTATTAACAAGGATGGCTGAACGATGCACATTTGTATACCTAACCCTTAACTGTACCCCACAATCTTATAATAAAAAATATGTTTAAAAAATTAAAAAAGGTTTTCTGTATATTTGGATCTAAGTCCTTTATCATATGTATAATTTGCAAATATTTTATCCTAGTCTGTGATTTGTTTTTTTATTCTCTTAACAATATCTTTCACAGAACAAAAATTAAATTTTAATAAAGTATAACATTAATGTTTTTGACATCTCATGGACTACGATTTTGGCATTATATCTAACATCACCAAACCAAAGGTCACATACATTTTAATCATATATTTTTTCTAGCAGTCTTATTGTTATGCCCACTTTTTACAAAAAGACTTTCAGCCTGAATCTAAAAGCAAGTTCACAAGTGGTTTCTCATTGAGTTCTTTCAAGCTATTAAGAAAAAATTACAAAGAAATTTCTGTGCCCATCTGGAGCCTTGTGGGAAAAAAAGAAAAACCTACCAACACTTTTATTACACTTTTGAGATTGTTTACCTTTGCAATCCAAGAGAATTTTTTCGAAATTAGAAAAGAGTTCTGGAAGGTTGCTAGATGTAAGACAAAAGGAAAAGTCAACAGTGTTTCTATATTCCAGGATTATTTAGAAATACGTAAAAAAATTTCTATTATTAGTAACCTAGCCAACCATGTGAAGAAACAAAAAATAAGAGCAAACTATACCCAAAGCTAGCAGAAGAAAGAAAATAATAAATATTAGAGTAACAATAGATGAAATAGAGAATAAAAAATAATACAGACCTACAGACCACTCAGACAAGTCCTGATGTTCCCTGACCTTCTCAGTCAGTTAACTCTCTTGAGTACTCCTTTGACTTTATTAGGGAACAGCTCATGGAAGAGAAGGAATCTCTTAACAAGAAACTGGCTCACACTAAAATGGCTCTTGCAGAAGCTCACTTGAAAAAGGTGTCTTCATCATGTCATCATATAAAGAAGGGAAGAGTTGAATGGCAGGAGCAGCATCAAAATTCCAATGACAGCCCTGGAGTAGGAAGATTATGTTTGTAATGTGGACATTACCAGTTAGGGGAAAATTTTCATTTTCATGAAAAGACAGCAAAATAAAATGGAATGCCATAAAGTAGTGACTGGTCCAACGCCACTTTAGAAAGTTTTAGGTACAGGCATTACAATCTTTTGGTTGTTTTGTGTTTTCAAGTTCAACCCTCTTTCAAATCACTGTGTCCTAGATAAATCAATATACACTGTAGAATAATTACATGCTTAATGAAGAGATGTTGTTTTCTAATTTTAATAGGTAATTTTTAAAAATGAAAATCTGTCATTCATGCAGATTGTTGAATTGATTTCTCCATACTTGTTTATAATTTACTATTATTTAGAAAGATTCAAGTGCTTTTAGGGTTAATGTAAAATAAAAAGAGGCTTACATTCTAAATATTATTAAAATTATGAACTTAAATCTATTTAATTACTGTAAAAAGTCTAATAAAAAAGTCTAATAAAAGTCTAATAAAAAAGTCTAATAAATCAATAAATAATAAGTTTGAAAACAAAATCATCATCTTATTTAACGTATAAAGTATCTTAAAATGTAAAATAATAATAATTTTAAATGATGGGCAAACTATACAAAAATGATGGTACAAATGTAAAAATAAAAAATACAAACTGTTCAAAAGCAAAATATTAGAGTATATAGTCAAGTGATTTAAAAAGTACTATTTTGCTAAGTGTGGTGACTCATGCCTGTAATCCCAGCAATTTGGTAGGCTGAGGCAGGCAGATTGCTTGAACCCAGAAGTTCAAGACCAGACTGGAAACATAGCAAAAGCTTGTTTCCACAAAAAAAATTTTAAAAATTAGGCAGGTGTAGTGGCACACACCTGTAGTCCCAACTTCTTGGTAGACTGAGGAAAAAAGGAATCTGAGCCCAGGAGGCCAAGGCTATGGTGAGCTGTGATTATGCCACTGCATTCTAGCCTGGGTGACAGAGTGAGACTGCGACTTAAAAATAATCATAAAAATAAAAAGCATTACTCTTACATTCCTTTAAACCTTTAGTGTTAGAAGTAAAAGAGTAATTTAACCTGCTAAATCTGGCAGCATTTGTAACTATAAACATTTGAATTAATACTATTTCTTTGCTATATTATTTCTTTACCTTCATTCTTACTCTTTAAGAAGTTGAATGTTTTTGGTAAATTTTCTTTTTCGCACATAAAACAATTTTATACCATTCTTATAGTATCATATTAGGTAAGTGTTTACACATACTGAATTTATAAAGCTAGTTTTGATTAAAGCTCTATGTGATAAATGTAGTCTTCTCTAATAAGAGTCATTGGTGACTTTTAATTCTATTTTCTAGGAATTAAGGTTGAAATCAACATGAAAGTATCTCAATCATGTTATAAAATAAAAGTACATGGATGCTAGGAAACAGAGATTTTCAAAGATTTGAAATAGATTTCTGATAGAATTAAACTAAGTGGTATCTATTTTAAAAATCACATTCTGAAACATAAATATATCCAAGATATAAAATGAAAAAAATACAGAAAATCAATGAAATCAAAAGTTGGTTTCTTGCAAATATTTGAAAAATTGACAAAACTTTAGCTACACTGACCAAGAAATGAAGCAAGAAGATTCAAAGTGCTAAAATTACGGATGAAAGTGGAGACATTACTGCTGACTTCACAGAATTAAAGACTGTAATAGAATACTACAAACAATTGTATGCCCCCAAAAAGTTATCCTAGATGAAATGGACAAGTATGCAAAACACAAACTACCAAAACTGATTCAACAAGAAGTAAAAGATGTGAATAGACCTACAACAAATAAAGAGGCTGAGTCAGAAATAAAAACTTTCCAACAAAGAAAAGCTCAAGACCAGATTCACCAGTGAATTCAACCAAATGTTTTAAGAATTATCACACGTTTCACAATTTTTTTTAAAAATGAGAAAACACTTTCAAACTCATTCTATGAGTTAGCACTACTCTAATACCAAAGTCAGACAGAGACGTTACAAGAAAACCACTGACAAATATCTCATATGAATAGAAGCAAAATTCTTCAATCAAATGCTAGCAAACCTAAATCTAACAGCATATTAAAAAGATTATACACCATGATCCAGTGAGAATTAGTCCAGTAATTCAATGTTTGTTCAACATAGGAAAATCAATGTAATACATCATAATAACAAAATAAAAGAAGGAAAAAAATGATTATCTCAATAAATGCAGTAAAAACATTTGACCAAACATCACACCATTTCAACAATACAAAAAAAAAACCAAACTGTATTCAACAACTATGTATATATGGTATATCCAAACAATGGAATAACATCAACCATAAAAAGACATAAAATACTGACACATGCTACAGCATGAATGAGCCCTAAAAACATTATGCTAAGTAAAAGAAGCCATACACAAAAGACCACATATTGCATGATTTTATTTATATGAAAAGTCCAGAGTAGGAAAATCCGTGGAGACAGTAAGTAGATTGGTGGTTGCATATGTTTGGTGGTGTAGGAATAAGAGGTTGAGGATAACAGCTCAGGGTGTGGTATTTTTTTCTGAGTTGATGAAAATATTCTAAAATTGGTGTGTTAGGGGAAGTGGGAACAGGTGGAAGCCCAAACTTCACCTGCATGCAGCCTACTTGTGTAGATAATCTGCATTTGTACCCCACATATCTATAAAAAAATAAAATAAAATTGGTTGTGGTGCTGGATACACAACTCTGTGAATATACTGTGTAGTTTAAATGGGTGAATCATATGGTGTGTAAATTATATGTCAACAAAGCTGTTTAAAAGGAGCAATCAGGAATTCTGAATGATGGCATTTGCTTTTCTCCTTGGTCACCTTGGTTGGGCTCTGGCTATAGCAGATAAGGGATTCCTATGAGATATTCTGTAGCAAGAAGAAAAAAAAAATTTTTTCCCAGTTGTTGCTAAAGTGATTCTTGGAGAACCAAAAACCTTTCCCCAGAAATGAACCTCCCTAACTTGTTGGGAATAACTTGGGATTCAGAAAGAGAAAACAAAACTAGGTAACTGCTTTTTATTAAGACTCTGAAAGCAAGGAAGAGCTAAGGAGAGGAGGCGGGGTTCTAAAAAGATGGGAGGATACAACACTCTCCAACAGAAATGAGTGGGAGATTCAGACTTCAATTACCTGCTGAGTCACAATGTAATGTAAACCTCCCTTGCTGTTACTTATAAGTTAGCAGTAAAATCCTATAGCCTTTTCTGTGTGGTAATGAGGGTTATGAGTTTAAAAAGTAGGGATTTGGTCCCTCTTGAGTTGCTGCCCTGCTGGACGTAATGGAACAGCAACCTGTGCAGTAAGCGGAGAATGAGAATTGAACAGAGACCAGAGCTATCAGTGGCCAAGGGGACATACGCCCCTAAATTCACAGTAATCTGTCTAAAGGAAATGGCTGGGCGTTTCAATAAGTCTCCTCCAGATATTAAGGGACTCTACATCATATATACTTGAAAGGCCAGAGTTCCTGGCTATAGCATATGCTGCAGGGGTAAGAGACATTCCTAAGTTACAGGACTTTGACAGTGGGGGGAACAAAGAACGTGGAACGTGGAAAAGAGAGAAGTGGAGTTGCTGAGACAGGAAGGAACATGGTCTTCAGCAACAGGAACACCAACAGCAGTCGTGGATGTTTGTTGACAAGGAGGGGCGGTGCAGGGCAGGAGAGAGGCGCAGTTGATGGAGGCTTCCACCGACTGACTCTCCAAGCCGGTGGAAACTGTGAAGCTGACACGGGAGAATCTGAGTGAGAAGACGGTCCGGAGCTCTTCGAGGAAATGCTTGAGACAGCATGGCCTGCATGGCCCTTCGAGATCCTTCAACAGCCTCTCGTTTCTCATGGACTTGCATCCCCAGTCACGGGACGTTGGGAAGATGATCCAATTAGAGGGTTTCTTTCAGGCAAGCCAGGCGTCTTTATAACTCTGCAAAGTAGAGAATCAAGCAGAAGCTGAGGTTTCTCCCAGATGGGAAGAGACCTAAGTGGAAGGTCAGGAGGCACACCCGACTAGCGCCCTCATCCTGGCTCACAGGGATGCATGTTGTGAGCTGGGTGGGGAGCAGTGCTCGGGACACATCTGCCTGGAGCCTGGTTGTTTACTTCGTAACTCGGCAGGGTTGTGCCTCCTAGAAGGACAAGGGACCTGCCCGGGGAGGAGATCGTCCGACAGAGACGTCAGTGGCAGGAAGAGGGCGCGTCCTTCTCACCCGCTTCTGGAAACTGCGCTTTGGTTTCCACCCCCGGGAGGTTGTCAGTTGGCTCCGTGTGTTTTCTGGCGCCCTTTGAAGTTGGGAAGCAGGCAGACGCTTTGTGTTTCCGGATCCTCCGCCATCTCCCCAAGCCCAGAAGCAAGAGCTCCAGCAGGGTGAACAAGAGACAGAACCCACTGACCGCGAACATGGTCTTCAGGAAGATGGTCTTCTCAGAAGGGCGGGACAGGTGGCAGGTTATGCTACCCAGGCACGGCTCCCGGCGACACGCAAAGGAGCTGGGCGTCTGGAACCCATAGAGATGGCACTGCAGCCCCAGGGCCGCCCCCTCCAGCACCAGCCGCGCGCCCAGCT
Organism: Cephalopachus bancanus; assembly: GCA_027257055.1. Lineage (NCBI taxonomy): Eukaryota > Metazoa > Chordata > Mammalia > Primates > Tarsiidae > Cephalopachus > Cephalopachus bancanus. The sequence continues at coordinate 11,123 of JAPVLO010001253.1, read as the reverse complement.
GGGCCACATAGGCCCAGAGCAGCGGGGGGCTTCCAGGCCCCGGGGCATCGCTGCCGCGCTCCCCGCCCCGCACCCGGGGCTTCTCCTCCTCCTTCCCCGTTCCCGCCTCTTCCCAGAGCCCGATCAGGCGGTACAGGACGAAGCTCCCGTGGAGGGCGCTGGGCACTGCCCCCAGGATGACCTGGAAGGCCCAGAAGCGCAGGGGGGAGAGGGGGTGGAAGGCGTCGTAGCAGGCGGCCTTGCAGCCCGGCTGCTGCGTGTGGCACGCGAACTCGCTCTGCTCGTCGCCGTAGAGCCCCGGCCCGGTCGCCGCCAGCAGGACGAGGCGGAATCCCAGGAGCGCCGGAAGCAGGAGGCGCCCCACGGGGCTGGCGTGCCGGCTCTCCTCCGCCAGCAGCCGCCGCAGGAAGCGGCCGCCCATCCTGTCGTGGAGCAAACAGTGATCAGTGCGCGCGTGGGGCTCGCGGGCCTGCAGAGGGCGCTCGAGCCCCCCGTGTCCCCCCTCCAAGGATCTGCGAGGCAAGCCTTTTGGCTTCTCCGAGGACCGGGTGGGTCCCAGATGCTGCCAGTCAAGGAAGTCATCTGTGTAAAATAGTTGCAGTGAGCGTGGTGTGGCGCTGGGTCCCCTGCCCTGCCCTTCGGTGCTGCTGCAGCAGAGAACGCAGGTAGGAAAGTCCAGACCCCTCTTCGCCTCTCTCTCTCCCTTCCTCCCACCCGCCCTCTCTCCTCTTCCCAAAAAAGGTTGGCGATCTTTGTTACTTGGCCTTTGAAAACTGTTGCTTCGGTGGCTCAGCCTGTCATCCCGCGCCTTTGGGAGGCTGAGGTGAGTGGATTGCCTGAGCCCGCGGGTTCGAGACCCGACTGGGCAGCGAGACCTCATCTCTACAATAAAAAAAAAAAAAAAAAATCAGCCGGGCGTGGTAGCGCATGCCTGTAATTCCGGCTACTTGGAAGGCTGAGGCGGAAGGATCGCCGGAGCCCAGCAGGTCGAGGCTGCGGTGGCCGGGAGCGGCCACTGCACTCCAGTCTGGGCGACGGAATGAGACTCCAACTCAAAAAAAAAAAAAAAAAAGAAAAGAAAAAGAAAACTGTTGCTTCTCCCGGTCTGGTGCTACTAACAGCGTCCTCCTAACTAAATCAGTGCTAGCACTGGGAGTGAATCTGCCTTCTCTCCTTGTCTTTTTTCTGCCTGCACGCCCGTTAGTGCGCACAGGTGTGCCTGGATGGCCTCTGTTTCCATCACAGTGCTGAGGTTGAGATGCAGTCAAGGGGGCTAGATGGATGGATGAGATGGACAGAGCGAGTGCTGAGGCTTGCCCTAGTCTGAAGCTCTTAGGCCTCACTAGTTTAGGAAACAGAGAACATTTTAAAGGCAACCCAGCAGAATGTAGTAGAATTAAGTGCCATGAAATTGGGGGCCAAAGTCAGAGTTGACTGGACAGACATTCAAAAGTTGATTCCAGTGTGCCTTTGTTCTTTGGACATACATCTCCCCCATGGCAAGAGGTGACCACAGTCAAGGGCAGGGTTCAGAAATTTCTCAGTTCCTTGGCCAAGATACCATCATACTTCAAGCCCAAGTTTACCACCTTTGGCAGGCTTCCTCAATGTCCAGCAGCTGTTTCAAACCTTTGACCCAAACCCTCATACACCTGGTTCTCTTCACTCTCAGAAGACCATGTGGTATGGTCTGAGTGCGATGTCTCCCAAAATTCATGTGTTGGAGCCTAATAAGTAGCCCTCCCCCACTTTATCCACGAATTGGCTTTTCACGGTTCCAGTTACCCATGGTCAACCAAGGTCCAAAAATATTAAATAAAAAATTCCAGAAATAAACAATTCACAAATTTTAAATTGTGTGCCTTTCTGAGTATCATGATAAGATCTTACACCATCCCACACAGAATGTGAATAACCTCTTTGTCCAGTGTATTCACAGTGTAGATGCTCCCTGCCCCTGAGTCACTTAGTAGCTGACTCCGCTGTCAGGTCAACTGTCACAGTATCACAGCGCTGTGTTCAAATAACCCTATTTTACTTAAAAATGGCCTCCAAGAACAAGAGTAGTGATGCCAGCCTATTGTTAAAATTGTTTTATTTTGTTATTAACTATCGTTGTTAATCTCTTACTGTGCCTGACATAAATTAAACTTTATGTAGGTATGTATGTACAGGGAAATATATAGTATACTTAGGGTTTGGTACTATTCATGGTTTCAGACATCCGCTGGGGGTCTTGGAACATATCCCCACAGATAAAGGGAGACGACTGCACCCAAAGTGATAGAATTAAGGGGTGGGCCCTTTCACAGGTGTCTTCGTCCATTTTGTGCTGCCATAAAAATACCTGAGACTGGGTAATTTATAAATAGCTGAGGTTTATTTGGCTTATAGTTCTTCAGGGTCATGGTGCCAGCTTCTGCTCAGCTTCTGGCGGGGGCTTGGATGCTGTGTCAAAACATGGCAGAGAAGTCCAAAGGGGAGGAGGTACCAAGCCCAAGTGGCATCCTGGCTATATAACAACCCACTCTTGAGGGACCTAATCCAGTCCCATGGGAGTGAGAACTCATCCACTACTGCAAGAAGGGCATCAAGCCATTCAAGAAGGGGTCGGCCCCCATGACCCAAATACCTCCCACTTGTTCCAACGCCCAACACCATCACATTAGGAATCAAATTTCAACATGGGATTTGGCAAGAACAAACAAATCGTATCCAAACCACAGTAGAAGGTGATCAGGTCATGACGGCAGAGCCCTCATGAGTGGGATCACTGCCTCATAAAAGATACTTGGAGGAGAACTTTCACCCCTTCTCACAATTGAATGTGCCATCTATGAGGAACGAGCCCTCACCAGACACTAGTGCCTTGACCTTGGACTTCCAAGCCTCCAGAGCTGAGAGAAATAAATGCCTATTGTTTGTTAATTACCCACTCTGGGGTATTTTGTTATAGCAGCACAAATAGACTAAGACACCATACCAACTTCCCATTCCAAAGAGAAAACAGAGACTCTGATGTTAAACCTCCTGCTGCTACATTCTCTTGTCTTCACGTTTACTTCCTTCTCTAACATTTTAAAGAAACAGGTGGACCTACACTTGCCCAAGGATACTCTCCCAGCCATCTGTGTCCTTGGGTCTCTCCTTTCCTACTTCTTTAAGGCTTTGATCCCCAAATTATCTTCCCTATAATTCAAATGCCCCCTTGTTTCCTCTCTGGCTGTGAATGGGTTTAAGTATCTGCCTTTAACTCTAATAACAATAACCTGGGTTTTCTAAGTTCGCATAGCGGCAAAAGACACATGCCTAATTTGTCTCATATCAGCTTCCCAAATATGACACCCAGGAATATGCACAAACCAATTTTATATGGGCATTAGTGTTGTAAACTACATGTGAGAGAAAGCCATATGCCAAAGCTGAAGCAGAATGATCAGGTCTATGTGGTCAGAGGGATAGATTGAGATGCTTCCAAGGGACAGTACTAAGCGTCTCATTTGACCAGAGAACTATGTCACCATCAGTCAACTGTAAGAGAATATATTTTGACCCACTAGGAGTCAGAGTTTGAGCCTCTACCTGCCCCCTCAACCCCTGTCTTTCTATCTCCATCATAAACTGGGAAGACTCTAAGGTATATCAGGCTGCTGTAAATTCTTTTCTATTAAAGTGGATTAAAATGTTCAGAAGAAATCTATTTTTGGTCTCTAAAAAGATGCAAAATTGATCGTGATTAAGTATGGCAGATTGAAGATAAAGATTTATCTCATGTCATGCCCAAGACTCCTCAAAGTGAGAGTAAATTGATTTTTTAAATGTAAACACACTACAAATAGAATAGGAAAAAGATCACCAACAGCACAATTAAAATTCACTTGGAGGGTGGGAAGCAAGATTGGCTGTAGTGGGAATCTACCTGGGGAATTGGGTCACACCTCATCCACAAGGATACCTGCATAATGAGTATTTGTATTCCGAGCCCTGAATTATACCCCACATCTTTGAAATGAAAAACAATTAAAAGAAAAAAAAAGAAATGCAAATTAAAGCCACACTGAGATACCACCTAACTCCAGTCAGGATGGTCATCATAAATTAACTCAAAAAACAACAGATGCTGGAGAAGAGGCGGCGAAAAGGCAACACTTCTGTACTGCTGGTGGGAGTGTAAACTAGTACAACCTCTGTGGAAAACAGTGTGGTGATTCCTAAAAGATCTAAAAATCTACCTTCCATATGACCCCACAATCCCCACACTGGGAATATACCCAGAGGAACTCAAATCACTCCATGGAAAAGATACCTGCACATGTATGTTTATTGCAGCATTGTTCACAATAGCAAAAACATGGAACCAACCGTGCTGCCCATCAAAAGAGGACTGGATTTTTTAAAATGTGGTACAGATACACAGTGGACTATTACGTAGTCATAAAAAAGAGCAAAATTATGAACTTTGCAGCACCTTGGATGCACTCAGAGTCTATGATACGGAGTGCTCTATCACAGAAACAAAGAACTGAGTACCACATGTTCTCACTTATAAGCACACCTTGAACAATTATCATAATACTGTAAGAAAGGGATTGGCAGTAGTGGGAAACTGCCGGGGAGGGGGGTCACACCTCATCAACATAGGTACCTACATAATGAACATTTGCATATCTAACCCACATCTTTTAAATGAAAATTTAAAAAGAAACCCCAAAAAATCCACTTTGATGGCAATAGGTCAGATTTGGAGGAAAATCAACTGAGGGTACTGGAAAGCCTTCTTGGAAAATGCTTCTAGAATTCAGAGTAAGAAAATAAATAATTTAGAATAGCAAAAGAAATGGGGAAAAAAGTATGTTTCCTAATTTGAAAGTCAAGACAATAATGAAGCAAAATCACTAACTTACCAAGGGAGAAAGCATTTAGTGAAGTGTTTGGGGGGAGATATAGTTTCCCACTTTTTTTGATTAATAAACTTCATTTTTTAGAATACTTTGAAGTTCGCAGCCAAACTTAGAGGAAAATACAGACGGTTTCCACGTACCACCTGTCTCTGCCTCGGCAAACTCTCTCGCCCCTAAGTTTTATTTGGGGCAATAATGAGCGCCACAGAGGGCCCAATGAAAGGTCCAGTTCCAACGCCCATATTGGGTTTCTCAGCCTTGGCACTCTTGACATTTGGAGCCCAGTCGTTCTTGGCTGGGGTGGAGGGTGCTGTCCTGTGCATTACGGGATGTTTAGCACCATCTCTGGTGTCTACCCACTAAATGCCAACATCGCACCTCGCACCTTCCCACCATATTTTGTCAACCAAAAATGTCTCCGGACATTGATAAATGTCCCCTGGTGAGCAAATTCACTTCTGATTGAGAAGCACTGCCTTCCAGCGGCACACCGTTTCTCCTCTCTCGGCCTCAGTTGCCGACTCTGTAAAGCAGCTGCCTGTGCAAGAGCATCTCCAAGGGCTTTCCTTGCCCCCGCTTGGTGAGCCATGACACTCAGCCCGTCTGCCAGGTTGGCTGCGCATTCTCCCTCAACCAGACTCATCTAGGAGGGTGCCCGCTGCCCTGCCCAGCCCATAAGTCCGCAGGGTCCCTGGATTTAGGGAAGGCAGCCCCAGGGCTTTGAGGGCTCTGACCTCGCTCTCCTGGAGAGTCATCGGATTAAAGGCCGATGTGAGCTGGGCTCGGTGGCTCAGCCTGTCGTCCCGCGCCTTTGGGAGGCTGAGGTGAGCGGATTGGCCGAGCCCGCGGGTTCGAGACCCGCCTGGGCAGCGAGACCTCATCGCTACAATAAATCAAAAAATCAGCCGGGCGTGGTAGCGCACGCCTGTAATTCCGGCTCCTCGGAAGGCTGAGGCGGAGGGATCGCCGGAGCCCAGCGGGTCGAGGCTGCGGTGGCCGGGAGCGGTCACTGCACTCCAGTCTGGGCGACAGAGTGAGACTCCTACTCAAAACAAAACAAAACAAAATTACCGATGTGGTAAATTCTCAAGTCTTCCTCTCACCCTTATCTTATTTTGAAGTGTGTGCTCCGCATCCCCTAAACATGTGTCCAACACATTCTCAGCAGACCTGGAACTTAACACAAGGCACATTTGACATAGTTCAAGTGTCCAGGATTCTAGGAGTTTCCAGTCTCCTTTCTCATTCTTTCTCTTCCACGCCCAGCCCAGGCCTATGACTGGACACCGAAATGTCTTCTCAGAGGCTCTCAGAACTGAGCTGAGGTCTCCAGAACTCCCCTAAGAGCTTTGGGGGCTTGGGAGGGAGAGAGACGCAACATCAGAATAAGAGGGCTTACTCGAGAACCCCTTGATTTGGAGCTCCTGTATCTAACCCTAAGCAACCTTCCTTGACATTGACCCTCAGCTGTTATTGTGAAAACAATGCTTATCTCACATCCATTCAGGACCTCCTGAAGGATTCAAATAAAATGGTGCCCCATCTCTCAAACTCTGCAAACCACAGAGAGCCTCCTATACACCAGCCCCCCTTCTCCCTCACCCATGCCTTCCTGGCACCCTGTGGTCTCCCCCTCTGGTCCAGCCGTCCCTAGGCGATCTATCCCGTTCTCTGAGACCCACATCCTCCTCCCATGAACAAGTCTGCAGCTCTGCCCCACAGAGGATGGGGCCCCAGGCCAAACTTCAGGGCCTAGGGAGTTGAAGCCAAGAGGGAAGAGGAGATGCTCCCCAAGTCTCAGCTCAGCATTGTTGAGAAAGCTCAGCTGAAGGGACACACTGCTTCTAAGAGTAGAGAAACCACTTGCAAAGAAAGCTGTCTGGGAGTTAGCAGAACAAGAGCGCGGTCAGGTTTTAGTCAGTGGATCAACACCTGTGAGCTTACGAGTTGGTAGAGGAAGGAAAGCCCAGGTTTGGGAGGAATTTTCAAACATCCTCACAGACTTTTTAAAAATTCCATCATGATTTTGGTGAGCGTCTCTTTGGAGAAAAATTCCAAGATTCTGTTGGTGGCAGAATCTGTCTCATGTATGTAGTTAACGTGTAAGGGAGGGGAGGAATGTCCAGTGGAGAGTGTGGGAACTAGCATTCAGACCTAGGCTTGTTGCTCCATCTACCCTGAGGCCCTGAACAACCTTCTAGGTTCTTTTATTCACAGTGCGGCCATGCAGTTGCAACACTGACATCCCCAGGCATGCAGAATTCCAGGCCACATCCCAGGCTTCCTAGGTCACATCTGAATTTTAATAATATCCTAGGGGGGGCCAGGCTCAGTGGCTCAGCCTGTAATCCCGCGCTTTGGGAGGCCAAGGTGAGTGAATTGGCTGAGTCCGCGGGTTCGAGACCTGCCTGGGCAACTTGGCGAGACCTCATCTCTGCAATAAAAATCAAAAAAATTAGCCAGGTGTGGTAGCGCGCGCCTGTAGTTCCAGCTACTTGGAATGCTAAGGCGAAAGGATCGCCGGAGCCCAGCAGGTCGAGGCTGTGGTGGCCGGGAGCGGCCTCTGGGAGACTGAGTGAGACTCCAACTCAAAAAAAAAAAAAAATCCTAGGGGGAATCCACGAGAGCATCAGAGCTGAAGAAGCCACTCAAGAGCCCGGGGCTATTTCCCACCACCCCAGCACCGCCACCAGGCCCTGAGCCAGCCTAGTGGCTCTTTGTCCCTGCACTCACCTGGCAGCTTTGAGCAGAAGCACCCACCAGAGTGGAGAGAGACAGAGAGAGGAGTCCTCAGGCTGGAGCCCACGGGGTCCCGCCCTTCATGGGCCCCGCCTCCTGCCACCACCCACTTCTTCCCCCTCCCCTTTTCATTCCTGGCAGCCCTGGTGAAGGGGGAAAATTGCAGCTGGAGCAACTTGCTGTTAAAGAATGAGCTCTGCAGAATAACTGCTTGTTGTTGAGGGCGAGGGGTGTTTTCGAAGTGAACTGAAACAGGGATGGTCAGGTCATCCAAGAGGGCGGGATGGCTTCCGTGTGTTTCCAGCGTGGGGGCTTGCAGGCAGCCACAGGCATAATTTCCATGGGTTTGAATCTCCCCCACTGTCCTTCCGAAGGGACCTACAGCACAAGTCTACCTACAGAAGGGTTTGTAGTGTACGTTAGTGTGTGTGCACATGTGTATCTGTGTATGTGGGTCTGTGGGTTTGTATGCACTTTCTTCATTTTCTCGGGCAGTCCTCATCTTAGAATTGGTGGTGATCTCAGGTTGTCCTTTCTTCTTGGCTGACAGAACCAACACGGGTTCCCCCCAACAGCCTGATGGGAATCTGCCCCATGCTCCTTGGGCAGCCCAGGGGTCCAGCTCCCTCTCCATCAAGCCCAGTGAGAAGTGTGACACCTGCCTCCACACCCATTGCTGAACCCATTGCTAGAATCAGGATCCCCTCCAGAGGTAGCGATGAGAACAGGGCCGGGCAGCTTGGACAAGCAGGTGAATGGGGAGAGAGTCGTTCATGAGGCTGAGAGCGTGTGCAGCAAGGGACTGGTCTACTCTGTTACCCGCAAGAGGTCTCAGGGTCACAGGGGAGATGCTGGAGGAAACCTCAGGTCCAGATTCTCACCCTGGCTCAGGCCAAGGCCTAGTCACAACACCCCTTCCTGTGTTCATTAGCACAAAAGCATCCTCCTAGCCTGAATAAGACATACACAACCCAGAATCCTATTCCAGATAGTCTTCCTTTTCCCAGACCCTCTTCAGGACTTTGGTACTTTCTTGTCCAGGATTCTCCCAAAGGTCTGCTGCCAGCGGTTAGCTCTGCAAGACCTGTGGTCCCTGCAGGAGACAAGATGTCCCAATTCCCTGGTGCTCTCCATGATTTTAAGGACAGAATCTTGAGAACATCTCCCAGCCAGCTGAGTTCCCGGCTACATCACAAGATTGACTAGCCTCAGTGCCTCTAGGAAGCCTTGCATCCTTCCTACTATTCCCAGAGAACAGCCTGCAAGGGTCCTAAGAGAAACCAAAGTCCAAAGAGAAATCCTCCTGGCATCTCTCTCTCTAAAGCAGAGAATAAATAACACAGAATAGCATGTCAGAAGAGCATCTTGCTAAGATTATATTGAGATCTTAAATTATGATCTCCAAGTTCACCAACATATAAACTTGGCATGGACATGAAAAGACCACTCATAGCAAAGGTAATTAAAAGTCTATAAATGTTCAGTCTAGGTAGGAATCAAAGTATTCAATAAAGTAGCAAAGAAATACTATTCTGACCCACTGCCTCACAGACTATTACAGACAACCCAACATCCATCCTGCCCTTTTTCCTTAGTAAGGAAACTCTAATTTTATTTAACATGCCTGGTTAAAAGACACTTCCAAGCACTCATTACAGTGAGGGGTGATCAATGAGATGTTAACAAAATTGTTTAGAGACACCTGGAAAATACGTCTTGGACAACCTTGAGGATGGAAGCCATGTTTGAAGAGTCCTGGAACCCAAATGATACTGAAAAACTGCCACCAGCTCTAGAATGCTTAGCTCTGAATGCATAAGAAAAAATGTGTGACAGTGGTGGGAAACTATGGGTGGGGAATGGGACTAATGTTAGTAAACATCTGTCTGAGGACAGGGAGACACCTGTTATCAACAAGGGGGCCTGAATGAAGCACATTCGTATACCTAACCCTTAACTGTACCCCACAATATCAAAATAAAAAATATTGATTATTAAAAAAAAAGAAAAATGTGTATCTAGTTTTAAGTCTATTTCTAGCAGATTAAGGAAATTTCTTATGGATCTGCCAATCAAAAACAGCCAACATTTTTTATTTTTTATTTTTAAAGATGTGGGCTACAATTCAGAGTTAGGTATACAAACGTTAATTATGTAGGTTACCCTTGTTGATGAGGTGTGCCCCTCCCTCCCCTGGCAGTTTTCCTCAACTGCCAATCCCCCCCCCAGGCAGTTTCCTACTATTGCCAATCCCTTTCTTATAGCATTATGAGAATTGTTCAAGGGCCGCTTATGAGTGAGAACATATGGTACTCTGTTATTTGTTTCCGTGTTAGATCACTGAATATGATTGACTCTAAATCCATCCAAGTTGCTGCAAAGTCCATATGTTTGTCCTTCTTTATGCCTGCATAATATTCCATTGTGTATATGTACCATTTTTTTTTATCCAGTCCAGCTTCAATGGGCAGCATGGTTGGTTCCATGTTTTTGCTATTGTGAATAGAGCTGCAACAAACATGCGTGTGCAGGTATCTTTTTTGTAGAATGATCTGAGTTAGCCAACATTTTTTCATTGAAATTCCTGAAGCTGGTGAGAATGTGATAGAACACATTTTCATGTGATAGAACATGCATTCATTGATATATATGTTGCCAGTTTTAATGCAATTTGACCCAGTTCTTTGGTGAAAACATGGGAAATAGCTATTATGAGCCTTAATTATGTTCATATTCATTGAGCCAATCACTTCAAAATAGATGCTGTGGTGTATAACTGTTGTGAATGCTCTAAATTCTTTATTTTGGGAATATAGAGTGATATTTACACTTGAATGCATGCACACAAACACACACGTGTGTGTGTTAAGTTAGCTTTAACATATCATGTTGTTTTGATTTTCTATAACTCATTTTTCCCTTTGATTTTTTTATGGACCGAGAAAGGTAAGTTAAAGTTTCCTTTTATCAGAGTATTCCATATTGTCTTGTATCTCCTATATTTTTATGATGAATTTTATTATTCTTTTTGCATAGATATTCATAATTCCCATTCATTATAAATTGCACTCCTTAAAATTATAAACTTCTTTACTTTGTTTAATACAACCTAGTTTGATATTAACAGTCTAACACCCGTTTTGTGTTTTGCTTTTGCCTGGTAAAAGTCTGTTTTCAATCTTTTTGAGACACTTGTTAGGTTGAGCCCAAGTCTAAATTTTTAAATTGATAAGACCTGTATTTTGTAGTGTTCTTTCTATTTTTATAGTTTTTGAAAGCATTTTATCATGTGGTCTGTGTTCTTGTTTGGGTGTGTGTCTCTTCTGAAAACTTAGAAGACCGTCTAACCTGAACTTTACATGATACCTTTATCTCTATTTCCATAGACAATATCACTTAACCTCCACTATAAGCAATTATACTTCCTTTGCCTACCACATTTCCTTCCATATACCCAATTCAGTTGGCAGTAGTATCATTTAA